>CAJHNH020003146.1:85000-130000 GCA_905116865.2 Candidula unifasciata | reverse complement strand
AGTGACTGCGACATTAACTTCATTAACCGTGTTAGACACGTGCGATTTCTATTTCATTAATATATCTGGAGTATCTGTCTACGAGAAAACAATTGCCTGCGGTTTTGAATTGTGTTTTAATCGCGACACAGTGGTAGGGACACATATGTCTAATAGTTGTGTTCTCTTTTCGTTGTTCCGACTAAGTGGCTGCTTGGTCGAATGGTTAGAACACTGGGTTCAAGTGCGGTAGACCTGGGTTCGAATCCGCAGTAGTTAATTTTTTTTTTACCCCGGACTAAAATAATATCCTCATCTGCTCTGTCGTGGTGACAGCACTAGCCATGTTGCCTTAATATAAAAAAAAAAAAAAAAAACAACCAGTAAATGGGTAAACCATTTGATAATTAAATTTGACCATTTCGCATACTTATGATTGCATTGTTAAACTTTCCGATTGCATGGTTACGCTGAATTTTATAGATTTTCATTTATTTTCATTTAGATTTAGTTATTTCATCTGTGTTGGAATTTTAAGCTGTGCTGTTTACAATGGCGTTCATTTCCTAATTATGGTGTTTTTTTCCTGTGTTCATTTGCTTTTCAAGTGTTGTTTTTTTCCCCCCTAACTACTTCAATGTGGGAAAGAGTTGTCGGTGAATTTGGGGGGAGGGGGGGGGGGGCAAACTATTAACTGAGAGAGCTTTAAGTCACAGTAACTGCTTTACCCACTTAAAGTAGCAGCAGCAGTAATAGTTGTGGTTGGGCTGTTACACCATAGTGCTCTCATGTTAAGACCGCCGGTAAGGTTATGGCGTTCTTCTGTCGGCAAGTGAAATTATACATCCTAACCTGACCAGTCTGTGGCGACAGCACTAGCCATGCGGAACCAAATCTTCTGGCTCACGACTCTCTGTCTACTCCGATGGTAACACAGATAGCAGTGACATTATTTTAGTAGTTGTACTGGTACTTGAAGGATGATGTGGTAAATATTTCACTAGCCCTATTCACTACCTTTTACAATTCCTGCTCCTTATTTTAGTCCAGATGGACAGGGATGTCAGTTACAGCAACAACAAAATATCGCCAGTTAGTGATTTTCAAATCCTTCTAAGAGGGAGAGAGCAGTAGTCGGTGGAAGAGGGGAGGGGAGGGGGTAATGACTTAAATTTAAGAGAACTTAAAGAGCTTTACACGTGATTTTCAAGTTCTCATTACCTAATTTGTTTATATTTTACTAACGCTACCTCAGCTTTTCTATTTTTTACGACTTACTTTGTTATTTACAAGTACAGTTGTAGCTTTACTTCCGTCTCCTATAAAAATACAAACAGCTTTAGCATGTGATAACCAAATAACCACTTTTGTAACCAGTTTTATTAGCTGTGGTTTAGCTGTTGCTCTGTACATCGCTAGCGTGAAGCGAAGACACATTTCTATGTTCTCTATTTTCCATGTAGTCAAATTACGCCACAGCAACGCGTGGCCGGGTACAGCTAGTATATATATATATATATATATATATATATATATATATATATATATATATATATATATATATATATATATATTATATATATATATATATATATATAAACTTGAACTTAAACTTCTACCTTTTTATACAAATTAACTTGATTTTGTAAACACTTCATGCACTAAATCTCTGTCACTGACTGGCAGAGAATGAATTCCCGCTTCTTTGACCGAACCTGATTTAAAACTGGTTGTGAATCATGGATAATTATTTAAAAAAAAAAACAATTTACAAAGGCTTCAGAGACTATGTTTCACAGATGCATGAGTGAAATTCCTTGCACAGAGGAAAGGAGAAAACAATGTTTAAAAAAAAAAAGGAGGCTACGATCAGAAGACAGCTAATCACAGACATCAAAAGGAGCAGTCACTTGTTTGCATCATTATAAGAAAAGCAAAACTGGAACATGTGACAACAAGAATGATTTACAGAAGGAGAGATGAAGGAAGACAACAGGAGAAAAAATTTGATTTTCTTGTTGGCCTTTTGTCATTGCATGAAATAATGTTTCTTCGAGCAAGATTTAATCTAATTTCATTTAAACTTATACCTGACGATAGCAGGAAAACAGTGGGGGAGGTGGAAGTGGGGGGGGGGGGGGGGGGAGGCAAATCTGTACAAAACTACATCAAGAGACAACAGATCAAATGGCTCAGACATGTGTCAAGACTATCAACAATAAGTGCAACATCGAGAGCCATGTTGCTTAGACACAACGGAAGCAAACTCGAGGTCGAACAGCCAGGTTTTTGATAGTTGGATTTTCCGAGGTCGTGAATACAAAGATCGACATAGCAAACATCAATGACCCAACCCGATGCCTCTTCAAAGCCTGACGCTGAAAAGAGCTAAATGAAAAAAGGAAAATTTTTTTTTAGGCAAGAAGAACAATAGAAGGATGTCAGCATTGAAACAGATACTTGTTTTTGGAGATCAAATGATGTGCTGTGGGACGATCGCTAACACAAGACACCAAGACACGATAATGAATGAGAATTAGTGAAGTAAATTGTAAATTGCTAGGCCCAATATCTAAAGTGTGTACAGTACGTAGGTTTAATGTTATTATAAAAAATCGAAGAGCTGCCGTGGTGGGGTGCCTCGTCTGCATATCTAAGGGTCGTGGGTTCAGGTCTTGAGCCAGACATTTTCAACAATGACCTTGGCTCCCAGGTCCACCTAGGCTTAGATTGGTACCAGAAAAAGTCCTGAAATGTAAAGGCGGCCGGCGTGTTGCTGACCACATCACCAACTTAGTGCTGATTGGTCTAAAAAATATAGACCAAGTTCTACGTCCCCAAAAAGGCTCATTTACATTTATTTAACATTTCGTGTCTTTTTATTTCTATTACAAGCTGGCTATGGACTTCCGGAAACTGCTGCTTATGGCCATTTTTGTGGCTGAGTGTCGCTCGCAGAACATAAGATGGGGCCCGAAAGAAAGGCAGGCGATTGTGGACTGTCATAATAAGATTCGCGGGCAGGTGGATGCTTGTCACATGCCGCCGCTGGTCAGTAGAACACTGTTTAAATATTAAAATGTTTTTGTCTCCTTTTCTGAGCCTTTCGGTTGCATCATTATCATCATGTAGCAGGTCCTTTGCAGAGCGTCGTTCTTATCACGGTCTGCATAAAAGACACTCAGTCTCTCGCCAGCTCTCCCGCATCGTGTAATTTCACATTCAAGTAGTCAGTTATATCCTGTACCTTTCTTGGTGTTGGTCGGCCCCTGCCATTCCTTCCTGGTACGATACCTTCTGCTATTACTTTTGTCCAATCCGCCACAGCGCTTGATATATATATATATATATATATATATATATATATATATATATATATATATATATATATATATATATATATATATATATATATATATATATATAAATAACATACATATTTTAGCTTCCCTTGCGGTTGCAGTCGAGCCACAAACCATTTACGGTATTTGTTTGTCGTATGTGGTCAGTTTTTACGTTCAGTAAAAAAGTTTTACGTTCCAGAGAATGCCGACAACCCATCTTACGACAACCCCGGCACAAGAGGCCCATGACAACGCCGGCACAAGAGGCTCATGACAACCCCGGCACAAGAGGCCCCGGTACCATTGAGCTCTACCCCCTTTTCCCCAAATATGAGAGGAGGGGGTAGAAAGTGGTGGCGATATAGCGGTTTGCTTGGTTTGACCCTTAGGCTTCACAGAGCAGAAACCTAGCACCCAGGGATCGCACCAGTGACTCCAGCACAGCAACAGGCACACGGGAGGTTTGAGGTTTTGAACAACCTAAAAGTGCTCCGTTCTTCTTCTAACTGAAGTCTGAGTCCGAAGAAGCTCAGCACAGTGCACAGGCACTGTAAGACCGGAGAGGATCCTGAAATACTCTGGGTAGTTTTTTCATTTCAAATGTTGCCGTTAGGCTACTCTTTTTGATTTCCAACTGCAAAGGGATTTTATGCTCACATTCAGGTGTGCAAGGTGGCGAGCTGCTGCCGCCCATCTGGGCCGTGAGCTATTTTATTATGGACTCTTCTTTGGCTACTGAAGAAGAGGACAGAAAACGTTTGAGAATGTGATGTATTGGAATGTCCCAAGAGCAGTGATGTCACAGTTTTTGATTCAAATATTCATTCACTCTGTTGTTAGTACAAATGCTTATTTCGTGGTGACTACACTTGCCAGATGGGCCCTAAATCCTCAGGATTAGGACCAGTCAACTCTACACCGTCCCAGTTAATTAGCTGGTTGTCATCTAGTCTACTAACGTACTGGTGTTGCCTTTCCTTTGGAGTACACAAGGCAGATCGAGAAAGGGATCATAATACATGGACAACATAAAGTCTACAAAACTGCGCAGGCTATGTACGATGGAGAGGATGAACTTCATTCCTGCCGCTATAGAACACTATCGTCTGGAAGGACAGAAAGGTGCCAGCCAGTCAATAAACTCGAGGTTCCAGCATAACTGTAGACGGGTCCCCACGTAAGTGCTCCTTTCCTGTGTTACTGAAACAAGAACAAAACTGTAGCAACACTCTTCTAATTGTCTACAAAGGAGGAAAAGTTTACATTAAAATTCAGCAATGATGCTGTTCTACGCCCCAATACTCTAACCTTCATATGAGTCAAGCTTGACAGTCGTCTGCTATGAGAAAACAAGGTGGGATGAAGAAATTGGCAGGCACCACTTGAAGCAGGTATACACCGGCACAGTCAGACCAACCCTCGAATACGCATCATCATTGTGGATAACAACAGCCCATTCCAATAAACAGGTACTAGACAAAACGCAAAACCGAAGTCTGCGTACATTTCTGAGAGTCATAAAATCTACACCTATTGTAGAAATGGAAACAGCAGCCAACATCCTCCCCTTAGAAGAAAGAAGAAGGACAAAATCAATTCTACATGCGGAGAAAATTAACAGAATGCTAAACCACCCACTACACGAAACATTGGCAGCCAGGAAAAAAAAAAAAACAGAATAAAGCGCACAAGCCTAAACCATCTAACAAAGGAATTTAGAAAGTTATTCTCTTCACTACTTAACCAACAATGTACACCTGAAGAGCTATCTTTCGAACCTGGGAAACAAAAATGCTGAGCCCACTTTAGAAAGGAAAGCACTCACAATGGAACACCTCAACAACATGTTGCCACAGGCCAGCTGGACAAGAATCTACACAGATGGATCAGCATAAGAGGCAACTACGAATGGTGGAGCAGGTGTTTACATAAAACAACCAGATGCCACAACTGTGTCCCTGGCAGCCCCCACCGGACTAACTTGCTCTAACTACAAGGCAGAGCTCTCAGCCTGTTGATGGCAACACAGTATAGGAACAATCTGCAAATCACCGCAGGCAAGAGGGTTTTTCTCACTGACTCACTGTAAGCTTTACAGGCCCTTGAGTCCAAACCTACCGACAGCACACTACAGTCTAACAAAGGAACTTGCTATGTTGTCACAAAAGGCAGAAACTCACTTGCAGTGGATTCCATCTCACTGTGAAATCAAAGGCAATGAAAGCGCTGATGCTTTAGCCAAGGAAGGCAGTAAAAAACCACATACCTACCAGCCACTATCTTTTCCAGAAGTCAAAACTCTCATTAAGAGAAAATCAGAAACAGATCGGAAAACCAATATTGGTTATAACTACGAAAAAGATTTTCTGAAACACCTGAACAGAACAGACCAAGTCACAGTTTTTCGCTTACGTACTGGACACTGCAGACTCAATAAATTATGTATGAGCCAAACAGCTCTCTGCCAGTGTCTTTGTGCTGAACAGACTCCAGAACATGTCCTGCAAGACTGTCCTCTCTTGGCGGAGCTGCGGAGCAACATATGGCAACACCCAGTAAAACTGACAACTAAGCTTTGGTGAAACCTAAGTGACCTTGAAAAGACATCCCAGTTTATGGCCCACAGTGGATTATGCGCATGACCAGAGATCGTTGAAGAAGAAGTGCTATTGAAAATGGTATAAAATGCCATTCACTGTCCCATTTGAAAACCAATGAAAAATTGATATTTTCTAGCAGAATCTTGAAGCTACATGTAAAGTAAAAAATGTATAAGAAAGCTGTCGGATGTGCTAACACTAACGTTTCCACACCAGAATTACAGCTTACTGCTGGCGCAAACAGTCAATCTTTAGAACTGGCATTGCACCCACGTAAGTACACGCCAGTCTGAACGTAATCGGCCACCTGTTATTAAAGTAAAATTAACAACTTGCTACGGGCACAAAGGAGAAAAAATACGCAAAGATTTCACACAAAGCCCACAGCTCATAGTGCCGCACCAAGCACTGTTCAAATGCTGGGCGACTGAACACTCGGTCCGGAATAGGGTATGAGCAAAACTTAGCTAGAAACAAATAACTGTTTAGAGCGTCAGCTGGCTACAGGACATTTTGGCCGTCTTGAATTGTGGTAAGCTCCAGAGAAAGGATATTCTGGTTGTACTATTGTGCACACGTAACAGCTGGCGGCTGTAGGTGTTTCTAGCGAGACTGTAAAACTGTCTCCTATAAAATTTACAAGGGGGCTAAGTGATGTTTATATCTTCTTCTTCTTTGCGTTCACCGGCTGTAAACTCTGGCAGAAAGTTCTGGTTCTTCATCCACTTCTGGAATGCAGTCCTGTTCCAAAACCTGAGTGTTGCGTGCACATTTGTTTTACAGATCTGACTCAGTTGTTTGCAGACTGCTGGTTCCTCACCCCCCCCTCCCAGGCAGATGCACTCCAACTTCCCAGTTAGTCGACTCTTACCACATGCTTTTGGGTACGCAGTGGGTCTATTCTTGCTTTCCCTTTGTTAGAGCTGTGTAGCTCACATGGGGAGTTGTTTATATATTTAATTATGTTGTGAATTATATATTGTACGTATTAACCTATAAACAGATAATAATAATAATTATTATTACAGAGCATTTAAACAATTTGTTCTAGTAGTCAACACCGCATGTGACCGCCTTTAGTTCGCAGGACATTTCCTAGTAGTCATTTAAGGATGAGTCGACCTAGTGGCAGAGGTCAATTATAAAAGAATTCTTCTCACTGATGATTCGATCCCACGGTCTTCAGGCCAACATGCTGGTATCTAGCCAATACACTGCCGGAGGTCCCAGGAATAAAAAAAAAAATAATGTTTACTGATTGTAGAAAAATTAAATACAAATTTTTCAGCTATCTTAAAGGTCCCTAAGCCATTTATTTCTGTGTATTACGTACACCACAATATAACTGACCAATCAAATCACTTCCGTTAAATAATCAATGAAAACTAGATCCCCGTTGGGGTGCGGGGGAAAAGGGGGAGGGGCTGGGGGGGGGGGGGGTTGGGGTCCAATTCTGGGGGAAAAGCGCGGGGGGGGGGATGGAAATGGACGCACTGATCCGTAACAAGCATATTGAAAGAGTCGACCACTTAGGAATGTTTCATTTGAAGTGAAAGGGCATCTATCCATGAGGCGAGAAGCAAACAAAACAGCCAGATCTGTAAAGTAAAACAGATGTGCACGAAAAACTCGGGCACTGATACAAGACCAAAGTCTAGAAGTGGACGAACAACCATAGTTTTCTACCTAAGTTTACAGCCAGTGAACACACAAAAAAATGAAAAAGCAGAAGAATACTACACATGAAGGTACGATCTGATGTGTTTATAACAGTTGTGAAAGTGTGTGTTATTCGAGCTTATGTTTGGCTAGTATGCATTTTTTGACACAAAGGTGATATTTCAATGGTTTCATACGAAGTCTGTTCGTATACCACAATTATGGTTTCAAGCTGTACGATAGACGTGGCTAATAATGAAACCCCTTTTAAAGGGTATCTGGTTGGTCATGCGCACACTTGTCCTGCAGCGACGCGTTGTCGTCATTTAGTGGTGAAAGGCTCGACACTCTGCATGTTAAGGTTTTTGACTGTTATGTTGTCTGTTATGTCCGTGTATGTTCCCGCGTCTATCCATTATACACACACAAACACACATGTATATACATATATATGGTGGTCCAAAGGACGTTGTGTATGGAAGCTCGCTCTCCTACGAGATACGCCCAGTCAGATCAAAGGGAGACAAAACAAACAGGAAACACCAAGAAAGAAGAAGAAAGACATGCACCAGTGACAACAGGTTGGAGGACGAGCTGTTTGATTCGGATGGAAGCATCAAGCCCAGAAATGGCACAAACACTAAAATTCAGTCACAAAAGTGACGCAAATAACCCAGACCACAAATATAGGCAGAGACTGTTAGCAGCCTCGGCTAGCTAGCAGCAGTCGGAACGTGGTAGAGCTTTTTTTTTTTTCTCAAAAGGACTTAGACACACACACACACACACACACACACACACACACACACACACACACACACACACACACACACACACACACATATATATATATATATATATTGATGGATCTGTCCGTGATATGTTTTCTCTGCCAGAAATATAGCATGAAGATGGAGAAGGAGGCTAAAGCATGGCTGTCGACCTGTCAGTATCAACACCAAGAACGTGATTTCGGAGAAAACTTAGCCAAGTTGAGATCCAAGAAAACGGAGCTGGAGATTGGAGTTCAGAGTTGTGGAATGTGGGCTAAGGAGAAGGGTGGTTACAAAGAGAGCCAAGCGGAGTGTAAGCCCTCCTGCCACTATACCCAGGTAAAAACCTAACATGAGACCTGCAAGGTGTTTTTTAGACGGTGACAGCATTTTATTAAGTTCTAAAACAAGAACAAAAAGAACAGCAACCACTACCACCACCACCACCACTACTACCACCACTACTACTACTACTACTACTACTACTACTACTACTACTACTACTACTACTACTACTACTACTACTACTACTACTACTGCTGCTGCTGCTGCTGCTGCTGCTACTACTACTACTACTACTACTACTACTACTGCTGCTGCTGCTGCTACTACTGCTACTACTACTACTACTACTACTACTACTACTACTACTACTACTACTACTACTACTGCTGCTGCTGCTACTACTGCTACTACTTCTACTACTACTACTGCTATTGCACTACTACTACTACTACTACTACTACTACTACTACTACTACTACTACTACTTCTACTACTACTACTACTACTACTACTGCTACTACTGCTACTACTGCTACTACTTCTACTACTACTACTACTGCTACTACACTACTAATACTACTACTACTACTACTAATACTACTACTACTACTACTGCTACTACTACTACTACTACTAGTACACAACTACTACACTATTACTACTACTACTACTATACTACTACTACTACTACTACTATTGTTGCTGCTGCAGCAGCTGCTGCTGCTGCTACTACTACTACTACTACTACTACTACTACTACTACTACTACTACTACTACTACTACTACTACTACTACTACTACTACTACTACTACTACTACTACTACTAATACTACCGCTACTACTTTTCTTCTTCTTCTTCTTCTTCTTCTTCTTCTTCTTCTTCTTCTTCTTCTTCTTCTTCTGTTTCTTCTTATTCGTCATCTTCTTCTTCTTTTTCTTATTCGTCTTCTTTTTCTTGACGTCCTTGCAGTCTGGCGTTGTTAGTCATGTCTTATCCACAACCTTTTGTTTTGCTTATTTTTAATCAACTCTTATACAGATATTCCTCCAGGCCATGATCTTAGACAGTCCATCTTCTTTTTTCTAGGTCTCCCTCTGCCTCTCTTCCCCTTCGAATCTCCTACTGTCATGATGTACTCCAGTCTCTTCTACCGTGTCTCAAACAATAAAAACAACACTACTAACATCACCACCTTCACCTTCACAAGACGGTTATGTCACGGTTCTAAATTAGTGTCACCCCTGAATGGAGAAGACACTCTAGAACGTCAAAATGTTGTGACAGTGGCTCAGACTGGTCTAAAAAAACCGTAGCTCCAAAAACCATCTAACACCACGCCAGGGATAATTCAAGTTCTTGGCATCAAAGACATTTCAGGGCACAATTTGGCTAGATTTCCTCGCCACTTTTAAAGCCTCTAGACTGGATATAATCACTATCCCAGTCAACACATAGCACAAAAGAAATCGAACTGAATAACAATCACACCCCAGGAACTAAGTGAAATGAACTATGAAATTCTAGACACTAACACGGGTACTTTCAGAATAACAATATAATCAGTTATGAACATGTATGCAAAAATTCAAGTGAATGATTCATAGAAAAGACACACAAGAATATAAGACGTAAAGAATGTCTCTGAGAATCAAGAATGTCTCCTGGATTACCAAAATTCACAATGTTCGGTTCATCATAGCCACGAAGGTATGTATGGAAAGAATAAGCCGTAGGCCCAGAGTTTCCGGATGGCTGTAACCCCACGTTTCATAAACATGTACTCATCTGGTATTAATGGACTAATCTTAAAAGTCTTCTCTTCACACTCCCCGTCTGTCCCACAGTCAGCTGCTTCACAGTTGACACAATTGACTGTTCAAGTTCCTTTGGATATGCACTATCTAGATCTATTGAGAATACCATAAAACAATGTTAAAGTCAACTGTCGATAGCTCCAGAATGACTGCTAAACAAATGACCCAGTTTAGGCAACTTTCTATCAATCTCCCCCCGCCCCCTTTTTTCCCCACCTCCTATGTTATGCATGGATATTCACTTTAAAATTATACATTCGTCCAAATGAGTAGAGTTGATCTGTTAATGTATCCAAGAGGAATCCCTTAAAGGGATACCATACCACGGGAATTGCCCCTCTATTTGGAGTATAATTTTGACATGCAACAGACAAGATCTCATATCTGCACAGGTCTTAGCGATACATAGGAGAACGACACAACATAAGTTAATTACCACTTACACAAACAATATTGAGATTCCTTGGTGTATTTTTTCCCTTCCAGTAGTTTCACTGAGATATTAGGTGGAGATGTAAGGATATCCGGTGCTCTCTTTCTAAAGTGATGTGTCCACTACGTTTTATTCATCAACAAAAGAAGAAGTTTATTTATCCACAGAAGAAGAAGAAGCAGGAGGAGAAGAAGAAAAAGAAGAAGAAGAAGAAGAAGAAAAAGAAGAAGAAGAAGAAGAAGAAGAAGAAGAAGAAGAAGAAGAAGAAGAAGAAGAAGAAGAAGAAGAAGAAGAAGAAGAAGAAGAAGAAGAAGAAGAAGAAGAAGAAGAAAAAGTAGAAAAAGAAGAAGAGAAGGAGGTGGAGGAAGACTCTTACTGTCAGGCTGAGGAAAGGGGCAGGAAAAAAATAAGAAGACGGCAAAGATGTGGAGGACCCTTAGTGTGAGCTTGTGAGTTTAAACCCATCCCAAACATGAATCAGTCTTGCTACCGCTGTTAATTGAATCTTACTTACCGCACGCATGCGCACCAGCAACTTTACACACTTAATGTGTGTTTTCTTTACGTCTTGTGAGTCACCGTGGCAGAGCGCCTAGACGCTCGCCGCGGATCGGAAGGTCATGGGTTCGCTCCCTGGCGGAGGCTGACGTTTTCCAAAAATGACCTTGACTCTCAAGTCGACCAAGCCTTGAGTGGGTACCGGGTGCCGATTGGTTTATAAAAATATAGGTTTAGCCCTATATGCCCTATACGCCCAAAGGCGTGGAAAAGGGTCCTTTACTTTTACTTTTCTTTACGTCTTTCTGTAGGTTTCGGTCAATGATGTTAATATAGTTATCATATGCTCGTAGAACAGCTCAACCAAGGAAAGCATTTTACAAAAGGAAGAATATTCTTTGCAATGTTTCTTGTCAATTGAGACGAGAAAAATAATTCTCAGGAGCTATATAAATCACATCCTGATATACGGGAAGGAATCAGGGACAGTTGGAGCTATATACGTCATATCCTGATATACGGATAGGAATCAGGGACAGTTGGAGCTATATACGTCATATCCTGATATATGGAAGGAATCAGGGGCAGTTGGAGCTATTTACGTCATATCCTGATATACGGAAGGAATCAGGGGCAGTTGGAGCTATATACGTCATATCCTGATATATGGAAGGAATCAGGGGCAGTTGGAGCTATATACGTCATATCCTGATATATGGAAGGAATCATTGGCTGTGGACGAATAATGACACATTTTTTTAATAGACATAATGAGGATACATTGGACAGGTAAAAATATTAATAAAGATGTACATAAAGAAACTGCCTGGCGAATAAAACTGCTTCCCTACATCAGAAGCAGACAATGTCATGTCAAAAGAAGAAGAAAACTAGAGTGCATCGTGACGGTACGAAAGTTGGAAGGGAAAAAAGGCAGAGGGAGACAGAGAGAGAAGATGCTGGACAGTCTGACAACATTTTAAGGGAGATCGTCCCTGTCAGAACTGACTGAAGTACACGCAACAGAAGGTTGCAAATAGATATAACTACCACGGTCAATGGCATTGACTCTAAGAAGACCAACCAGTATACCACAGCAATTTTTTTTTTCACATTAAAAATAACAGTTGGTTTTTCTGTTTTAAAGATGGTCGAAAACAGTACGACAGAAGTGGGCTGCGCCTTGAACAACTGTTCAAATGTTTGGCTCGTCGCCTGCTATTACTACCCACCGTAAGTATTACATCTGTCATTGCTTAGATAAACTGTAAATAAATAAACATAGGAATGACGTATACACACCGGAACCTACCAATCAAATACCTTTCTTAAATGTTTGTGTATTCTAGACAAAGCATTAAGGTCTACTGTGTTCTTAAATTGTTGCTGTGATTGTTATTCTACATATGCTTGGTAAATATAAATTTCTGTAACCTATGGTGCCATTTTAATAGTATGAAATGAATTATATCCGTATTCCATAGTTGTGGGTTTCGAGCTGCATGATAGACATGGCAAATAAGACAGTTTTGAGGGGGGGGGGGGGCAGTGCCTCGTTGACCATGTTCTTAGTGCACTTGTATCCATGGTGAGGCGCCAACGCCGTTTGGAGGTGACAGATTCAATTCCCGGCACGGTAACTATAGCTTTCCTTGTTTATGTTGTCTAGTTTGTTCTTCTATCTTTCTACTTCTTTCTGTGAGTGCTGATCAATAAATTTTCTTAGATAAACTGACTTATTAACTGTCTGAGAGACTGGGTGATTTACTCCAACCAGACTGATATCTGGTTAGTTATTATTATTATTATTATATTTATTATTTTGGGTCTTTCGCAGCAGCTCTCCACAGTCCAGCTAAAGTAAAGTAAAGGACCCTTTTCTCCACGCCTTTCAGGCGTATTGACGGTATAGAGCCAGACCTAAATTCTATAGACCAAACGGCACTTGGTGGCTGATGTGGTCAGCATCACGCCAGCCGCCTTTACTTCCTAGGACTGCAGATGGTACCCACTCAAGGCTGGGTCGACCTTGGAGCCAAGATAATTTTTGAAAAAAGTCCGAACCCGTCAGGAAAAAAACTCACAACCTTCTAATCTGCAGGCGAGCGTCTAGCCGCTAGACCACGGCACCTCCCCCCCCCCTTCACACATTCCAACTATTCGCATTAACATTGTGCCTCTTCTCCACAATGACTCCCTTTACAAAGGGGCTGGAATTTAGGATCATCCTTCTCGTAGTGTTAGTCGTTAATAACAACCTTGATTGAAACGCTTTACAACAAACCAGTCATTGATCTTACCGATCACAGTTTATTGGTCCCTGATGGTTCCTTCCTTTCGTCCTCCCTGCCGGTCTTTCTGCTTTGCTTTGCTTCCTTGCTTCCTTGCTTCCTTGCTTCCTTGCTTCCTTCCTTCCTTCCTTCCTTCCTTCCTTCCTTCCTTCCTTCCTTCCTTCCTTCCTTCCTTCCTTCCTTCCTCCCTCCCTTCCTTCCTTCCTTCCTTCCTTCCTTCCTTCCTTCCTTCCTTCCTTCCTCCCTTCCTTCCTTCCTTCCTTCCTTCCTTCCTTCCTTCCTTCCTTCCTTCCTTCCTTCCTTCCTTCCTTCCTCCCTCCCTCCCTCCTTCCTTCCTCCCTCCCTCCCTCCTTCCTCCCTTCCGTCCTTCCTTCCTTCCTTCCTTCCTTCCTTCCTTCCTTCCTTCCTTCCTTCCTTCCTTCCTTCCTTCCTTCCTTCCTTCCTTCCTTCCTTCCTTCCTTCCTTCCTTCCTTCCTTCCTTCCTTCCTTCCTTCCTTCCTTCCTTCCTTCCTTCCTTCCTTCCTTCTTTCCTTCCTTCCTTCCTTCATCCCTTCCTTCCTTCCACCCTTCCTCCCTTCCTTCCTTCTTTCCTTCCTTCCTTCCTTTCTTCCTTCCTTCCTTCCTTCCATTCTTCCTTCCTTCCTTCCTTCCTTTTTTCCTTCCGTCCTCCCTTCCTTCCGTCCTCCCTTCCTTCCGTCCTCCCTTCCTTCCGTCCTTCCTTCCGTCCTTCCTTTTCTTCCTTCCTTCCTTCCTTCCTTCCTTCCGTCCTCCCTTCCTTCCGTCCTCCCTTCCTTCCGTCCTTCCTTCCGTCCTTCCTTTTCTTCCTTCCTTCCTTCCTTCCTTCCTTCCTTCCTTCCTTCCTTCCTTCCTTCCTTCCTTCCTTCCTTCCTTCCTTCCTTCCTTCCTCCCTTCCTTCCTTCCTTCCTTCCTTCCTTCCTTCCTTCCTTCCTTCCTTCCTTCCTTCCTTCCTTCCTTCCTTCCTTCCTTCCTTCCTTCCTTCCTTCCTTCCTTCCTTCCTTCTTCTTCTTCTTCTTCTTCTTCTTTTTCTTCTTCTTCTTCAGCATTCTGAGTCGTCAGCATTCTAAGTCTGCAAGGTTAATTGTTATAGACATCACAGAGGTCAGCCGTCTCCGTTCATCTATGTGAATGGCCTTCTTTTCCCACTTGGCGACCATTTGTAGGTCTACCTCTACAGTATCTTTCCGTGGCTTTCTTCGTCTGCCTTGTGATCTACATCAATTGAACTCTTTCACTTAGAATGCTTTTCGATGGTGCCTAGCATAGCTTGTGTTGTGAACCACAGATTCGAGAATGGTGAGTGGCTTGTCACATAAATGGTGGTGCCTTATGTCATTTATTACTTGTGTGTACAGCTACTGTTTTGTTGTAACGACTGCTTACACAGACGATGAAGTGTAGTTTTAGTGCTAGACTGCATGTGGAGACATTTCTGGCGACAACCTTTTACATTTAATGTGTGTATGCTTTAGGCTTTGCAAAGAGGAAAGAGTACAATCTGACTGAATTTTGTTTTCTAAACAAGGGATAGCTATAGACATTCTCTGTGTGTTTTTCGTTGGCATAGAAACGGAGAAATTATGGAATGACCCGTTTCCTGGGAAACTGGAACTGCGATTAGCTGACAGCTGTTTATGACCATTGAGGGGGCTGCGTGGTCTCGAGGCATGGTGTCCACATTGAGTGCTAGAGGTTCCAGGTTCAATCTCCCGTAAGGGGTGGGAATTTTTCATGTGGACTTGGAGTTCTGGTATTTCTCCCTGGTCTCTAGGTAGGGAGATCGGACGCCCATGTGCATTGTTGAACACGTAAAAAATTCTTTGGCAGTTGAAAATGGAAAAGAGTAGCCTCACAGCACTGCCCAGCCAAAATTTGGAGTTAAAAATCTACCCAGTGTGTTTTAGGATCCTCGCCAGTTCTACAGAGCCTGTGCACTGTGCTGAGCTTCTTCGGACTCATTGAGCTAGAAGAAGAACGGAGCACTTAAGAGTTACTACCCATGTGCCATGATGTTGATCTGTTGTTTGAAACCTCAAAAAAAAAAAAAAAAAACACTTATGACCATTATAAATATAAATAGTAACTATATTATTCTGATGAAATAATATAAGCGTAAAAATTACATCAACGACGATGATTGAAATATTATTAACATTATTGCAGTCAATGCACCACGTACACCAGCCTCACAACAATTGATAAAATAAGGATATAACCACACATTCATCATTACATAATTCTAGTCATAACCTTGTCGGATGCAGTTTTTCATTTTTTTGAAGCCCCACCCTGGCTCTTGCTAGGGGCCGCAATATAGCCCGGCCATAAATATGGTCTAATGGCTGAACGCGGTTTCTAGGACCTTACCACGGGTGAGCCTCATCCGCATTGTGGCACTCTGTGTCATCGGGTGTTTATCGCTTGGGTGATGTCCTAGTGGGGTAAAATGTACTACTAATACTAATATTCATCATCATCATTAGCAGGTCATTTGCAAAACGATGCTCTCACCACGGTCAGCCTGAAAAAAAAAAAAAAAAGGTCTCTCGCCAGCTCTCCCGCCTCGTGTACTTTCATACTTAAGGAGTCACTTATATCCTGGGTCCATCTTCGTGTTGGTCGGCACCGCCTTCTTTTCTGATACCATCTCTTCTGCTATTTTCTCCCCTAATCCGCAGTGGCGCTTGATAATGACCAAAATATTTCAGATTCCGAGACAAGATGCTGTTCATAAGCGAATCCTCCTTGATATTCAGATCTTTCAAAATGTCAGCAATTCTTCCACAAATTATGTTTGAGATATACATTTTCACTACTAATGAGCAAGGTTTGAACATTGCCCCGTGCTCTGAAAGTCGTGCGTTCGTTTCAGACTCTGGTCTTTAGTTCGCGAATGAAAGCGTTTGGGAGAACCCTGCTGGTTGTGGCTGGGGCTGCGGTAGTTCGTGTTTTGTTGTGACGCTCTTGTCTGGTGAACAGCTGGACTATTTCGTCAAACTGAAGTCAGAGAAAGAGGAGAGAAGGAAGAGGGAAGAACAACCAGAGGTCAAAGATACTAGGATGCTAGAGAAAGAAAGAATGAGAAACAGATATCAGAATGTGGTCATAAAAAGAGTGGCCAAAAAAGAGGGTTAGAAAGAGTTAGAGAGGGGTCACAGTGTGATATAGAGAGAAAGAAAGTGAGAACGGAGAGATATGTCCAAAAGAGTTGGAGCTAGAAAAATAGTTCAGAGAGTGGCAAAGAGAGCTTGGAAAGAGAGAAATACAGGAGAGAGATCAGAGAGAGAAAGTGTGTGTGTGTGTGTGTGCGTGAGAGAGAGAGAGAGAGAGAGAGAGAGAGAGAGAGAGAGAGAGATGTCCGAGTAAGGCCACAAATTGAGTGACAAGACAAAGTTGTCAGAGAAAGATGTTTGTCAGTCGGTATTCAAGTGCTCTTTACCAAATTCACTCTCAAAATGTGCTTGTTTTTTTATTATTTGCCATGTCTAGCGGTAACGTCGAGGGGCGAAAACCCTACACTCGCGACTGCACCAAAAAATGTAAGGATGGTCAGACATACAACGAAGGGCTGTGCTATGGTAGGTACTAGTTTAACTGATCTCTTATGTAAAGGTCAAGAAAAGAAATTAAGTAAAGTAAAGAACCTTTCTCACGCCTTCAGGGGTATTAGGCACATTGGGCTAGACCTCTATTTTATAGAACAATCATCACTCGGTGGGTGATGTAGTCAACATCCCAGGATTTTACCTGATGCTCGATACTTATTTAAAGCTGGGTCGACCTGAGAGCCATGGTCATTTTTGTAATGAAAACCTTTGGATCCAGGGGCGAGCGTCTAGCCGCTGCACCACGGCGACTCCTACAGTCAACCTGAGAGCAGTAAATTTGTTAAATGTTACTTATATTTTGTCCATTTTCACTTCTATAGTGTTATATATAGTAAATTTTCTAATTATGGTTATAGTTAATTTTCTTTGCTCTAGTGTTTTAGTGAATTTATTATGTTTGCTATGCTGTTAGTTATAGTTAATTCATTTTCTTTGCTATTGTGTTAGTTTAGTTAATTCATTATCTTTGCTATGGTTTTAGATATAGTTAATTTATTATCTTTGCAATGGTGTTAGTTATAGTTAATTCCTTATCTTTGTTTTGGTGCTTGTTATAGTTAATTCATTATCTTTGCTATGGTGTTTGTTATAGATAATTCATTATCTTTGCTATGGTGTTTGTTATAGTTACTTCATTATCTTTGCTATGGTGTTTGTTATAGCTACTTCATTATCTTTGCTATAGTGTTAGTTAAAATTATTTCACCGCCGTAGCATTTTCCTAATCCCCACTCAACTCTTCTTTAGAAAAAGTAAAGGTAAAAAAAAATTATAATTAAAGGGACCCTTTTCCACCTCTCTAGGTCTTCTTGTATCGGGCATATACGGCTACACCTCTTTTTCATAGACCAATCGGCACAGTGTGGATGATGTGGTCAGCATTACACTGACCGCCTTTACTTCCCAGGACTGTACCTGGTACTAACTGAGGGGTGGGCTGACCTGTAAGCCACGGTCATAAACAAAAATTGCCCTGCTCCCTCATGAACCCAACCTATGAGCTTTTGATCCGCGGGAAAGAGTTCAATGAAATCAGAAAAAACTTGCAGAGATTATTTGTATATATGACTTACACGAGTGAGTTGCTGGGCTCCAGTGTTATCATATTAAAACAAAAACAAAAATAAAGTGTGTATAATGCTGACTCAATAATGCATCATAGTAAACAGAGAGATACTAGAACAGACAACAAGTTTCTCCTATCTTGGACACGTAATAACATAGGACGGCGGAAGTGAAACAGAAATCAAAAATAGAACAAGAATGGCTGAAACTGTATTCAATATGATGCGGAAGTTATAGACATCTAGAGGGATAAACAAGACATTAAAAATGAGAATCGTCAAATGTTATGTATTTTCGACTCTGCTGTATTGTGCAGAAACGTAGACAATAACAGGCAACTAGAAAATCGAAAAGAGTGTCTGGAAATGTAGATATGCAGAAGAAGAGGTGGTATTTCACGGACATAAAAGCAATTAAACACCGAGGTGACGGAAATAATACAAATTAAATAAGAATTACTAAAAAAAAAAAAAAAAATTAAAGCAAGAGACAAGTAAAATATTTTGGCTTCATAAAAATACGTAACACTCTTTTAAAAACCATACTGGAAAGAAAACTTAAGGACAAGACAGCAGGAGATGAACAACGATACGAGTGGGAGCATAATATCAAGATATGGACAAATAACAGTCTGAGAGAGTATACAACAAAGACAAGGAACAGAGCGTGTTGGAGAACTAGTGCAGCCACCTTCATTGTAGAGATGGTTCCTTGTTGATTGAAAGCTGAACGATGAATTGGGCATGTCTGGTCATTCAGACAGCACAGTACAATATTATCTACTTTTTGTTGTTGTTGTTGTTGTTGCTTCTGCTGGCTAGCTACTGCTGCTGTCTTCTTCTTCTTCTCCTTGTTCTTGTTATTGTTCTTGTTCTTGTTCTTGTTCTTCTTCTTCTTTTTCTTCTTCTTCTTCTTCTTCTTCTTCTTCTTCTTCTTCTTCTTCTTCTTCTTCTTCTTCTTCTTCTTCTTCTTCTCCTCCTCCTCCTCCTCCTCCCCCCTCCCAATATCTTTCCATTTTCTTCTTCTTCCATCGTATTATTTTATTCTTTATTTTTACTTTTTACTAATTCTTTCTGTAAAGATTTAAAGTGACTTAAAATGTCAAGTTCTGTCATGAAAGTGACTTGCTAAATGTATCAATATAATCTGCTACATTTTCACTAGATAACACTAAGACTCGTAGTGTAGATGAGTTCGATACCAATAAGTCAGATACCGATGAATCCGATACCAATGAGGTAGATACCCCTTTACCACCAACAACACCCGAGACTACTCCTTCACCAACAACCACAACATCAACAACTACAACAACTGAGACGACCACTACGCAGCCACCAACAACAACAGCCGAGACTACTCTTTCACCAACAACAACCACAACATCAACAACTACAACAACTGAGACGACTACTACGCAGCCACCAACAACAACACCTGAGGCTACGACTACTACAACAACCGAGGCTACGACGACTCCACCTTATACAACTACAACTACAACACCTACTCCACCACCGATAAAATCTGCTGCAAAAAGTAGGAACATCATTGTTCTGTTCGCTTACTTACTAAAACATTATATATGTCTGTCTACATACCTAACTTTCTTCATATCTGTCTGTCTGTCTGTCTGTCTGTCTGTCTGTCTGTCTGTCTGTCTGTCTGTCTGTCTGTCTGTCTGTCTGTCTGTCTGTCTGTCTGTCTGTCTGTCTGCCTGTCTGTCTGTCTGTCTGTCTGTCTGTCCATGGCGAAACAAAGTTAAGTGAAAATTTCTAGTTTTACAAATATAATATTTTTAAAAAGTAAAAACTAATTTTTGTAAGGAAGTTAATCTATGAAGAGGAGCGACTGGCCGAACGGTTAAAAGGATGGGCTATCAAGCGGGAGATCCGTGTTCGAATCCTCATGAAGGCTGGGGATTTTTTTTTCTGTCGGGTGCACAAAAGACAATTACCTGCACTGTCGTGGCGACTTCACTAGCCATGAAACCGTAAATTGTCAGGCTCAAAGACCGCCTTCCTGCACCGCAAAAGTGGTATAAAAAAGGCAGTAATTGGCAGTTTAAATCTATAAAGCCTTCATTATTAATTGCTTTTTAAAATTATCGGGCAAACAAAATTAGAAAATAATCGTTATGATTAATGAGACGAATTATTCTACTTAACACAAATTCGACCGGGGATAATGATTTCGGTAGGTAATTTCATCATGTTGCATTAGCATGTCGGCTCTGTGGCTAAGTCGATGCGAACGCTTCGTAATGCCAGGATGCTGGGTTGATCCCAGCTGCGGGCCATGCGCCGTGCGTTGGTTTCGACAGTGGTATCAAGAAAGCCAACCGTCCAGAAAGCAATGGCAAACTACAGGACGTAAATTTGCCTAGAAAAACCACACAACAGCCAGGGGCTGTTGGGGTTGGTTCTGCAACGTCCTGTAAAGGACACGCAACTAACCTGTAATAGCATAGTGTCGCGGACTGCATTTTTAGGTCAGTACGTGTACACCTGAGTTCTTAACCACGCTAGTAAAACATTTGTCGTAGAGACTTAACTAGTCGAGTTATTAATAGTCGTCCCCTTGTGGGATGCTTCTTTTCGTTATTGGAAGCCCCACCGTGGCTTTTGCCGGGGGTGCTAAATATAGCCGGGCCATAAATATGGCCAAAGGGCTGAACGGGGTTTCTGGGACCTCTCTACGGGTGATCCTCATCCGCATAGTGGCACTTTGTGTCACCGGGTGTTTAACGCTTTGCGTGATGTCCTGGTGGGGTACAAATTACATACATACTAGTCGAATCCACGAAAATAGGCTGTTTTATCTTTAATGTTTTATTTACCGCTGGATCGTAGAGAGAGAGAGAGAGAGAGAGAGAGAGAGAGAGAGAGAGAGAGAGAGAGAGAGAGAGAGAGAGAGAGAGAGAGAGAGAGAGAGAGAGAGAGAGAGAGAGAGAGAGAGAGAGAGAATTTGAATAGTTCTCACTGTTCACGCAGTACATATTCTAAAATTTGACCGATACAGAGAAGATTGTCGGCGTCAGTGGCTTAGGCGTTGCGAAGGCGCTTCGTAATGCCGGGAAGCCGGGTTCGATCCCAGCTGCGGGGCTTGCACCTTGCACTGGTTTCGACAGTGGTATCAAGAAGCCGACCGTCCAGTAAAGAACGTAAACTTGCATAGAAAAACCGCAACAGCCAAATAAATGCTGGAGTTGGTTCTGCAACGTCCTTTAAAGGATACGCAACTAACTTTTTTCAACAGAGAAGATTAGCAGGACTCCTGCGCAAGGATGATGCGCAAAAATGTGAATAGTTTGATAATATGTAATTATGAATACACCATATTAAAAAAGCTTTACTATGTTCAACGGACAAACGCCATAATTATAATCTCTTAGGATGTAGAACAAGGTATGTAGCGTTCGTGTTTTTGGTTTGACATGTTGGAAGCTGCTCATCGGGTCCGTGGCTTGTCAGACCTTCAGGTAGAGCCCAGAGTTGAAAAAAGTTCAGGAGTATTTTTTCCCCTGCCTATCAAGCACCCCATATGTGATATAGCTAAGATCACTTTGACCACATCTGGCACATCTATTGAACCCATTTTAGGCAGAATTGCTAGAATAAATGTTAACAAGTTTTAAATGTATAATTTTTGAATTAAAAATAAATTAAAAATAAATAAATAAATTAAATAAATAGTCAAGCCCGTAAAACGGAACCCACGTCCTCATTTCTCTAATTGTGGACACACATTGTAACACGAACAAAGGCTCACATGGTTAATAGTAGACTTTCGTGACCAGTTGGAAAGCATATATAAAGAGAGACGATGTGATCTGTGTTTTTAAGTTATAAAATTTTATATTTTATGTTTAATTATATAACGATATTATATGTTGCTGTAAACATTTCCTCTGTTTCTTTTACCATGTGGGTTCTAAAACATGGACGTCCTATTTATACTATTAACACAGTGGCTCTCAACCTTCTCAATGCCACGACCATTTAATACATTTTCCTCATGTTATTGTGACCCCCAGACACTTATTTTCCTTCATAACTTCAATAAATATGTGTTTTCCGATGGTCTTAGGCGACCCCTGTGAAAGGGTCGTTTGACACCCCACATCCCCCCCCAAAAAAGGGTAGCGAATGGCAGTTTGACAACCGCTGTATTTATGTTTTCTCATGGTATCCATTGCAAAATAGGTCTTTCACCACTTTTTGTATCTCTAGAATAAGCTCAGTTCGTTCTATAAACAGTAGTGAACATGTATAGCACTTCAATCTCTCATTCGTCTCAGAGAATCAATAATGATCATGTGTCATTTACTAATATATTTTTAATCGTTCTCAGTATTTCTGTTTTATATGGTAATTTCAGATTTGACGCAATGCTTTAACACTCTAACACTGATACTTGTTAGAGAAGAAGGCTGAACGTTGAAATCCCAATACACCCACACAATGTTTGGATCACCAACAAAGCAAGGAGAGACAGGGACACGAATACCAGCATTAGAGTGTAGACAGGGACAGGACCTCTCTTGAATCACATTGTCACATTAACAGAGTGTAGAAGTTGGGTTTAGCCATCCAGTAAAAATGCAGACTGACCTAACGGTGTGTGAGAACATATGACTGGAAGGCGAGTGGAAGACCAAGGACGAGATGGGTAGAGGAGGTAGCTGTATCTTGCTGACAAATTTATAAGTGAGTCAACCAAGCTGCTCGAGGCGCGCAAGACAAATAACACGGTCATTGCTGACGAAAATCAGCTTATCTTTTGTGCATGCACATTAAACAGGAATTGAATAAGATGATAGGCGTGCAGTTATTGGCTAATGTAAACTGTGGACCATGCTGATAAACTCAACGCTCTGCGAGAGGGAAAACGTTTCCGAGAATCAGGTGATGAATGTGAGTCTGCAAACACGACCAGACTGCTAGAACAGCAAATGAGAAGGCGGCTAGGCTAGATTCGAGCACTATGCAGGGAGACAAAGAAAAATAACACGCCAATATAAAACTGGTGCTATAAACCGTTCCACTAAGCTGAGTTGAGTTGAGATGAGATTCAACATCATAGCACTCAGGGCATTTTCATAACGCTTCGTCCTCATCTTAAGCAGCCTACATAAGAGTTTCAGTTACGACGGTACCAGCAGTGGTCTCATTGTATGTCTGTCTCTCCTTTTCCCTAAGTGTTCAGCATCGGCAAGACCCCTGGGTACTAACCGCTGCACGACTATCTTCAGAACATGACGTTTGAGCTTTCGCACTATTTACTCTTGCTAAAGACCCCCCTCCCTCCGCCACAACACATAGGTTTTCCTGCATCAGTTTAATCCAGAATGCAGAACCAACCAGTCTGTCTGCCTGTTCGTTTACCATTCCAGTAGCAATTGCTCGCTTTGGATTAAATATCAGAAGCATGCTTACTACCCGGGACGTCTAAAGCGACGCTTACTACTTTGCACAGAGCACACCTGCCTCCACTTTTCTTAACTCTGTGAGTCAATTGCAATCATGACATGTGTGTGCAGCTCGTTCTCAAGCCAGCTAAAGGCAGCAGTGACTGTGTCTACCTATTCTATCGAACTAGACCCTGTGGTAGCAATGGCTAGACGTTTTTACACTAAGCGACGCCCAGCAGCTTTTGCTATGAACACCCATGCACATAGTCTGCTTCTCTGCTTCTTAACACAGATCCATCTGTGTAATTACATCACTTTGGTGAGAATTGTGATGGATCTGTTGTTGAACTTCTGATTCTGCAGCAGCTGCTGGTCAGTCCTTTCACTGACCGCCTAATATGATTAGAACCCTACACATGTCTCATTGTTGCTCGAACACTTCGACTCACTCTTATCCTCGGCAGTCTAATCAAACATGCAAACCTGGCTAATTGTGTTTTAGCTTGCGCAATTTTGTTTTTTTCATTTTGTGACTTTTGTCCGCTCTGTGGCTAAGTCGATGCGAACGCTTCGTAATGACGGAATGCCGGGTTCGATCCCAGCTGCGGGCCAATCGCCTTGCGTTGGTTTCGACAGTGGTGTCAGGGGGGCCGACCGTTAGGAAGAAATGGCAAACTACTGGACGTAAATTTTCCTAAAGAAACCACACAACAACCTGGGGCTGCTAGTGTTGGTTCTACAACGTCCTGTAAAGAATACGCAAATAACCTGTGACTTTTAGCTGTATTTATGGATACATACAGGAGGTGTTTTTGTGTGTCTGCTGCTTCTCTAAGACATGACTTCTAGTGCTTTTAGTATATCTGTAATAGTCGGCAGTGCACGTATCTGTCGCACACGCACTGCTCTGGTATATCTTGTATATCCAAGAATGACCCACTCGAAGTAAACAAATGCAGAAAATAATACCTAGACCCAGGTAACAGTGTGGTGACAAAAGAAGATCTGGGTGCAGAATTGTTCGGAGAGCTAAAGTGAAGTTCCTGAGAAAAAAAAAAAAAAAAAAACCACACACACACACACAAATGAGTATCTTATCTCTCACCGGCTGCAAACATCTCGCAGACTGTTTGTGATATAAATTAGAACATGATCTAACCTTCTCTCACAATGACTTCACAATTTTTTTGAAGATGACTGCAAGAATAAAAGTTCTAAGTGTCCAAGACGTTATATCCCAGGATATTGCGACAATTTTCCAAACGCAAAAACGATGTGCAAGAGATATTGCAGACAGTGCAGTATGTAAATGTTTTAGATGTATCAGTTCCCACTCCCCCATGGCTCTGATTTACTAGAATTGTTTAGCTGAACCCGCTTTGTCTTCAGTCTGAAACTTTTATGTTTTTGAACCTGTCATTTCTACAATGATTGCATGTTGGGAGTTTATTATTTGTGCTTTGTGTTTCCACATCCAGATCACTAGATCAGCACTGCCTGAGCTATGGCTTGACTTATGCGTGCTGGTGGTGGTGTTAATTTACGCTGACTTTCAGATAGTTTACAGTACCAGCTATAATTGACAGTCTCGCTGCAGAAATATAATGAGCCCACAGCAAAGATAAAATAACGCAAAAGATGCGTCGCAGTGTTAAGAATTCACCCACAGAAAAGACTGGATTCTGCAGTGCCTAGGAAAGAGCACACAAACGTTCTTTACAATTTCCTCGAACTTTTCTTTGGAGTAGCTGGTTGAGGAAGAAGAAGAAGAAAAAGAAGAAAAAGAAGAAGAAGAAGAAAAGAAAGAAAGAACGAACGAACTTTTTTTTCAAATGGTCACAAATCGGGCACGAAGGCCCGTCTTACATTCGGCCCTTCCAGTCAACCATCTTTCGCACAGCAGTTGTATTTTACTTAAAAAGCATGTTATGATCAGAAGAAGAAGAAAAGAAGAAAAGAAAAAAAAAGAAGAAAAGGAAGAAGAAGAAGAAGAAGAAAAAGCAACATTAAAAAAAGCAACATATGTAAAAGTTATAAAAACTCATCATCCTGCAAAATTTTTTTTTACTGTAATATCTAATTCTGTGTCGGCACGTAATTTAACACTTTAGGCCCCCCCCCCCCCTCTTTTTCCCCTGAATGTGTTTGTAGCAATGGGCAATATAGACGCTGTGGGCTGCTTTACATGAGGTCATCATCATCATCATCATCACCATCATCATCATCATCATCGTGGTCACCATTATCGCCATCAACCCTATTTCATGATCATTGTGAAATATTTATCAAAGGGCCGGTCCAGAAGCTGCTTGATAATTGTGCCCTTTACAAATTATAAACACACTCACACGCACACACGCGCGCACACACACATACACACGCAACACTCACACACACACACCTGCTGCTAGTCTAGAGCAGTTTAATGGTAAGTAAAACAACATGACAATTTTTTTTTCTGCGAGTATGAAAACACTAGGAAATAAAACCAGAACGGAGTATTTCTTTCAGTGATCGTGGAATACATTAATTTATAGTCCCTTCAGAAACTGCCTCTATTAAAAATAGAATTACTTAATAATTATTTGACCAATAATTGTTAAGAATCTGCATAGAAATATGTAATCGTAATGTCGGTATGTGAATACCTTGGACAGCCAAAAAGAGCAACCAAGAAGTTTTGAAAGAGGCGAGAGCCCGAAGACAACTTATCACAGACATCAGAAGAAGACAGTCATCATTTTTCGGCCATGTTTTGAGAAGAGGGAAAATAGAACATGTTGTGACCACTGGAAAGATCTGTGGAAGAAGGAATAGAGGAAGATAACCAGAGAAGATGCTTGACAATCTTGTTGCATGGCATGGAGGAGTGTCGGCACACTAACTGATACATGCTGAAGGAGATCGCAGATTATGGAGACGCATGATCGCCCACGCCAGTAGGCAAGGCACTTGATGATGAATGTCGCTATAAAGAATGTTTTGTTTCCTTCCCAAATTCAATTTCTATCCAAATCCGCCCGGTGTTGGTTCTTCTTCTTGGCTTTCGGGTTTCGTATGATCGGGTCAGACCACCAGGTGGTCTTTTTGAACTTGCATGTCAGTGGCTGTTCGTCCACGGTTCTCTGTACTTTGCTATGCACACTTTTCTCTTCAGGTCAGGCTTCTCCTTGTAGGTGTGAGTAGAGAGGTGGATGGGGGTGGGGTGGGGATGCAGACTGTGCTCAGATGTTTGTGGCCCCATCTGACCTGCACGCTTGTATGAACTGTACAGTCGTTATTTTATGCATGTGGTAGTTAAGCCTGCATTGTCCGTACATTAGACGGAAAATTGTTGCATGCTGTTTTCTGTTGAGAGGGGTCTTGTTGATGCTTACTGTTGGTTTGTTCCCTCCACAAATTCCTTGCATTTTCCCTTGATGTGTGATTTAATATATGATGTGGGTTTAAACCCAAACATTAGGGCCGACAGGTGAGGTTCTAGACGCTGCGACACCGCTGTGAAAATGTATTAAAATGCATTCTCTTTTTGTTGTTTTGTTTTGTTGTTGAAATTGCATTTTTGCAGGAAAGTTTTGTACATGAAACGATCGATCCTTCGATCGATCAGTTTGTTCCCTCCTAGCGGACAGCTACAGGTTTACCATCCCATCCGGAGATTTAAAAAATTCCAAATTTGACGGCAAACTAACAAGGCAGATCTCATATACCCCATTTAACCCCCGAAGAAGTTATAATTAATGCACCCGTAACAGCCGCAGAAGCCAGCTGTAAATTTGTTATTATCTGGATCAGACGATCTGAAACGAGTCACACGCATTTTCGCATACTGCACATAATCGTGTTTACTGTGTGGGGCATAACTAATGAATGGTAAGGGACCGTTTACCACGTCTTCAGGCCCATACGCTGGCTCATTAAATTAAATTTTATAAGGAGACTGAGTTATCCAGATGTCTAGACTTTTGTCTTACAGCCCTAATTGGGTTCAAATCCTATGGGTCTTAGGGTCCCACTGTGTCTAACCCCCTCACGCAACTTGTAATAGCCGACTAATTAGGAGTGTTTCCTTTGAAGTAAGGATGCATCTGCCCGAAATTAAAAGATATGAACCAACAGTCTGCATAAAGATCAGGAGTCGACGAACAGCCAGGACTGTCAACCGGAGTCTACAGCCGGTGAACGACAAGAAAAAAAAACATTCGCATCAGGTCTGATCTTTCTAAACTGACTTTGGCTCTCAGGTTTACCCAGCTGAATGTTGAATGTTAAATAATGAATTGAGAATCAACATAATAGCACTCGGGACACTCCCATTAGCTGCGTCTTCAGAAGCAAACGAAGAGTTCCAAATCCGAAGGCACATTAACTGTCGGATTGTATATAAATGCTTAAAATTTGTATCAGGAAATTTCTCGGCAAGTAAAGACGACCGAGTGATATTATCGATTGCCGATTGGTCTATAAAAATGGACCTAGAATTAAATACCGTATGCTGTCACAGTGACTGTACTTTTTTACAACGTATTATAAGATATATTTTGCAAGGTCAAGTTAAATACTATGTATTAATACCTCAAAGATACATACTTCCTTTTTTTTGGGAAAAAAAAACAAAAACCATGAAAACATTTTGAAGGTCAGTGTCGATAAACATGCATTAGCTGCTATTCAGGGATGTTCTGCACAGATATACGCCGCATACCCACCTTTACAAAACTCAAGATAAGTTTCTTAATTGTAAATATTTCTTTCAAACATTAACTTGGTTGCCAGGTCAACCCAGCCTTAAATGGGTACCAGGTAAAGTCATGGGAAGTAAAAATGACCTGCGCGATGCTGACCACATCTCCCACCAAGTGCCCATTGGTATATAAGAGTTAGGTCTAGCCCTATATGCCTAAAACGCCTGTAGGCGTGGAAAAGAGTCCTTTACTTACTTACTTACAAATATCTATCATTCATAATATAAAAGTTTCATAGAATAATAATAATAATAATAATAATAATAATAATAATAATAATAATAATAATAATAATAATAATAATAATAATAAAAATAATAATAATAATAAAAAGCGTGATATTAAACCTTACTATCTGGGTATTTATTTATTAAACAAAAATATTTCAACCAATTAAACAAAGGAAATACATTTTACCCAACAATATATATATATATACACACACATACACACACACATCACACACACATATAAATATAAATTCTCAATTTATCTGATGTAATGAAAATATACATGTTTCCATCCCTCATTCTATTTTCTGAGAAACCAGCTGTTATCTGGTGTTTTGCGTCTTACTGATACATACACGCTAACATGGATATTTATAACAACTCCTATACATATGCACTCAAAGTCCTATATCCATGCAGCTATATATGCAAACATACATATTCCATTTACCATAAAACCCATGTCTCCATCCATCTCTGCATCCATAAACCCATGTATCATAATCCAGATGTGCATAAATCCACACACAAATTATCCATAGATTCCAGCATGCACATTTTCATAGACCAATACGTCCATCTATCGATACATTCACTCACCTATACATTCACACATGTATATTTCCATAATGCGTATTTCAGCAAATCCTTCCTTCTTTGTCGTATTCTTCTTCTTTGTCTTTCTGACAGGGCTTATATTTTGTGTGTTCATCTGTTCTACTGGTTTATTTGTCCAAATATAATAATTCCACGCATCTGTACATATAAATATGCATGTTTCCGAACATACATACATTTATACATTTATACATAAATCAAGACGTAAAAAAAAAAAATATGCAAGTTTCCATACATCCATACATGTAATCAGGAATATTTCAGAATATACATAGATCCATAGATTCATATTTATATAAAAATGCATGTTTCAGTACACTCATACATCCACACATCCATACATATTCACATTTCCATTCATGCACACATTTATTTACAAAAAAACCTTTCATTTCAATAATCAATGAATATATATATATATATATATATATATATATATATATATATATATATATATATATATATATATATATATATATATATATGTTTATTTTATATATATATATATATATATATATATATATATATATATATATATATATAAACATACACACATATACACACCATATATACACACACATTTAAATGTATATACATATGCACACCATACACACATACATACACACACATACATGTATGTATATAAACATGCATATTTCCCTAGATCTATTCATTTATACACCAAAACATGCATTTTCTTGTACATCAAAACATGATTTCCCCACCCCTACTAAATATACATATAACCTCTTCTTATGGGTTCCGGGACCCCATTGTAGAGAAAACAAGAATAGACCCACTGCCTCACAAATAAGCATGTCGTAAGAATCGACTATGTGGGAGCTTCCTTCAAAGACTGAGTGCATCTGCCTGAGAGGCATAGAACCAGCTATATGCATACAGATAAGTAAGATATGTCAGAAGCATGAGTATGCTACAATCAGGGTCTGGAACAAGACTAAATTCTAGAGGTGGACGAGCAACCAAAATTGGCCTGTGTATGAAAAAGGTGAAGGGAAAAAAATTCATCACCCATTCATTCTTTAGCCATACTTTTGTCAAAAATGACCTTGACTTCCAGTTCGACTCAGCCTTGAGTGGGTACCGGGTGCAGTACCGGGAAGTAAAGGTGGCCGGCGTGATGCTGACCATATCACCCATCTTGTGCCAATTGGTCTATAAAAAAAGGTCTAGCCCTATATGCCCTTTTGCCCAAAAGCGTGGAAAAGGGACCTTTACTTTTTCACTTTTACTATTTATTGTTACACCCAAACATGCAATTTCCCTCCATACACCCAAACATGCAATTTCCCTCCATACACCCAAACATGCAAATTCCCTCCATACACCCAAACATGCAATTTCCCTCCATACACCCAAACATGCAATTTCCCTCCATACACCCAAACATGCAATTTCCCTCCATACACCCAGACAGGCATTTTCCCCGTACATTCAAGCATGCATATTTTCACACACCCAGGCATTCACATAATTATGCACACCATATAGGATAACATCATAATTTGCAAATATCAAACTTTAAAGATTATCATGTTTGAATAATCCTTAGTTTGTAGACATGTTTACTGTTTGTTTTCAGACTGACCGTGGCCATCACTAGAAGCGGTACACAGCATACACAGAATGAGGCATTTTCACAACAATGCGGAGAGCAGACATGTTTTTCGTAAATGTTGTATTTATATATCTGCGAAGTGCGATTCTAAAAGTGGAAATTTATTATACTATTTCGGAAAAAAAAAAGAATTTTAAATAATTTAGAATATATATATATATATATATAGTCTGCCTCAGCAATAGAATGTTTGCCGAATTTGTATTTCAGTTGGGGTGGGGTGGAAAGGGGAGGGGGGGGGGTGGTTGGGAGAGATAGGGGTTGAAATTTAAAACAAGTAGTTAAAAGAGAAAATCGCCCAACAATGTATAATGATAATGATAACAATAATAATCCTAATAATAGAAACACTTCTTCTTCTTCTTCTTCTTCTTCTTCTTCTTCTTCTTCTTCTTCTTCTTTCTTCTTCTTCTTCTTCTTCTTCTTCTTCTTCTTCTTCTTCTTCTTCTTCTTCTTCTTCTTCTTCTTCTTATCTTCTTCTCTTCTTCTTCTTCTTCTTCTTCTTCTTCTTCTTCTTCTTCTTCTTTCTTCTTCTTCTTCTTCTTTTTTCTTCTTCTTCTTCTTCTTCTTTCTTCTCTTCTTCTTCTTCTTCTTCTTCTCTTCTTCTTCTTCTTCTTCTTCTTCTTCTTCTTCTTCTTCTTCTTCTTCTTCTTCTTCTTCTTCTTCTTCTTCTTCTTCTTCTTCTTCTTCTTCTTCTTCTCTTCCTTTTCTGCTCCCTCTCCTTTTCCTCTTTATCTTCTTCATTTTAATCTTCTTAAGCCTGGTCTTGAGCAGACTTTGACAAACATGAACCTGCAGTTCTCCAAGTCATCTTGGGCTTTGCTAGTTGGTGTTAGTTACGGGTCATTCCCATATTTCGTTGGCACTGGAAGTGGACTTGGAGAAACAAAAACGAACACATGTACTTAAATTAACGAATGTAAAAAAAAAAAAAAAAACAAGAACATTATAATCTAGTCAAGAACCACTACTTAACGCAACGTTGACCAAAGTACCTTATTTTAAGCGAACTACTGAATTTATATAATGCGGACATAAACAAAGCTTTGCCTAATTTATTGCCCGGCAAATCTCGCTGTATCTCGTCAGGTGCGTTACTAAAGACCTAAATAAAAACATACTAAAGCAAATAAATGAATTATTTTCACTGAAATATTGAAATTCCTATTGTCAAGATAGGCTGTTTGTTCTTCCCCGGAAATTCAAGGTTAGCCACTTGATTACCATGGCAGTGATAATTTGCCCAGTGCAGTGTTCGTGCCTGCGTTGTTTACAATTACAAGAAAAAAACATTGTTTTGAATGAAAGAATGTAGAGCTGATTAATATCATCAGAGGAGGACAGTGCACATACATTGAACACGTCAAGAGAACGTGTGTACTGGAGTACCATGTCAAAACACGAGAGATAGGGGTAAAAGAGAGGCTGAAGAAGAAGAGGAAGAAGATTGTTAGACACTATTGCGTCAAATCATGAATAAACATATGTATCAAACATGATTTTTTGGAAAAATGGTGCTTAAAGGAAGCGAACGTATATATATTTATATACATATATATTAAAAACCACACACATAATGATTCTTTTCACTATGTCTTTTATCTTATCAAGTAAGTAACGTTAGTTTCAACTGGATTTGTTGAGAAAAACAAAAAAAAAGATCTTAGAAAGAAAAATAAACTGCTTCACCATTTGTGACAGAGTTATTCCTTTGTGTTGTCTGTATGTGCGTGCAATGACATAATTTACAGCGATAAACACCCGGTGACACAAAGTGTCACCGCGCGGATAAGAATCACACCGTGGAGAGGTCCCGTAAACCCTTTTCAGCCGTTAGGTTATTAGGGCCCCCGGCAACATCCAGGGTGAGGCTTCAAATAACAAAAAAATTGCGTCCCTACACTTTTTTGGTAGGTAGGTAGATAGGTAGGTAGGTAGGTTGGTAGGTAGGTAGATAGATATACCGCACCAGGACATCACACAAGTGATAAACACCGGGTGACACATAGTGCCACATTGCGAATGAGGATCAATTGGGTAGAGGTCCCAGAAACCCCTTTCAGACGTTAAACTAACGGAAGAACGAAATAACTTTATTTCCCAAGGGTTACAAACTGGGCACACATACCAGTTTTAGAATCGGCTTGAATCGGTCTTTTTAAGCAGTCACCTTTCCTTCAGTACTTAATTTTACTTTATATATCAAGCTTGTTATGTTAACGTATCAAAATATATAGGTAAATGTAAAGGAAAAATACAAAAGTATAGATGGTAAATGTATGGGTTTAAATATTCAGGAAACTATACACACACAACGCAGACACGCACTAGGCAGACACAAACACACGCTAGAAATAGAGAGAGATTCAGTTTTTGGAAGAGCTGAAAAATATGGATGAGGTCTCAGGAAAAATAACTTCTCTGTGTAGGCGCGCCTACCTACGACCCAGTTTGGAAACTTTATTAACCCCTAACTATTGTAATGGTTTTGCATACTTTTTTCTTTCTCTAATTCATTTTTATTAACAGTAATAATTTACTTTTAATTACTAATGGTTTGAATAAAAAAGGTATGTTTAAAAAAAAAACATCAGGGTGATGTTTAACATTTATAACCTCAATAAAGAGAAAGCATAAGTTCAATAAAGGCTAGTCCATGACTTGGAAGATCCGACCTCAAAAAGTAGCCCGTTCGAATTAACTTTAACAAAACAGTTCTTTGAAAGTTCATCCGGGTAAACTACTGCACAGTTTACGCAAAGTTAGAGCAACATTCCAACACATACACCAAAACAATGAGTAAAGTTCATCCTGATAAATTTAATAAACGTACATATTCCGTACACACGCGCAGGGATACATAAATACATTTCCGCCCATCTTGCGTCATCCGACTGTCTCCTGGTAAAAAATCTATATACATCTATATAAATCATTCAGTCAAAAAAATTCAGCTGTACATAATAATTTACACGTAAACATATTGACCGCCCCATTGATCAAACAGTACACGCGGCACTACCGCAATATTCACACAAATTAATTATCTCTCCTAATCGGAATTCACGCACACAAAAGAGGGTTGGCAGTCTTGACGGGCTTCAGTGTCCAAATATTCGGCAGCATTTGTTATTTATTCACAGCAGGGAAGCTACGAAAATGAACGGCTAAAGTAAGTATATAATTTGAGAAGTTTTAGGTCGATAATACTCGGAGGTGAAGTCTTCAGAGCTTGCTGATACTACCGATGTTTCTGGATAATAGATAATCCATCCTTTGCAATCTCCAAGTGGTGCTTGTGTAAAACGTCATTAGGATATACCCATCTTTTTTTCTGACGGTAGCACTGATCTGATAAGGTTAGTAAGTATTTTACAGAGTAAATAAATTCTAACTGTATTTGTTTCCAATTCGATGCTTTGTTTAAATAAAAAAAAAAAAAAAAAAAACGTCACATTCAAGCAACATCCCCGAAGTGGGAGTTTAACGTTATAATTGTGACTAGGTTTTGTGTGCCACAAAAAAGGGCTTAGCGTTGCACGCCACCAAGAGCCCTGAAAAGGATTCCTGCAGTTTTGATGCGATCAAAGGAAACAGACCCAAATACTGTCCCGACCGGCGACGAAGTCGTCTACCGGTGAGCCAGTGGGTGACCTGGTCACCAAAGTTGTATTTGCTTATATGCATGCGAGTATCTGACATACTTTAGAAACACATTAACGCGTTTTCTTCTTGCTGTATTGGTTAGATTCAGAACCTGATTCTCGGGCATAAGACGATTTGTCCTACAACGACGTTAGGAAACGGTACATGAAGGCAGTCGGCTCTGTGGCTAAGTCGATGCGAACGCTTCGCTTCGTAATGCCGGGATGCCAGGTTCGATCCCAGCTGCGGGCACTGCGCCCTGCGTTGGTTTCGACAGCGGTATCAAGAAAGCCGACCGTCCAGAAGCAATGGCAAACTACTGGACTTATATTGCCTAGAGAAACCACACAACAGCCAGGGGCTGTTAGGGTTGGTTCTGCAACATGAAGGCAGCAATGACCGTATTTGTTAGAGCCCTGGGCTGCCCTTCTAACCCTCCGTTAGGTGATGGACATTTGTTTACAGCTGCATACTCTGTGGTTATTGCACTGGCCATAAGGCCTTTCGTCCGCGAGATGGATCAAGACTTCTGTTTACAGCGCCGTTTGCATGTGTGTGTGTGTATGTGTGTGTGTGTATGTGTGTATGTGTGTGTATGTGTATGTGTGTGTATGTGTGTGTGTATGTGTGTGTGTATGTGTGTGTGATTGAAAGACAGTGTGTGTGTGTGTGTGTGTGTCTGTGTTTGTGTGTCTGTGTAGACGTCTTTCCAAAAGATAGTACTGTATAATAGACAGGCGTGATAATCATATTTCATGATCGTGTTTTCGGCCCCAAACAATAATCAAGTAAGTAAAGAATCCTTTCTATACCTTCACGCGTATTAAGCATCTAGGGCTAGAGCTTTATTTTACAGACACATCATTCTGACCTATTTACTTCTCAGGACTTGAGCTGGTACCTATTTAAGGCTGACGTTAATTAGGGCCCAACCTTAGTCGCCTACTACAAAACAATTGTTAGGAAGAATTAAGTCGATTCTCCCCTACCCCCACGGGCCTCATCACCGTTGTTGTTGCTGCTCTTCTTCTTCTTCTTCTTCTTCTTCTTCTTTTTCTTCTTCTTCTTCTTTTGAAAACCGACTTTGGTTCCTCGCCTCTCAAGCAGATGCACTCCAACTTCAAAGGAAATACCCATAATTGGTAACTTCTACGACATGCTTGTTGGTATCTTCTGTGGCTTAGGCGTGGCGAACGCGCTTTGTAATGCGGGGTGCAGGTTTCGATCACAGTTGCCTTGCGCTTTGGGTTGGTTTCGACAGTGGTATCGAGAAGCCAACCGTCCAGAAAGAAATGGCAAACTACTAGACGCTAATTTGCCTAGAAAAACCACAACAGCCAAAAAAAATGCTGGGATTGGCTCTGCAACGTCCTGTAAAGGATATTCAACTAACTTTTTAGCCCTTAAAATGGGGCCCCAGATCAGACAATGAGAATTATTATGGCTATTATCATCTGCGAACGTGTAATATTTGAACCACCAAATGTGTGTGTGTGTGTGTGTGCGCGCGTGCGTGTGCGTGTGTGTGCCCTTATTCTATCCTCAACAGTTATATTGATTTACGTTAACTCAAATATGTGTTTCTATATATTAAACTGAATGTGTGTGTGTTAGTGTGTGTGTGTGAGAGAGAGAGAGAGAGAAGAGAAAAAAAAAAAAAAAAGAGAGAGAGAGAGAGAGAGAGAGAGAGAGAGAGAGAGAGAGAGAGAGAGAGAGAGAGAGAATTAGGTAGGCGATTAGCATTAACCAATAAATGCGTGATAAGAACTTGAAACTGACAGGGTAAATGAGACAGGGTCAACTGTAGAAGCCATAAATTCTGTCGTTTTCTGGGACTGAATCAGAATCTTCTTCTTCTTCGCGTTGTCTGTAAACTCCGGCAAAACATTTTGATTGTTTGTTCACTTCCGTGAACCTCGCGCATCCGTTTACAGCTCTGGCTTATTTGTATGCAGACTGTTAATTCCTTATATATCAAGTAGATGCCTTTGAAAGAAACAAACCTAATTAGTTGCTATTTACAAAGTAAATATTACAGTGAGTACATCGCCGTCTCTGCCCCCAATGGAGCTTTAGAAACGAAATAGGGAAAATCCGAATCAATGTGTATTTAAGATAAAATACTAAAGTTCAAGTAGAGAGAATTGACTTTATTGTACCGGGTGTTAACTGACGTGTTTCAGTTTCAGTCTAACCGCCCTTTGATAAGCGTCACTGATAGCCACATCTCAGTAGCTTCAGCGACGACCCCCTCTTTTCCTAAGAATCTTCGTAAAAACTACACTTGTGAACTGAAAGATGCGCGGTTGAAACGATCCCATGATTTCCAGAGCGCGACGTAAACGGCCCGACCACTTCGCCACGAAGGTCTACCGTGATAAGATAGTGTGTAACGAATTCGGTCAGGTGGAATTTAAACTTATTCATAAGGATGGAGCATAGGATACGAATACATTTGTCTCCCTCCTCTTCCTCATCTTTCTTCTTCTTACTCTAGCGAGCTAACATGCGCCTACACAGACTTAGGATGTGAAGAAAGTTTTTTTTTGGTCAAAATGACAGCAACATTTATACTAGAGACAACATTGCAGATATAGATATCTATTTTAGGTGAACGAGTGAGTAAGTGATGTTCAATCCCACCAGAAGCGCACAGCAAGCGAATAACTCCTGGTGATACAAAGTGCTACGATTCAGATGAGAATCTCCCATGAGCAAGTTCCAGGACCATTGATAACAGCCCCGTTGGGGCTTAAAAAACATATTGCATCCCATATTGGGACGCAGTCATATCAGACAAACGAAAGAACAAGAAGAAGAACATTTACTGTTTATCATTTTTACCCATGTCTCTCTCTCTCTCTCTCTCTATATATATATATATATATATATATATATATATAATATATATATATATATATATATATATATATATATATATATATATATATATATATATATATATATATATATATATATATGGGAGCCGCCGCAGTCTAATGATTAGATCGGAAGGTCGTGAGTTCGGGTCCTGACGTAGTCCGGACTTTTATTCTTCAAAAATGACATTGGCTTCCAGGTCGACCCCAGCCTTGAGTGGGTACCACGTACAGTCCTGTAAAGTAAAGGCGGCCTGCCTACTGCTGACCACATCACCCACCAAGTGCCATTATATAAATAAAATATAGGTCTAGCCCTATATATCTAATATGCCTGAAGACGTGGAAAAGGGTCATCTACTCTTACTATATATATATAAACTTGAACTTAAACTTCTACCTTCTTATATGAACTAACTTGATTTTGTAAACACTTCATGCACTAATTCTCTGTCACTGACTGGCAGAGAATGAATTCCCGCTTCCTGGACCGAACCAGATTTAACGCTGTTTATGAATCATTGATAATTTTTTTCCGAGACTTTGTTTCACAGATGCATGAGTGACATTCCTTGGACAGAGGAACGGAGCATACGATGTTTAAAAAAAAAAGAGGCTACGATCCGAAGACAGCTAATCAAAAAAAAAAAAAAAAAAAAAAAGCAGTCACTTATTTGCATCATTATCAGAAAAGCAAAGCTGGAACATGTGACAACAAGAAAGAATTACATAAGGAGAGATGAAGGAAGACACCAGGAGAAAAAAATTGATTTGCTTGATGGCTTTTTGTAATGGCATGAAATAATGTTTCTTCGAGCAATAAGAAGAAACTCCACAGGGGAGCATGTACAGCAGGGGTCTACCAATCATCAGTAGAAGTAACCTCTCGTCGACAAATGTTTCGGGCCACGAGCTCCTTGACATTTTCAGAGAGTGGGCCCACCTGAGTTCACGAAGCTCAGGGTTGGTTTCCCCTATTGCACCAATTACCGGATGTTGTTCGGACAGGGACAAGACAAATTGGTGATTTTTCAGAAGGTACTGTGGGATAAGAAGTCGTCGCGGTAGTATAATCAAAGCAGTCTGTATACCTAGACGACCGAGCGGCAAGCTTACGATTGGTTTACCGGACACATGTTGGACTTTGTTAACAGGTGGCAGAGGGACACTGGCAGACAATTCGGACACGATGGACTTTAAGGGATAAGAAACTCTTTTCCACTAGACACTCGGACCAGTTCACCGAGGCCCGTCCCCTACGTTGTTGCGTTGTGTCCAAAGCTAGCTCAAGGCCCTCTCAGCAACCTCGCCCAGCTGTTTAAGTGTCCGTTTGCGTTCATTAACTCGTAAGCCTAGTTGCTTAACCACATTGTAGAGTGAAGTGGAAACGAGACCTCTTGCGCCTACTTCGACGGCGAACTCTTACTGTGTACCTTTCGTCCCTCCTCAGACCGGCTGAGATTTGATCTAATTTCATTTAGAATCATACATGACGATAGCAGAAAACAAGTAGGGGCAGAACCTGAAAAAAAAAAAAAAAAACGACATCAGGAGACAACAGATCAAATAGCTCAGACAAATGTCAAGACTCTCAACAAATAGTGCAACACAGAGAGCCACGTCGCTTAGACACAACAGAAGCAGACTAGAGGTCGGCCACGCAGGCTTTTGATAGTTGGATTTTCCGAGGTCGTGAATACAAAGATCGACATAGCACACATCAATGATCCCAACCGATGCCTCTCCAAAGCCTGACGCTGAAAAGAGCTGAATAAAAAAAAAATAAAATCTTTTAGGCAAGAAGAACAATAGAAGGATGTCAGCATTGAAACAGATACTTATTTTATGGAGATCAAATGATGTGCTGTGGGACGATCGCTAACCCAAGGCATCAAGACACGATGATGACAATTTATGAAGTAAACTGTAAATTGCTAGGCACCATTTCTCAATTGTGTACAAGTAGGTTTAAAGTTATATAAAATCAGAGAGCTGCCGTGGCGGGGTTTCTCGCCTGCATGTCTGAAGGCCATGGGTTTAGGTCTTGAACCAGACTTTTTTAACAATGACCTTGGCTCCGAGGGTGACCTAGCCTTAAATGGTTACCAGATAAAGTCCTGAGACGTAAAGGCGGCCGGCGTGTTGCTGACCATATCACCAACTTAGTGCTGATTGGTATATAAAATATAGACCAAGCTCTACATGTCCACTACGCCCCCAAGGCGTGCAAAGGGTCATTTACATTTTTTTGACATTTTGTGTCTTTTTATTTCTATTACAAGCTGGCTATGGACTTCCGGAAACTGCTGCTTATGGCCATTTTTGTGGCTGAGTGTCGCTCGCAAAACATAAGATGGGGACCGACAGAAAGGCAGGCGATTGTGGACTGTCATAATAAGATTCGCGGGCAGGTGGACGCTTGTTACATGCCACCGCTGGTCAGTAGAACACTGTATTCAGTGTTAAAATGTTTTTTTTCCCCTTTCTGAGCCTTGCAGTTGCATCATTATCATCATGTAGCAGGTCCTTTGCAGAGCGTCGTTCTTATCACGGTCTGAATAAAAGACACTCAGTCTCTCGCCAGCTCTCCCGCGTCGTGTAATTTCACATTCAAGTAGTCAGTTATATCCTGTACCTTTCTTGGTGTTAGTCGGCCCCTGCCCCTCCTTCCTGGTACGATGCCTTCTGCTATTATTTTTGTTCAATCCGCCACAGCGCTGTAAATGACCAACATGTTTCAGCTTTCATTACGGTTGCAGTCGCGCCACAAACCAGTTACGGCATTTGTTTGTCGTGTGTGGTCAGTTTTTACGTTCAGTAACAATATTTTACGTTTCAGAGAAAGCCGACAACCAATCTTATGACAACCCCGGCACAAGGGGCACCAAGACCATGAGCTTTACCCCTTTTTCCCCAAATATAAGAGGAGGGGTAGAAGTTTCCTCCTTAAAAGGACAGTGGTGGCGATGTAGCGGCTTGACCCTTGAGCTTCACAGAGCAGAAACCCATCTCCAGGGATCGCACCAGTGACTACAGCACAGCAACAGGCACACGGGAGGTTTGAGGTTTTGAACAACGGATCAATATCATGGCACTCGGGTGTAACCTAAAAGTGCTCTTTTCTTCTTCTAACTTCAGTATAAGTCCGAAGAAGCTCAGCACAGTGCACAGGCCCTGTAGCACCTGCGAGGATCCTAAAATACTCTGGGTAGAATTTTAACTTCAAATGTTGCCCTTAGGCTACTCTTTTCGATTTCCATCAGCATCTGTGGCCTAGGCGTTGCGAACGCGCTTCGTAATGTCGGGGTGCTGGGTTCGATCCCGGCGGCGGACGGTTTGTGTTGCGATGGTTTCGACTTTGGTACCGAGGGCCGACCGTCCAGAAGCGATGGCAAACTACTGGACGTAAATTTACCTAGAAAACCACAACAGCCAGAAAGTGCTGGGGTTGGTTCTGCAACGTCCTGTAAAGGATACGCAACTAATTTTTCGATTTCCAACTGCAAAGGGTTTTTATACCCACATTCAGGTGTGCAAGGTAGCGAACTGCTGCCACTCATCTGGGCTGTGAAATCTTGTATTATGGGCTCTTCTTTGGCTACTAAAGAAGAGGACAGAGCACGTATGAGAATGTGATGTATTGGAATGTCCCAAAAGCAGTGATGTCATAGTTATTGATTCATTTTTTATTCACTCTGTTGTTAGTACACATGCTTATTTCGTAGTGACTACACTGACCAGATGGGCCCTAAATCCTCAGGATTAGGACCATTCAAATCTACACAGTCCTAGTTAATTAGCTGGTTGTCATTGAGTCTGCTAACGTACTGGTTTTACGTTTCCTTTGGAGTACACAAGGCAGATCGAGAAAGGGATCATAATACATGGACAACATAAAGTCTACAAAACTGCGCAGGCTTTGCATGATGGAGAGGATGAGCTTCATTCCTGCCGCTATAGAACACTATCGTCTGGAAGGACAGAAAGGTGCCAGCCAGTCAATAAACTCGAGTTTTCCAGCATAACTGCAGACGGTCCCCACGTAAGTGCTCCCTTCCTGTGCTACTGAAACAAGAACAAAACTGTAGCAACACTCTTCTCATTGTCTACAAAGGAGGCAAAGTTTACATTAAAATTCAACAATGATGCTGTTCCACGCCCCAATACTCCAGCCTTCCTGGAAGTCAAGCTTGACAGTCGTCTGACATGGAAACATTTTCTTCTTCTTCTTCTTCTTCACTTCCTCTTTTACCACTGTGGGTGTCGAGGGAGATATAAGGTTCTGTTTCTAGCTCTTCTGGCTGCTTGGAAACATCACATACTGGAAACTAAAAAAAAAAAAAAAAGCTATGAAAAAACAAGGTGGGATGAAGAAATTGGCAGGCACCACTTGGGGAGCAGACAGTTGTATCTTGAAGCAGGTATACACCGGCACAGTCAGACCAACTCTCGAATACGCATCATTTTTGTGGATAACAGCAGTCCATTCCAATAAACAGGTACTAGACAAAACGCAAAACCGAAGTCTGCGTACAATTCTGGGAGCCATCAAATCTACACCTATTGTAGAAATGGAAACGGCAGCCAACATCCTCCCCTTAGAAGAAAGAAGAAGGACAAAATCAATTCTACATGCGAAAAAAAATGAAGAGAATGCTAAACCACCCACTACACGAAAAATTGGTAGCCAGGAGAAAGAACCGAATAAAGTGCACAAGCCTAAACAATCTAACTTAGCAATTCGGAAATTCATTATCTTCACTACTTAACAAACAATGTACACCTGAAGATCTTTCTATCGCTGGGACTCAGAATTTGTGACACTCAATGTGTCAGCATCCATCCCGAACCCGGGAAACGAAGTTGCTGAGCCCGCTTTAGTGAAGAAAACACTCACAATGAAACACCTCAACAACATGTTCCCACAGGACAGCTGGACAAGAACCTACACAGATGGATCAGCATAAGAGGCAACTACGAATGGTGGAGCAGGTGTTTACATAAAACACCCAGATGCCACAACTGTGTCTCTGGCAGCCCCCACCGTACGAACCCTACTGATGGCAGCACAGTATATGAACAATCTGCAAATCACCGCAGGCAGGATAGACTTTCTCACTGACTCACTGTCAGCTTTACAGACTCTTGAGTCCAAACCTACCGACAGCACACTATACAGTCTAACAAAAGAACTTGCTAAATTGTCAAAAAAGGCAGAAACTCACTTGCAGTGGATTCCATCTCACTGTGAAATCAAAGGCAATGAAAGCGCTGATGCTTTAGCCAAGGAAGGCAGTAACAAACCACATACCTACAAGCCACTATCTTTTCCAGAAGTCAAAACTCTCATTAAGAGAAAATCAGAAACATATTGGAAAACCAACACTGCTTACAACTACGAAAAAGATTTTCTGAAACACCTGAACAGAACAGACCAAGTCACAGTTTTTTGCTTACTTACTGGACACTGCAGACTCAATAAACACTCATATAAATTAGGTATGAGCCAAACAGCTCGCTGCCAGTGTCTTCGTGCTGAACAGACTCCAGAACATGTCCTGCAAGACTGTCCTCTCTTGGCGGAGCTGCGTGGCAACATATGGCAAAGCCCAGTAGAACTGACAACTAAGCATTGGGGAAACCTAACTGACTTTGAAAAGACATTCCAGTTTATGGCCCACAGTGGATTATGCGCATAACCAGAGATCGCTGAAGAAGAAGTGCTATTAAAAATGGTATAAAATGCCATTCACCGTACCATTTGAAAATCAGTAAAAATGTTGTCTTTCCTAGCAAAATCTTGAAGCTATACGTAAAGTAAAAAATGTATAAGGCAGCTGTCGGATGTGCTAACACTAACGTTCCCACACCAGAATTACAGCTTACTGCTGGTGCAAACAGTCAATCTTTGAACTGGCATTGCCCCCACAAAATTACATGCCAGTCTGAACGTAATCGGCCTCCTGTTATTAAAAAAAAATCAACAACATGCTACAGTCACAAAAGGGAAAAAATACGCACAGATTTCACACAAAACCCACAACTCATAGGGCCGCACCATGCACTAAGCTTAGATGCTGGGCGACTGAACACTCGAACTCCCGGTACGGAATAGGGAATTTGTAGGAGCAAAATTTAGCTAGAAACAAATAACTGTTCAGAACTTCAGCTGGCTATCGGGCATTTTGGCCGTCTTGTATTGTGGTAAGCTCCAGAGAAAGGATATTCTGGTTGCACTATTGTGCACACGTAACAGCTGGCGGCTGTAAGTGTTTCTAGCGAGACTGTAAAACTGTTCCCGAGAAAATTTACAAGGGGACTAAGAGATGTTTATATTTTATTCTTTTTCGCATTCACCAGCTGTAAACTCTGGCAGAAAGTTCTGGTTCTTCATCCACTTCTTGACTGCAGTCCTGTTCCAGAACTTGAGTGTTGCGTGTGCATCCGTTTTACAGATCTGACTTATTTGTTTGCAGACTGCTGGTTCCTTACCCCCCAGGCAGATGCTCTCCGATTTCCCAATTAGTCGACTCTTACCACATGCTTTTGGGTAGGCAGTGGGTCTCTTCTTACTTTCCCTGTAATAGGGCCCTGGAGCCCACATGGGGAGATGTTTATATATTTAATTATGTTGTGAATTATGTATTGTACGTATTAGCCTCTAAACAGATAATAATAATAATTATTATTACAGAGCATTTAAATTTTTTTCTAGTAGTCAACACCGCATGTGACCGCCTTTAGTTCGCAGGACATTTCCTAGTAGTCATTTAAAGATGAGTCGACCTAGTGGCAGAGGTCAATTACAAAAGAATTCTTCTCACTGATGATTCGATTCCACAGTCTTCAGGCCAACATGCTGGTATCTAGCCAATACACTGCCGGAGGTCCCAGGAATAACAAAAAAAATGATTGTTTACTGATCGTAGAAAAAGAAAATACAAACTGTTTCAAATATCTTAAAGGTCCCTAAACCATTTATTTCTGTGTATTACGTATACCACAATATAACCGACCAATGAAATCTCTTCCGTTGAATAATCAATGAAAACTAGATCCCCGTTGGGGTGCGAAAAAAAGGGGGGGGGGCGCTGGGGAGGGGTTTTTAGGGTCCAATTCTGGAAAAAAAGGCGGGTGGGGGGAGAATGGACGCACTGATCCCTAACAAGCATATTGAAAGAGTCGACCACTTAGGAATGTTTCATTTGAAGTGAAAGGGCATCTATCCATGAGGCGAAAAGCAAACAAATAAGCCAGATCTGTAAAATAAAACAGATGAGCACGCAAAACTCAGGCACTGATACAAGACCAAAGTCTAGAAGTGAACGAACAACCTTAGCTTTCCACCGGAGTTTACAGCCGGTGAACACAGAGACATTCAAAATTCAGGTACTGATACAAAACAAAAGTCTAGAAGTGGACGAACAACCAGAACTTTCCACCGGAGTTTACAGAAGGTGA
>CAJHNH020003146.1:57500-80000 GCA_905116865.2 Candidula unifasciata | reverse complement strand
TATACGTCATATCCTGATATAAGGAAGGAATCAGGGACAGTTGGAGCTATATACGTCATATCCTGATATAAGGACGGAATCATGGGCTGTGGACGAATAAGGACACATTTTTTGTAAGCTGCGAAGTTTTTTAAATTTTTTCTATAGGCATGATGAGAATACATTGGACAGGTAAAAATATTAATAAAGAAATTGACTCACGAAGAAAACTGCTTTCCCATACCAAAAGCAGACAATCTACATTTTTCAAAGTCATGTCAAGAGAAAGAGAAAACTGGAGTTCATCGTGACAGTGGGAAAATTGGAAGGGAAAAAAGGCAGAGGGAGACAGAGAGAGAGAAGATGCTGGATAGTTTGACATTTCAAGGGAGATCGTCCATGTCAGAACTGACTGAAGTACACGCAACAGAAGGTTGTGAATAGATATAGCTACCAGCGCCAAATGCATTGACTATAAGAAGACCAACTACTATACCACACTTGATCTTTCTAGTGCAGACTCAACACTGACTCTGTTGTCTAGATGGTAGGTCACAGTTCATTCTAACCAGACGGCACTTCTCTCCACGACGACACAACTTCAAATGACGGTCTACAACGGCTGACACATTTCACAGGTTTATTGTCAATGTAGCACGAAACACGAATCAACAGATTAACTAACTTACGCCATTCGGGCAATCTCGCCTTGCTCAAGCATTGAGTCTCCAGACATGCTTCAGACGATGGACAATGGCATATACACGACTGGCTCAACAATCACACCGTGTAACACAACGGCTGGCTTAAACGATCATTCAATAGCACTGCCTGTCTTGTCGTTCAGCACTAACATTCATTCGACTATGATTCAGATCCACGTGCACTCTTCACTCTGGATTCACCTACAGAGATTCAGCTTTACATCCTTCCAATCTGGGGCCCAGTCACCGAATGACCACCTCATTCTCAATCCCCCAGATCTCGCATTCACACGTGACTCACTTGTCTTTTCACCATATCTCCGTGAAACCCATGCTATCAGGGACTTACCCGATTATGCCAGTCATACCCTGACGTTATCCCTATTAATAGCATCATTACACACGGCATCTTTTTTACATTAAAAACAACAGTTGGTTTTTCTGTTTTAAAGATGGTCGAAAGCACTACGACAGAAGTGGGCTGCGCCCTGAACAACTGTTCAAATATCTGGCTCGTCGCCTGCTATTACTACCCACCGTAAGTATTACATCTGTCATTGCTTAGATAAACTGTAAATAAAAAACATAGGAATGACATATACACACCGGAACCAACCAATCAAACAAGTTTTTTTAATGTTTGTGTATTCTAGACAAAGCATTAGGGTCGATTGTGTTCTTAAATTGTTGCTGTGATTGTTATTCCACATATGCTTCGTTAATATAAATTTATGAAACCTATGGTGCCATTTTAATAGTTTGATATGAATTTTGTCCGTATTCCACGGTTGTGGATTTCAAGCTGTTCGATAGACATGGCAAATAAGACACCTTGGAAAGAGGGGGGGGGAAGGCGGGGGGGGAGGGGCGTAGGGGGGCAGTTGACCATGTTCTTAGTGCACTTGTATCTATTTTGAGGCGCACACGCCGTCTGGAGGTGACAGGTTCAATTCCCGGCACGGTAACTATGGCTTTCGATGTTTATGTTGTCTAGTGTGTTCTTCTATCTTTCTACTTCTTTCTGTGAGTACCGATCAATAAATTTTATGTTACTTGATTAATATAACTTAGATAAACTGACTCACTAACTGTCTGACGGACTGGCTGATTTGCTCCAACCAGACTGCTATCTGGTTAGTTATTATTCTTATTTTATTTATTGTTTTGGGTCTTTCGCAACAGCTCTCCACAGTCCAGCTAAAGTTAAGTAAAGGACCCTTTTCCACGCCTTTCAGGCGTATTGAGGACATAGAGCCAGACCTATATTCTATAGACCAAACGGCACTTGGTGGATGATGTGGTCAGCATCACGCCAGCCGCCTTTACTTCCTAGGACGGCACCTGGTACCCACTCAAGGCTAGGTCGATCTTGGAGCCAAGGTTATTTCTGAAAAAGTTCGGTCCTTCAGGAAGCGAACCCACAACCTTCCAATCCGCAGGCGAGCGTCTAGCCGCTAGACCCCCCCCCCCCCCCCCGTCACCAATATTCCATCTATTCGCTTTAACTTTCGGCCTCTTCCCCACGATGACTACCTTTACAAGGGGGCCGGAGTTAATGATTTTCCTTCTAATGAAATAATATAAGCGTAACCATTACATCAACGATGGTGATTTAAATATTATTAACATTATTGCAGTCATTGCACCACGTACATCAGCCTTCACAATATGTGTTAAAATAAGGCTGTAGCCACATATTCATCATCATCATTAGCAGTTCATTTGCAAAACGTCGCTCTCACCACGCCTGAAAGAAACTCGGTCTCTCGCCAACTCTTCCGCCTCGGGTACTTTCATTTTTAAGGAGTAATTTATATCCTGTGCCCATCTTCGTGTTGATCGGCCCCTGCCCCTCCTTCCTGATACCATGTCTTCCGCTATTGTTTTCCTAATCCGCGGTTGCGCTTGATATGACCAAAATATTTCAGATTCCAAGACAAGATGCTGTTCATAAGCGAATCCTCCTTGATGTTCAGATCTTTTAAGATGTCAGCACTTCTTCCACATATTACGTTTGACATATAAAGTTTTACCGGAGCAGCGTCAGTGTAGGACAGTAAGAGCACAAATGAGCAAGGTTTGAACATTGCCCCGTGCTCTGGAAGTCGTGCGTTTGTTTCGTGCTCTGGTCTTTGGTTCGCGAATGAAAGCGTTTCTTAGAACAATGCTAGTTGTGGCTGGGGCTGCGGTAGTTCGTGTTTTGTTGTGATGCTCTTGTCTGGTGAACAGCTTGACTATGTCGTGAAACTGAAGTCAGAGAAAGAGGAGAGAAAGAGAGGGAAGGACAACAAGAGGTCAGAGATACTAGGATGCTAAAGAAAGTTAGAAAAAAAATGAGAAACAGAGATCAAAATATGGTCATAGAATGGAGTGGTAGAAAGAGAGGGATAGAAAGAGTGAGAAAATGGTCAAGTGAGATATAGAGAAAAAGAGAGTGTGAACGGAGAGATATGTCCCAAAGTGTTGGAGCAAGAAAACTAGGTCAGAGAGTGACAAAGAGAGCTTTGAAAGAGAGAAATACAGGAGAGAGATCAGAGAGAAAGAAAGACACAGAGATAGTGTGTGTTTGTGTGTGTGTGTGAGAGAGAGAGAGAGATGGAGAGATAGAGAGAGAAAGAGAGAGAGAGAGAGAGATGGAGAGATAGAGAGAGAATATGAGAGATGTCCGAGTGAGGCCAAAAATTGAGTGACAAGACAAAGTTGTCAGATCTAGATGTTTTTCAGTCGGTATTCAAGTGCTCTTTACCAAATTCACTCACAAAATGTGCTTGTTTTTTACTATTTGCAATGTCTAGCGGTAACTACGAAGGGCAGAAACCCTACACTCGCGACTGCACCAACAAATGTAAGGATGGTCAGACATACAACGAAGGGCTGTGCTATGGTAGGTACTAGTTAACTGATCTCTTATGTAAAGGTCAACAAAAGAAAGTAAGTAAAGTAAAGAACATTTTTTCAGGCCTTCAGGCGTATTAGGCACATAGGGCTAGACCTCTACTTTATAGATCAATCATCACTCGGTGGGGGATGTAGTCAACATCCCAGGATTTTACCTGATGCTCGATACTTATTTAAAGCTGGGTCTGGCTCTGCCAGAACCCGAACACACCAGCTCTGGATCCAGGGACGAAAATTTAGCCACTGCACCACGGCGACTCCTACAGTCAACATGAGATCAGTAAATACCTTTGTTAAATGTTACTTTTATTTTGTTTATTTTCATCGCCATAGTGTTAGATATAGTAAATTTTCTCACTATGGTTATAGTAAATTTTCTTTCTCTAATGTTTTAGTGAATTTATTATGTTTGCTATGGTGTTAGTTAAAGTGAATTTCTTATCTTTGCTGTGGTGGTAGTTGTAGTTATTTCATTATCTTTGCAATGGTGTGAGTTATAGTTAATTCATTATCTTTGCAATGGTGTTAGTTATAGATAATTCATTATCTTTGCTATAGTATTAGTTATAGTTAATTCCTTATCTTTGCAATGACGTTAGTTATAGTTAATTCCTTACCTTTGCAATTGTGTTTGTTATAGTTAATTCCTTATCTTTGCAATGGTGTTAGTTATAGTTAAATCCTTATCTTTGCTATGATGTTTGCTATAGTTGATTCTTTTTCTTTGCTATAGTGTTAGTTATAGTTAATTCCTTATCTTTGCAATGATGTTAGTTATAGTTAATTCCTTATCTTTGCAATGGTGTTAGTTATAGCTAATTCCTTATCTTTGCTATGATGTTTGTTATAGTTGATTCCTTATCTTTGCTATGGTATTAGTTATAGTTTCTTCATTATCTTTGCTATAGTGTTAGTTATAATTAATTCACCGCTTTAGCTATAGCGTTCTCCTCATCCCCACTCAACTCTTTTTAGAAAAAGTGAAGGCAAAAAAAAAAAAAAAAACACAATTAAAGGGACCCTTTTCCACCTCTTTAGGTCTTCTTGTATCGGGCATATACGGCCAGACCTATATTTCAATCGGCACAGTGTGGGTGATATGGTCAGCATTACACCGACCGCCTTTACTTCCCAGGACTGAACCTGGTACTCGCTGAACGGTGGGCCGACCTGAAAGCCAAGGTCATTAAAAAAATTGCCTTGCTGCCACATGAACCCAACCTACGAGCTTTTGATCTGCGGGAAAGAGTACAATGAAATCAGAAAAAAAAAAAAAAACTTGAAAAAATTATTTGTATACATGACTTACACGAGTGAGTTGCTGGGCTCCAGTTGAGGTGTGGAAGTGGAACAAGAACAGACTTAATGCTTTCTTAACAAGCATGTCGGAAGAGTTGACTAATTAGGGTTTTTTTCCACGTCGGAGAGCGTGTACAGTTCGGAGGAGTAGATGGATCACCACAGTCTGGTGAGACTGATGCAGGGGGAAGTGACGAGAGGTTGTGGCAGATGCTCGAGGCTCAGAGGAAAGGCAAGACGGAAGTTTAATCAGAATGCTACTGGCACCATTAGTATTGGAACTCTTCGCTGCCTGCTGAAGATGGGGACGGGGCGCTTATGGGAATCAACTTAACTCAACTTAACCCACGTCGAGTGTATCGGCCTGAGAGACAAGCAACCAGCAGTCTGCATACAAATAAACCAGATCTGTAAAACTTAAGACTTAAGTCCATAATAGGACGAGCATTCAGAACTTTCAATAAAAATAAGAATATATACACGGCTAAAGGGTGCATCTCATCCTGGTCACACAACTGTGGTGCGGGGGCGTGGTTGCCAGTTGTCCCCAGTTTCTAGTTGGGGTGGAGAGGTCGAATAGGGGTTTGAACTGTCATAAATTTTTTGCCTAGGTGGTGAGGAAGGCGTGGTTTGGGGTAGGGGGGGGGGGGGTAGGGTAGAGTGGAGCTGAGAACCCGGCCAAAGTTTCCCTAACACCCCCTACCTCCCCTAATTTTTAACTTAAAAATCTGCAATGCGTGGTGGGGAGGGGGATGTTGGTGGTAGAGCGGCGCCACTGGTACTCAATAATCAATAATCACTATGAACCTCAAACATAGAGCACAAGTGTGATGTTTGAGGTTTAAGGTTTAAGGTTTGAGGTTTAAACAACGGATTAACATCATGGCACACGGGTAGTAACCCATAAGTGCTCCGTTCTTCTTCTAACTCCGTAGAAGCTAAGCACAGTGCACACACAAGCTCTGTAGCACCGGCGAGGATCCTGAAATACACTAGGTAGATTTTTAACTCCATTTTAAGTCCATGTGAAAAAATCCCACCCCTTACAGGGGATTGAACCCGGGACCTCTAGCACTCGAGACCAGGCAGCCAGCTAGGGCACAAGTAAGAGCTTACATGAAAACTGAGACCGTGTGGGGATGTCTAATGCAGAGGTTAACTACTCTTCTCCTTACCATCGTTACATACATATTACACCATTCGGGTGTAGCCGACCGGGGTTACTGCGAATATTTATACCTTCATTTGATGTTGAACGAGGTATCTGAAATTTGAACTATCAGCTTCCCATCCATATTTAGAATTTTATATAGTCGTTAGTTTATGCATGTGGTAGTTGAGCCTGCAGTGTCCGTACATTAGACGGAAAACTGTTGCATGCTTTTTTCTGTTGAGAGGGGTCTTGTTGATGCTTACTGTTGGTTTGTTCCCTTCACAAATTCCTTGCATTTCCCCTTGATATGTGCTTTAATTTATGATGTGGGTTCAAACCCAAACATTAGAGCTGGCAGGCGAGGGTCAAGACAATGTGACACCGCTGTGAAATTGTATTAAAATGCTTTTTCTTTTTGTTGTTTTGTTTTGTTTTTGAAATTCCACTGTTGCAGGAAAGTCTTGTACATGAAACGATCGATCCTTCGATCGACCAGTTTGTTCCCTCCCAGCTGACAGCTACAGGTTTACCATCCCATCCTGAGATTAAAAAAATTCCAAACTGGACGGCAGACCAACAAGGCAGATCTCATATACCCCATTCAACCTACAAAGAAGTTATAATTAGTGCACCTGTAACAGACGCAGAAGCTGTGTCACCTGTGGTATTATCGAAACGAGTCACACGCAATGTCTTATGCTGCACATAATCGGGTTTACTGTAGAGGACATAACTAATGAACGGTAGGAACCATTTCCCAGGTCTTCAGGCTTACGTATAATGGCTCATACAATGACTTTTTAAATTACATTTTGTAAGGGGACTGAGTTAGCCAGATGTCTAGATACGTCTTACGACTCAAAGGTCTTGGGTATAAATCTCCTGGGTTCCAGAGAAAAAAAAACAACCGAATAGTTCCACACCGCCCCCCCCCCTCTTTCCCCTCCCCCCCCCGACCAACCCGCAAGCAAGTCGTAATAGCCGACTAATGAGGGGTGATTCTTTTAAAGTTGGAATGGATCTGCTTGAAATTGAAGGCGAGGAACCAACAGTCTGCATACACATAAGCAAAATAGATTTGGGTACGAAACTCTGTTCTGGAACAAAAATAAAGATCATGAGTGGACGAACAATCAGGACTTTTAACCGGAGTTTCCAGCCTGTAAAAGACAAGAAGAAGACATCCACATCAGGACTGATCTTTCAAAACTGGCCTTAGCGCTAGGGTTTACCCTGCCTGAAGTGGGTATCAGATCAGGAAATTAATGGGGAAGTAAAGACGGCTAGCTAATGTTAACACACCCCAACGACTGCCGATTGGCATATAAAAATGGGTCTAGCATAATACACCATATGCTATATGCTCTGAAAATATATTATAAAATACATTTTGCAAGGTTAAATTGGATATTTTGCAATGATAAACCAATGATAATTCTATTTTTAGAAAACTACTTAGCTTACATGCGGCGTCCGTGGCTAAGGCGTTGCGAGTCCGACTCGAAAGCCAGCATACCGCGATCGAAACCCACTGCAGGCTGCGTGGATTTGTGTCGTGGTATGGGACGTCGCAGGTCGACCCAGCCTAAAATGGGTACCAGGATGGGCTGTCCTGGGAAAGTAAAGACAGTCGGCGTAATGCTGACCACATTACCCACAGAGTGCTGATGGTCTGTAAAAATATGGGACGCTCTGCCCATATGCCCGATGCGCCGAAAGGCGTGAAAAGGGATCTCTACTTTTACTTTTTTACTTACTTAGCCTACATAACCGTAATGATTACAGTCATAACTGCATTGACACACACACACACACTTTATATATATATTTATATATATATATATGGTAATCCGTAGACTTGTTCAGATGCTTGAAAGAATAAATTGAAGGCCAATGTTGTTAAATGTGCAATAGTTGTTACAACCAGGACTGTTCTTAACTGGGCAACCCAAGATAAGTGTTTTAATCGTAAATTTGTCTATAAAAATGAACTTGACTCCCAGGTCGACCCAGCCCAAAATGGGTACCAGGTAAAGTCCTGGGAAGTAAAGGCGACAGGCGTGATATTGACATCACCCACCATGTGTCCACTGGTATATAAAATATAGGTCTAACCCTATATGCCCAATAGCCTGAAGGCGTGGAATAGGGTCCTTTACTGACTAATTTACATATTTCTATCATTCATAATATAAAACGTTGATAAAATAATAAAAATAACAACATTATTAATACAAAAATCTCGTATTTAACCTTACTGTCTGGATATTTAATTATTAAAGAAACAGATTTAAACCAATAATTAAACAACACAAATACATTTCATCGAGCAATATATATATATATATATATATATATATATATATATATATATATATATATATACATATATATATAGACTGAGAAGACTGTACATGTTCCCATCCCTCATTCCATTTTCCGAGGAACCAACTCTTAGCTGGTGTTTTGTGTCCTACTGATACATACACGCTATCGTGGATATTTATGAAAATTTTATACATATGCTCCCAAACACCTATATCCATGCTTCTATATATGCAAACATGCATAATTCATTTACCGTAAAACCCATGTCTCCATCCAACTCTGCATCCTTACATCCATAAACCCCTGTATCATAATCCAGATGTGCAATAATCCACACAACAATTATCCATAGTTCCTAGCATGCACATTTGCAAATACCCCACCTCTATCGATACATTCACTCACCTATACATTTACACATGTATATTTCCAAAATGCATATTTCAGCAAATCCTTCCTTCTTTGTCGTCGTCTTCTTCTTTGCCTTTCTGCCAGGTCCTATATTTTGCAGGTTCAAATAACCCACTTAAAACATTATCATGTATGAATAATCCTTAATTTGTAGACATGTTTACTGTTCGTTTTCAGACTGACCATGGAGATCACTAGAAACGGTAGACAGCAAACACAGAGGGAGGCATTTACACAACAATGCAGAGATCAGACATGTTTTTCGTAAATGTAATATTTATACTTCTGCAAAGGGCGATTCTAAAAGTGGAAATTTATTTTACTATTTCGGAAAATAAAGAATTTTAAATAATTTAGAATATATATATGTATATATATATATAGTCTGCATCAGCAATGTTTGACGAATTTGTATTTGGAGGAATGGGTTGGGGAAAGGGGGGAGGGGGAAGGGGGAGATAGGGGTTACAATTTTAAAAAAGTAATTACAAGAGAAAATTGCCTAACTCAATAAATAATAATAATGATAACAATAATAATTATAATAATGGAAACACACTTCTTCTTCTTCTTCCTCTTCTTCTTGTTCTTTTCTTTTCTTTTTTTCCTTCTTATCTTCCTTTTCTGCTTCATCCTCCTTTTCCTCTTTCTCTTCTTCGTTTTCCTCTTCCTAGGCCTGTTCTTGAGAAGACATTGACAAACATGAACCTGCAGTTCTCCAAGTCATTTTGTGCTTTGCTAGCTGTGTTAGTTACGGGTCATTCCCATATTTCGTTGGCACTGGAAGTTGACATGGAGAAACAAAAACGAACAAATGCACTTAAATTAACGAATGTAAAAAAAAAAAAAAAAAAGCAAGAACCTTATAATCTAGTCAAGAACCACTAATTAACGCAACGTTAAGCACAATACCTTATTTTAAGCGAACTACTGAATTTAAATAACGCGGACACAAACAATACATTGCCCAATTTATTGCCCGGTAAATCTCGCCGTATCTCGTCAGGTGCGTTACTACAGACTTGAATAAAAACATTCTAAAGCAAATAAATGAATTATTTTCACTGAAATATTGAAATTCCTATTGTCAAGATAGGCTGTTTTGTTCTTCCCCGGAAATTCAAGGTCAGCCACTTGATTACCATGGCAGTGATAATTTGCCCAGTGCAGTGTTTGTGTCCGCGTTATTTACAATTACAAGAGAAAAACATTGTTTTGAATAAAAGAATGTAGAACTGATTACTATTATCAGAGGAGGACAGTGTACACACGTTGAACACGTCAAGAGAACGTGTGTACTGGAGTACACTGTCCAAACAGGAGAGATAGGGGTACTGACTGACAGACTTTCTAACCCACCAGAACATCACACAAGCAACAAAACACCCGATGGCACAAAGTGCCACCATGTGGATGAGGATCGCCGTGGAGAGTTGCCATAAACCGCGTTCAGACAATTGGCCATATTTATGGCCTGGCTATTGTCACATATCACTCCTGTCGCGTGCCTAATGTAAGGATTTCTCCTTCAGAACCAGCAGCACTCAGAGATAATTTTGTTGAGTCGTTTGGCTCGTATTGGTCTAAGGGATTCCCCGTGGCCAATATACGATCAACTTATCTCTGGAGTAGGGCAACTCAAGTATTGGCACTACAAAATATATCAGTATATAAATACAATATTTCTAGGCACACTTGGCTGGACACCCCCACTACTTACTAAAGAAAGCCCCCAGGTTATGATAGTTCATTATCATAACCATGTTAACACATATAATGAAGATACATACACATACAACTGCTAAACACTTAAGAAGGTGACATAGAGAAACCTAAGTCAGCCATGAAAATGAATGCATGTATTTAGTATAATATCTGTACAAAAACAATTGAAGTGAATTCCAGCTATCAGTGAAAGAATTTCAGCACTAATGTCTAGATCCTAAGGAAACTAGGCAGACAGCCGGTCCTGGAGGTGACATCTTCTCATCATTGGACACAGGGAACTGTGAGGAACACAACATCATGTGAAGCATTAGACTTATCTTCTCTTTTCTCTGTCTATGATGCCTCCCTCAGCTCCGGATGATTTGACTGTCTTTGACTCTGGGAATTCTGCTCCACTGGATCAAGTAGCAAGAGTACTTCCCTATACAGCAACTGTATCGTTATCTAGCAAGTCTTTATCACCAGTAAGGACACACAATGTCTTAGAGCCACATTACTCTGGCACTGGCAGCTGTTTGAGGCACAATCTCCCCCATTTTTGGAGATGTCAGGAACCTTCACAGGTGTTATCTGGTGGGTAACAAGTTGGTTCTGGTGGTTGGATAGTTGGTGGATGTTGGTGAGACTGTGAATCTTCTGCCAGCTCTTCAGAAAATATACATCCCAAGCATATGTAAAACTGCCCTATCCAGATTGCCTTGAAAATTTAAAGTATACAGGCACAGATTAACACATCTGGAGGCTTGAGAAGCTGGCAAGGAGAATGGCGTCAGATAGACATTTCAGGTGTTGGTACAAAAGAAGTTCCTTGTATACTGGGGCAAGGAGTAAATCGGTTTCCAAGAAACCTCAATTAACTCCGTAAATATATCCCCAAGAGATATACATTTAAAAGTGGAGTTTAGTTAAAGTAACCAGAAAAGGCAGACATAATAATGTTGTCCAATACAGGCCTATATATATAGATATAAGGGACTATATATTTCTGGGCGAGTCCAAGTTTGAATTTTGTGCAGATTACAGGTAAGACAGGTTATCAGCCTTACAAACCGATGTGTAATGACTATCATTTCACGACAGCTATATTGCGGCCCCCAGCAAAAGCCAGGGTGGGGCTGCAAATAACAAAAAAATTTCATTCTAAAAAGGACGAAACCGGATAGACAATGAAAAAGTGGTAAAAGAGAGGCTGAAGAAGAAGGAGAAGAAGATTGTTAGGCATTATAGCGTCCAATCATGAATAAACATATGTATCAAACATCATTTTTTGAAAAAAAAAATGGTGGTCAAAGGCAGCGAACATATATATATATATGTAATGACATTAAAAAACTCCATACTCGATGATTCTTCTCACTATGTCTCATCTGATCAAGTAGGTAACGTTAGTTTCAAATGGATTTGTTAAGGACAAACAAACAAACATCTCAGACTATAAAAATAAAAAAAACTGCTTCACCATTTGTGACAGAGTTATTCCTTTGTGTTGTCTTTATGTGCGTGTAAGGTCAAGGACATCTTACGGAGCGATAAACATCCGGTGACACAAAGTGCCACCATGCGGATGAGGATCACTTGTGGAGAGGTCCCGGTAACCCCGTTCAACCGTTAAGTTATTTTAGGGCCTCCGGCATCAGCCAAGGTGAGGCTTCAAAATAACGAAAAATTGTGTTCCACATGGGAACGACGTATATGATAGACAGTATCTGCGTGTGGGCTAACACGTTTTTATGTATGCTCCCGCGCCCTCTCTTTGGAAGGTAGGTAGGTAGGTAGATATACCGCACCAGGATATCACACAAGCGATAAACACCTGGTGACACAAAGTGCCACCATGCGGATAAGGATCACTTGTGGAGAGGTCCCAGAAACCCCTTTGAGCCGTTAAGCCATATCTAAGGCTAGGCCATATCTATGCCCAGCTATATCCAGGGCCCCCGGCAGAAACCAGAGTGGGGCTTCAGACAAAAAATTACATCCCAAAAGGTAACGACGAGCACACGTACTCTTTGACGTGGATAGAGGCAGCTATGTATGTTTGTAAGTGGAGGGATACATGTTTGTCTTTTTATACACTTGTAACCGAACGTACATCTGTATTGTACACCTATATATGTGTATATGCCTGAGTGCGCGGCTGGTTGCAGAAGTGGACGAACGACCACAATTTTCAGCTTAAATTTACAGCCATGAATGCTCGGAAGTTACCCAATGTTAACAGGAGTAGAGGGAGATAACTGGACTTATATTTGAAAGTAAACAAATTCTTAAGTTTTCCCCCTTGACTAGAGGTAAACAAACACAAATCCTTGAACAACACTCACAGAGGACAGTAAAGTACTGTATATACAGAGATTAAAATTCGATACAGCGACTAATTGGGAAGAGAAAAAAAAAACGGGGGTGGGGCGGGGGGGGGGGGGTGTTGGGGAAAGGTTTGGCTGCCAATGCTTGATACCGAGTCATGATTTGACGATTGGTGATATCGAAAATACAGTAACAGACGGTAGTGCATTAGTTAGTTAGTTAGTTAATCAACAGATAATCCTAACTGCGCATTAAACTATTCAGCCTTGGCTCCCTTCTCTGTATTTCTGCAGCGTGTAGCTGTATAATACTCTTGTCTGGCCATACCTCTTTTTAATGTGCTGTTCTTGCAGTCTGCTCATGGTAAGAGATTCACAGCCACTTGGATAGTACACTGGGGGTGGCAGGTATCGCAAAGAAAGTTATTATTCTTTAACATGTAGCAGAATCTTTGCTGAAACACGGTCTCTCACCAGATCTACCGCCATACGTACCTAACTATCCAAGGTGTCTTTTATAAACTGTGCCAATTTTCGTGCTTATCAGCACCTGTCTCTCTTTCCTGGCACTATGCCTTCTGCTACTATTCTTTACAGAGCGTAATGGCGCTTGATATGGCAAAAATGGTATACTTTCCGAGACAAGATGCTATTTACTAGCCAAACTTCCTTGATGTTCAGATTTGTTAGGTCAGCTTGCCTGCCGGCCAGAAAATGTGTTCCAATCCACATTTTAAATAAACTATCTTGGTTCACTGGTCAACCCAGCCTAAAAAAACATACAAGGAAATTTTAGGAGAAATAACGGCTGCCGATGTGGTATTGACCAGACCACTCATTGCACACGATTGGTCTGAAAAACAAAGATCTAGCGCCTGATGAGCTGTCAGTAATGTAGAGTCACAGACATCAGAGGCGCTGACACAAAGAGGCTCAGTCATTTTACAGACTGTTTGTAGGAAATAGCAGGCATATCTTGTAAGAAATAGTTAACCTTTGTTAAGTATGTATATATATATATATATATATATATATATATATATATATATATATATATATATATATATATATATATATATATATATATATATACATACATACATACATACACACAAGTAAGTAAGCATTTCAACAAAGGTTATGTATTTCTTACAAGATACGTCTGGCCAAAATCAGTAACAGAAGTAAAAAAATTAGGAACATTATTAGGGATACAGGAACAAAACATTCAGCAGACGGAACCGGACAGAAGATAACTCACCAGGCAAAAAACATAAGAAAGCTAAAGATACAAGGAACACCATGAGACACAGATAGGTAGGAGCGGACAGTATATTTGGTTGGGGATTTAAAGCCAGCAATCTGGCACACATAATACAATGTTAACCAAAAGTGTGACGCAAATAATCCAGACCATAAATATGATCAGAGACTGCAGCAGATTTAACGTGGTCGAGTTTTTTAAAATATTGTCACCAAGTTCCAGGTCATTGCCACCAAGTCACAGGTTATTGCCACCAAGTCCCAAGTCATTGCTATCAAATCCCAGGTTAAAGTCCCAAGTCATTGCCACCAAGTCCCAGGTTATTGCCACCAAGTCCAAAGTCATTGCCACCAAATCACAGGTTATTGCCACCACATCCCAAGTCATTGCCACCAAGTCCCAGGTCATTGCCACCAAGCCCCATGTCATTGACACTAAGTCTTAGGTTATTGCCATAAAGTCCCAAGTCATTGCCACCAAGTCCCAGATCATTGCCATCAAGTCCTAGGTCATTGCCACCAAGTCCCAAGTCATTGCCAAGAAGTCCCAGGTCATTGCCACCAAGCCCCAGGTCATTGACACCAAGTCCCAGGTTATTGCCACCAAGTCCAAAGTCATTGCCACCAAGTCCCAGGTTACTGTCACCAAGTCCCAAGTCATTGTCACCGAGTCCCAGGTCACTGACACCAAGTCCCAGGTTAGTGTCACAAAGTCACAAGTCATTGCCAGCAAGTTCCAGGTCACGGCCACCAAGTCCCATCAAATCATTGCCACCAAGTCCCAGGTCATTAACACCATATCCCAGGTCATTACCACCAAGTCCCAGGTCATTGACACCAAGTCCTAGGTTATTGCCAACAAGTCCCAAGTCATTGCCACCAAATCCCAAGCCGAGTCTCGAGTCACCAAGAATGTTTCCAAGTCGAGTCCAGAGTCAAGTCACTTCATGTATCAAGTCATTTGCAAGTTGTGCATGCGACAATACTTATGGATGAAACTAGTTAGTCTGTTATAATACCAAAACAACAGCCAACAATCGTTAGATCTTGATTTTTTAATGTAAAAAATGTAACTAGCTGAACTGAATGCATACAACTGCAGATTAAAGCTATTGTTATTCTGAGAAAACTGAAAAATTGTAACATTCTTTTATTATTTTATGTGATCACAAAACCTCACAGTGGCCGGCTATGGAGAACGAGTGGTACCAAGTCGACGAAGCTACAAGTCGTAAGTCGTATTGCAGGACAAAACCGCAAGTCGAGACTCGAGTCGTTAATTACGCGACTTAAGTTGTATTCAAGTCGAAATCGTTCGACTTATACATACATATATATAAGTAAAAAGTACAGGTCCCTCTTCCACGCCTTTAGGTGTATAGGGCATATAAGGCTATACCTATATTTTTATAGACCAATCGGCACAAGATGGGTGATATGGTCAGCATCACGCCGGCCGTCTTTACTTCTTGGGACTGCACGCGGTATCTTTTCAAGGGTGGGTCGAATAGGGTCAAGGTCATTTTTGAAAAAAAGTCATGCTTCGCCAGGGAGCGAACCCACGACCTTCCGATTCGCAGGCGAGCGGTATATATATATATATATATATATATATATATATATATATATATATATATATATATATATATATATATATATATATATATATATATATATATATACATATATACATATACATAAATAATATGGCAGAGAGAGTGGCGTGGGGAGGAGGGGGGGGGGGCAGACGGTGCAGATGGGGATTGAGTCTCCAAGCTCTTACGCCTATGGCAAACGTAAAAACATATAAAGAAAGAAGTGACTCTTGTTATCTCAAAAACTCCCAACACCACACCTATCTATGTCTCCAATCAGGCATCTTCTGTCCCCCACGCCATCTAAATGAGCAGATCTGCCCTGACAGAAACAAGACAAAGAAAATAGACAACAGAAATAAACAGATAAACATTCCCGTAGTTTGAAAACAGATGCAGGTGTTCTGTCTGTGGGGGCTCGCTGTTGACATTTGGCTAATCGACAGGGGATGGCCGATGTGCCTACACTGTAAACTTAGAGTCAAACATCGTGTCTATCACACAAACAATGGAACCTTATTGCCGGATTGTATTTTAAAAAGGTCACGGCATTATTTATTGCCAAATGTTTAACTGCCAGATTTCTTTGCGTTCTGAGGTGAACCAGGATTCCATGCTTCGCTGTTGCCCCCCCCCCCTTTCCCCAACCCCTTTCCTACTAGGTATCTTCAAGAAATAGACATTTTAGTTAGTGTTATAGATTGCCATCTTTTCTGTTAGATTTTACTTTTTTGAAGTGCTTCAAAAATCCATTTTTAATCAAGTCCTATAGATGAAAAAAAAAAAAAAAAAACCTTGGCTTTTATGTCGGGATATTAGAAAATTACAATGGTTACCTAGGGTGTTTATCTAGTTTTGACCAATTTATTTACAGACTGCCCACACACAAAAATCAATACTCCCCCGACTCTCGTATTTACTTACTAATTCGATTCTTTTCTATCTTGAAGTGTAAAGGCTTACCTGAGAGCTCGTCCTACTTATCTATCACCAGTTTTCTATTTGGCTAGTTCAGTTCCAACCCCCGTTCAGTCAGAGACTGTGGGGTGTTGTCTTGTCCGTTTTTTTTCCTCTGGGATAACTTATAATCGTAGTTTGAGGCAAACATGCCATTGGCCTGTTGTGCCTTTGCATTGGTTGAAACATTCCAGCTTGCGACTTCCCAGCAGGGCGTCTGGCTGATTCGTGGTTACCCACAACTTCCGGAGACGCCTGCAGAACTTACGGTCAGTCAGGGGCCAATACTCACCAAAAAGTAAAAACTGTTCCTTTACTTAAATTAATATTATGCTAAACACGGACTCATGATCCAAAAGAAAATTTAAACAGCAGCTGAAAATTTCCATTTTAACCGAACGCCATTGCACTACAACCCACATGTTCAACAAGATAAAGACACCACAAGAAAAAAAAAAAAAAAAATTAAAGAAGAGAATTATTAAAATTAAAAGATGGGAGGGCATTAGGTGAGTGCATGCAGTGGCACATAAAGGAATGACTATTACGAGTTCATTGAGAGTCTATGTTCCATCAAGGAAAATAAAAGAGGAACATGAAAAAGAAGAAGAAGAAGAAGAAGAAGAAGAAGAAGAAGTAGTAGTAGTAGTTGTTGTTGTTGTGGTAGTAGTAGTAATAGTAGTAGTAGTAGTAGTAGTAGTAGTAGTAGAAGAAGAAGCAGAAGAAGAAGAAGAAGAAGAAGAAGAAGAAGAAGAAGAAGAAAAAGAAAAACAAGATGAAGAAGGGGGAAAAAGCAAAAGAAGAAGAAGACATTTTAAAACAAGAAATCACAAACGGCATTCACTGTCTGCTGCAATCAACATCTTCATATCTATGTTTCCAACAGCTGTTCTGCGTGTTTTCCCTTCATTTCTTTTGTGTTAGCGTGTAGGTTTTCATTTCTTCCTGGCACAAATTCCAACGTCCTCTGGTTTAGTTATTAACTTTCTTAATTCACACTTGGCGTTGTTGTCTTGTCCTTGCATGCCAACTTGTTCATTGCATCTGCAGCGAAACATGTCTCTGGTCTTTTTTGCGTAATTAGATCTTATGTTTCCTTGCTTCTGAAGACATGTCAGCCTTTTCCTTGATATAGACATTTTTTTTCTTTTCTTGTGAATTTCGACTTAGAGGGACCAGTTCTAAATACTGTAATAACGTATGTGTAACGTAAACTATTTCATGGTCCTCTTCACTAAATTGTCATAAATGTAAAGGACCCCTTTTCCACGCCTTTAGGCGTATAGGGCATATAGGGCTAGACCTATATTTTATAGATCAATACGCACGAGATGGTTGATTTGGTCAGCATCACACCGGCCGCCTTTACTTCCCGGGACTTCACCCGGTACCCACTCAAGGCTGGGTCGACCTGGGAGCCAAGATCTTTTTTGAAAAAAAGTGCGGCTTCGCCAGGGAGTGAACTAAGGACCTTCTGATCCGCAGGGGAGCGTTTGGCCGTTCCGCCAAGGCGACTCCCCTTTACTTAATTCTCATAATTATCAATGAAACCAACTTTGGAGGGGAAGAAGCAGAAGCAGCAGCAGAAGCAGCAGCAGAAGCAGCAGAAGAAGCAGAAGAAGCAGAAGCAGCAGAAGAACCAGAAGCAACAGAGGAAGCAGAAGCAACAGAGGAAGCAGAAGCAACAGAGGCAGCAGCTACAGCAAAAGAAGAAAATAGGCGAATTCTGATATTGACACTCCATGGTTTAAACCAATGTAGCGAACTTCATAAGTAAAGAGAAACTCAACATACTGTACTATACTATGAGAAAAAAAAAAATACGAAGAGAAGTACTCGTTGTACCAATCAACCAACTGTACGTTCTTTAGTTGTTTGATACATGATTATTTTTTTTTTTTTTAAATCGATGTGTTCCTTTTAGTTATTACATTACTAAGTATGTTCCATCTAGTTTTTCTTTTTTCTGTCCAATATGTGTATGATTACAATTCTTTTCGATAAAAAAAAAAAAAAAAAAAAAAAAAAAGGCACTGTTACTCACTACAAAGTATCTATAAAAGATACTGGTATTCACCACAAAGTGTCTGTACTGACTCTCTATTGTCTTCTTCTGGATCTCGTCATTACACGATTCCTTTCACTGACTGACAACACACAAGAAAACATGGACGCGGGCGAACGATCCAAATTACACTTACACAGTTGTTTATTTGTTCACTTGCTGGTATTGCAACCAGTAAATGTTATTGGACAACATAGTCACTCATATCTATCCTCACTCATCTAACATGTCAACTTTACTACTTTATAATACACATTCCATCCAACAATTGAATGAACAACGACGATTCCATCCGATCAAAACACAAACATTCTCAGCTGGCTACGACTTCCGTTCGCCGCTACTGATGGCCAGGGAGGCGTTGGAAAACAATACCCACTGTGCAGACACATCGGACTTAAACACTCTTTCTGGATCCCGCAGACACTCCATCATACTTCATCTATTCATTTCCTAGGCCTAAAACGAGACTGACTACCAGCCCTTTCTCAGGCATTATATAGCCTTCTTATACCCCTCTTCGTGCTCCCGAATTCTCCGTGCTCCCTAATTTCCACGAATTCCATTTGGCCAGCAATTGTTGTGTGACCCCCGTGAATAATTATACTTCACATGAAGTTTGACTGTTTGCATTTCTCTACAATTGAATAATTATACTTCACCTGAAGTTTGACTGTCACCCTTTTCTCTACAACTCACGTGCTGTCCCAGTTAGACTCAAAATATTCCACTCACATTTATTACTGACGTCATTCCGTCTAAGACATAATTTATCTAGGAGAAAATGAGAATCACTACAGTGTCTATTACAGTAGCGCTGAAAAACAATTATGTCGGCACTCCACACCGTTACTTACCGCCAGAATAAAGCCTTGCAAGCAACGAAAGTTTGGATAGAACAGTTATAGTATCACAGTCTGGTACTTAAAACATAATGAATTTCATGTGCAGTTAAGGTGATTCATGACAAAACCTTGCACCTCAGACTAGTTAAGGTGATTCATGACAAAACCTTGCACCTCAGACTACTGCAAGTTCATAATCCAACACATTTATCTAACAAACAACCCGTGATTCATTACGTAACTTCGCATTAGTAACTACTGCACGTTCACAATGTAACCCCATTTATTTAAAAAACAACTAGTGATTTATTACGTAACCTTGCATCCACCTATATTTAACACTACACCATGTTACGGAAACTTGGATAATAAAATGTGGCGTACAATGGGAGGTACAGGGAAAGACAGAGAGAGAGAGAGAGAAAAAAGAGAGAGAAAGAGAGAGAGAGAGAGAGAGAGAGAGAGAGAGAGAGAGAGAGAGAGAGAGAGAGAGAGAGAGAGAGAGGTGGAGGTGAGGGATGCGGGCCGTACCAGGTGTTGTCACTGGGGGCGGGGCGGGCGACAAGAACAGGACGTTTTTCGCACCGGCTACGACACTAAACAAACAATTAGGGAGTGGAAATGATGTTCCCCCCCCCTCTTCCCCCCAAGATCTAGATATGCAAGACAGAAATTTTAACTCTCATGAAAAGAAAAGTAGAGGTTTAATCAAGAATTGACGCCATTGCACTCGGGACATTTCCACAAGTTCTCTGTCTCCTTCCTCAGTAGCCAACGAAGGGGAGAAGTCGACAGAGGAACAGCCAACGAAAAGAGTAATCAACGGAGAGTGAAAAAAAAAAAAAAAAAGCAGACATGTCAAATATTCTACGTACTGTAAAGGCTGTAAAGGCTTGATACTCTTAGAAAACCACATCGGCAGGAAAGGTTAAAGGCAGTCACAAAAGGGCAGACAGCGATACGAGTGGGAAGACAACCTCAAGAGGTGGACGAGTGGTTGTATCTCAGTGTGCACAACCACGTCCAGTAAGCATGTTAGAGATTCGTTGTAGCAAACCTTCTTTGCTAAGACTGCATCCGAAAAAGAAACACATGAGCATGTACGGACCGTTAAGACGAACCCATAAGAATCGCACACTGTGAGAGTTACATCCTGTGATCCAAAGAGTCACCATTCGGATTAGAATTCCCCCCCCCCCCCACCCAGTAACTAATCCATGAAACCCTGTTCAACAGTAAGGATATTTTGGGCCCTGACGGTTACAAAGTGACCTGAAGTACGGACACGATGGGGCACATATATGGGCCATGGTCGCACAAGGATAACAGTTCCCAATCTTAGAATAAAATTTCAGCTCCTGAGGTAGGGGTTATAAACACAGTTTCATAATTCCGTTACATCGCGTTTTGATTCAGCGGAAAGCGATTTGACAACATACTTCTTTGAGTTGAATTTAGTTATATGAGAGTGGAACCATTTAGAAAGCAAATGCAAACTTCTGAAAGTAATACTGTCTAGTAATACCAGTAACATACGACAGATACTGATGGTTGGTTTACAATGCCTTGCACAGGATCTGCATCATCATCATCATCATAGTCAGTCTGAAACAAACTCCGTCTCTGACCAACTCTCTCACCTCGTGCTCTTTCTTACACAGGGTGTCTCATATCACTTGTTCATCTTCGTACCGGTCAGCCCCTGCCTCTAATTTGCCATCTACTGTTAATCTTTTCAATCCACCTTGTAGCTGGATATGACCAAAATATTTCATATTCCCAGATAAAAAGATGTTTACTAGCTTATCTCCCCTGGTGATCAGATCTTTCAGGAACTTCTTTCCTTCCTGGGCCGTGGCATTCTGAGAATCTTTCTACAGCATTTCAGCTACAAACGTCACATTTAATTCCCTGACCACTGCGAGATAGTCCATGATATCTGTATGTTGATAGTCCACGATATCCGTATGTTGCTAGTCCATGATATCCGTATGTTGCTAGTCCATGATATCCAAATGTTGCTAATCCACGATATTCGTATGTTACTAATCTCTGATATTCGTTTGTTGCTAATCCACGATATTCGTATGTTGCTAATCTCTGATTTTCGTATGTTGCTAATCCACGATATCCGTATGTTGCTAGTCCACGATATTCGTATGTTTATAGTCCATGATATCCGTAAGTAGTTAGTCCACGATATCTATATGTTGCTAGTCATCGATATCTATGTATTGCTAGTCCACGAAATCTGTATGTTGCAAATCCACGATATCTGTATGGTGCTAGTCAACGATATCCGTATGTTACTAATCCACGATATTCGTATGTTGCTAGTCGACGATATCTGTTATCGCTAGTATACTATATACCTATATTGCTACAAAGAGGATGCATGCTCTCAAAACTGTGGATTTGCAACTGGCCTACAACACACACACACATCGACGTTTACTAGACTTGTATTTATCATTTCTCTCCCCATGCCCCTTTTCTTCCTATATGACAACCGCGATAGCAACCTATGATAGGAGCCCATACTAACCACTTCAGGAAGAATTTGAATCACCAGGACCATGCCGTGCTGTGATACAGAGACGCAGTCGCACCAGCTAGCACCATAAGGGGGTGGTATAAGCAGCAAAATGAAAATACGATTTGAACTTTTTTGACCTGACAGCGTTAATCTATTAGGGGCGGCATTTCGATGATGTGCATTACACAGATAAAATCTACCGCTTAGGAATGTAAAGGACTCAGACATGTAAGGAAGGACAACAGGCATCAATAGTAGGGATTCAGTCACTCAGTCCTTACGAAGTTGAGTGGGGTGTCTGGGTGCCTTTTTATTCTGTCTTCCAGAGGGTGATTTAAAAAAAAATCTTAAAATGATATGGCAAACCTTTCGGTAACATTTTGAGGGGGGGGGGGGGGAGGGGAGCAAACTGATCGATGGGTCGATTAGACTG
>CAJHNH020003146.1:40000-52500 GCA_905116865.2 Candidula unifasciata | reverse complement strand
GTATATGTTCTAAAAGTATCTTTGAAAAAAATATTTGCCTAGAGTCTTGTCATATGTATCGTGTTTGTAACCAATCTAAGTGTCAACAATGGCTAATTGACCCCAATGGTACGTGGCTCGCTGTGTGAATCTGTGACAGACGATCTAACCTAAAAAACACTATAACCGGACACCCACGGAGCACACATGAAAATCTTTAATGCAAATCAGAGATAAACAATAAGACAGTTGAAATTCTGCAGTGTGGGCACCTATTACCCGAAACACAGGCTGTGCTAGCTTTACATTCATTAGACACGCCACTCGGTTCCCATGAACAACTTCCAGGTCCGCTAACCACACATATGCAGAATACATTCTTTGCTTATGCCACTGGACCTCACCAGGATCGCATAGCGGCCGCCGAGAGTGGAGGCAGTGTGCCGAGGATAGATATCATCACAAAAACCATATCAACACCTGATTCTACTTATCTGAATACCTCAACACTACCTCCGCAATAAAGGACAACACAACACCTGTCGCCGTTGGATGCTGTTCAACATAGAGAAGCTATACTATCATAACGAAACACTTAGCACAATCTATCCTGTCACTAAAATATTTTTCTAGCACCCTAACATTCTACTCTGTCCAACTAATCGTTTCTCCTGTCTGATTTCTAAATGTCGAATACACCCCTTGTAGCACAACCTCGTGGCTTTTTGTCACAGTTCGTGAACTCCGTCTCGGCCCTGAAGAAAGCGTTGCCTCATCAGTAAATCATTCGATTTAACAAGACAAACCTCCCCCCCCCTCCCCCAGTCACACGTTGTCGTAGTCAACTATAAGGAGATGAACTGTAATTTCCACGCTTACATGAAACAGTCATAATTACACCCTAATGTCTGGTCCGTCAACTCAGCGTTCTGTACGCACAAACAGTCCACCGTCACTATGGTCTGTACCGACCTATGACTATGACTGTTAAGACAGGGTTCTGACACTAAGTTATAAACATATATTAACATAATCATCTTCTTCTTCTTTTGTCGAACAGCGTCACAGAGAGAAGTTATATGAAGCTTCCTGTTTTCTATTAGTTGCGAAGCTTCTGTCTAACATAATAACCAGTTTGAGAAGATTAACGGTGAAGACTAGCTGCAAATGTTCAACATTAATGACAATCTTTCATTTACGCAATGACGGAATTTGAGACGTCGGTCAGATATGTCGATTTAATGAAAGAACACCTCCATTGTTACAATACAAAAACTCTCACACGTGATTAGATGCCTTCGAAAAGGATTATCTCGAAATCTGTATGCTCAAAGAGGCCAGACAATGATTAAACCTTTACTCATATTACCATATACAAACCTTCATTCAGGCATGTGTTAGCGTGATGACTGTCGACTCATTCACTCAAACAATGCGACAGCTTATTCAGGATGTCACTGCACACGCACCATCTACATTGAACAGTTACGATCCTACTTCTCGCATGTCTGTATTTATGGGCATTCAAACAGTTATTAGAGGAAATAAAACCGAAAAAAAAGGCAACATATTTGGCCATATTAAAAGACACACCACTTGAAGGGGAAAAAAATCCCAACTGGAAGGACAAGTTGATGGCAGGACAGCAAGAGGTGGGCAGCGATACAAGTAGAAGGATATCACCAATATATGCACGCACAGCAGTCTTAGAGTCTACATACAGGGCGAAGGACAGAACATGGAGGAGATCTGTTACATCAAGTCTTCATTGTGGAGACGGTACCTGATCTATTTATTGACATCCTTTCTCCAGGCTATGCCTGCGTATTGGGTAATGAACAGACAGACGGGTTGGCTGGATCTGCACCACTGGGTGGTGAATTGATACATGACAAAGCAGATGTGGCCAAGGCCCTTTGGGAACAAGCAACGGAATCATTATACAAACAAGATTATTATGGCCTGGAGAAAATGAGTCTCCTGGGTGTAGCCAGATGTTTTGGCTGGCTTACTACACTCAGAGGAAAGGCAAGACGAACATATAACCAGATTGTAACCGGTACCATCATTATGGGAACTCTGCGCTGGCTGCTGGAGATGAGGACGGAGCACGCATGGGATTGCCCCGAGTGCTGTGATGTCAATTCTTGACTCAACTCAACTTATTGACATCAATAGCGCAAAAAAATAAAAATCATGGTTTTTGTCTCGTGAACCGACTGGGTCACCGAAGCATTGTGATAAATAAATGCAATTAGAATTTTCTGCATATACACTTCCCCAGAGATGGTGCGTTGGTCAGCTGACTGTGAGACAGCCTATGCTAGCCTCAAGAGAAAGCTAACCTCCAAACCAATTCTTCAGCTCCCGGACCTCACTAAAACCTTTACGTTGAGGACTGATGCCAATAATATAGGAATAGGGTCTGTCGGCCCGAAGATCGCAGGTTCAAATCTACACAGGGTGGAATTCTTTTATAATTTACATTGGCTCGCATGTGATTCTATTTCCGAGAAAAATTCTACTGATAAAAGTCAAGCTGACTTACATACACTATATATTGTTTTCTATCTTTATCTTTTCTTGCCTATCTGTCCTATCTTTACTAGACTGACAGAGGACAGACTTCAGAAAGAGGTGGTCATCACACATACATACATTCACACACACACACACACACACACACACACACACACACACACACACACACACACACACACACACACACATATATATATATATATATATATATATATATATATATATATATATATATACATCGACGTCTGTGGCTTAGGCGTTGAGAACGCTTCGTAATGCAGAGGTTCCGGGTTCGATCCCAGTTGCGGACGGGTGGTCTTGCGTTGGTTTCGATAGTGGTACCAAGCGCTGACCGTACAGATAGCAATGGCAAACTTCTGAAAGTAACATTTGCCTAGAAAAATTACAACATCCAAACAATGCTGGGGTTGGTTCTGTAATGTCCTATAAAGGATACCCAATTATATACACACACAAACACACACACATTTTTCACTGTACTAGGAGAAAAATGAAACAGGAACTGGCTGCGACAATTGTGAAGATTATTATTCGCTAGAACGAAGCTTTTTGTCTTTAGATGACCGCCCATCATTACTTTCGTATTTTCTAAATTACAAAACATCAAGGGAAAAATACAAGGAATTGTGGAGAAAACAAACCAGCAGTAAATATCAACAAGACCCCATCAGCAGACTCAACAGAAAGCAACATACAACAATTTTGTTTGTGTGTGTGTCCACGAACTCAACTACCACAAGCATAAAATAAAGACTGTACAGTCGCCACAGTGTGTCTGTCAGGCAGGCCCACAAACACCTGAGCTTTGATTGGCAAACCTGCCCACTCTTACCTACAACTTCGAAAAGACACTTGGGCCTCAAGAACAAAGTGTGCAGAGCAAGCTACGGGGAACCACGAAGGACCTGCTGCTGACATGTGCGTTCATAGAGGCAACCTACCCGATGGTCTGATCTCAGCATACTAAACTGAACACGAAGAAGAAGAAAAAGAAATTATGAAACATTTTCTGAAAAGGCAAATCAATGCGAATTCCCTCGATACTGAACTACGTACCTGAAGAAATGTACGGCCTGAAGACAGTATTATTTTTAAAGTGATGCAATTTGCTCCTTCTTGGTAATATCGAGCATGTTCGATAGCACCAAAATTTAGGGGCTTAGACTTATTCAGATCCAAAAAGCGCAAATAAGTTTAGAAGCCTAACACAAAATGTAAAGGGGGTGGTTGGGGGGGGGGGAAGGCTAAGCTGCCCCCCCCACCACCCAACCACGTTTTTATTTTACTGTCCCCCCCCCCCCCTCACATATACTTCAAATACATTATTAAAACATGTCAAGTTTCTTGGGGAAAAAATGCGGTGGGGGAGGGGGTGGGGGGGGGGGGGGGTCGATCAAGGTTCTTATCATAGTTTGAAAGCATAATAATAGTGATTGTAAATATATTAATAAACTTACTTCAATTAGCTGCGTGGATTTTTATCGTGGTATGAGGGGTCGCAGGTACTAGGTGTCACATATCACTCCTGTCACGTGCCTGATGTAAGGATTTCTCCTTCAGAACCAACAGCACTCAGAAATAATTATGTTGAGACGTTTGGCTCGTATTGGTCTAAGGGATTCCCCGTGGCCAATATACGCTCAACTTATTTCTGGAGTAGGGCAACTCAAGTATTGGCACTACAAAATATATATGTATATGAATACAATATTCCTAGGCACACTTGGCTGGACACCCCCACTACTTACTAAAAAAAGCCCCCAGGTTATGATAAGTCATTATCATAACCATGTTAACACATATAGTTAAGATTCCTGCACACACAAATGCTGAATACTTAAAAAGGTGAAATAGAGAAACCTAAGTCAGCCATGAAAATGATTGCATGTAATCAGTATACTATATACATATATAAAATAGAGAAGCAGATGCCAGATTTCTATAGCTGGATTCCAGGATACAATGTCCAGATCACCAAAATTACACAGACAGAAGGTCTTGGAGATGACACCTTGTCATCATTGGGAAACATGGAAGCTGTGAGGAATATTATTACATGGCATCAACTGTCACTTATCGTCTTTCTATCGGTGATGCTTCCCTCAGCTCCTGATGATTCGACTGTCTTTGGTGACTCTGCCTCACTGGATCAGATGGTGGAGAAGTACCTCACCATAAAGGTCGCAGCAACTGGATAGGCACACATCACCTTGATAGGCACACAGCAACTGGATAGGCACACAGCAACTGGATAGGCACACAGCACCTTCTCCCACGAGTAACTCACAGCACTGTCCCTGAGCTACACACATGCTCTGGCACTGGATGATGTTTGGGTTATATTGTACCCCATCTTGAGGAGGACAGTCTTCTCAATTGGTAGTTGGGTGATAATAAGTAGGTAATGGGTTAATTGATTGATGGGTTATGGTTTATGGTTGGTGGGTGTTGGTTGGACTGTGATTCTTCTGCCCGCTCTTCACAAAGGTTTCACCCCAAGCATATGAAAAGTCCTAGACATTACAGATCGCCTTTTACAAATGAAATACAGGCGTCGATTGACACGTCTGAACGCTTGGAAGCCGGCAAAAAGAATCGCGCAAAATTCCTTCTTCAGGCGTTGGTAAGAAGTAGTTCCTAGTATACAGGGGCAAGGAGTAAATCGGTTTCCACGAAACCTCAAATAACTCCTCTAATATTTATCCAATAGATGTACATTTAAAAGTTGTGTTAAGTCAAAGCAACTAGAAGATGTAGACATTATAATTTTGTCCGATAAAGGCATATATCGATATAAGGGACTATATATATCTTCCTGGACGAGTCCAAGTTTGAATGTTGTGCCGATTTACAGGTAAGTTAAGTTACCAGTCTTTAGGACTGATGTGTAATGGCTTATCATTCCACGACACTATGATGTGTGTGCTTGGGAAGTAAAGACGACCGGCATAATGCCGACCATATTACATACCTAGTGAAACTGGTCTGTTAAAATATAGGTGCTTTTCCCATATTCCCGATGCGAGTAAAAGGCGTGAAAAGGGATCTTTACTTACTCTTACGTACTTCAGTTACAGTAATATGTACAAACCCATACTTTCAAATATAATTTCTATACGTAGTTAGTGTGGGGACCACTTAACCTCCTTACACAATTATTATGATTATTGGAAAGAGGGAGGGGGTTGGGGCGCATGGGCCAGCAATCATAAACCCTAAATTCTTTGGGGTTTCAAAAAGGGGGGGGGGGTGAGTGTCTATGGTTACAATGCATTGTTATTAACCTGGACTACCCATGTATGCCGGTGGTACATGAACACATCGTGGTTTTCAGTAGCCCGTACATGTATTATAAATACACTTTACGAATAGATACAATGTACAAATAATCTTTTAGCACATCTACAAGTGAGAGCACTTACATTCCTATCAGAAGATGACTGATCCGTCTGTTAACGGGATTTAATCAGCCTTACCTAGCCAGTAAATGTCAAGATGATGAAGCAATCCTTGTGCTCCGTAATCCGGAAGCTATACAGCAGCAGAACTATCAACTAGATAGCACCCTGGTGTCATCAAGTGTGAAAATATGGCGGAACAAACAACATCTCTCGACATTTCCCCTGTAGATGGGTAATTTGCCCTCGATCTGGTGCTCGTTCTGTCGTGCAGATTCCGTGAGCGTGACGCTAGCTGACCGATATTAATATAGGTCGCAGCAGTAAAAAACATTAACTTTAATGGCGGAAATTCACATTTAATGGTACCATAAGACAGTAACGAGACGCCGTGACGGGGCGGCTAGATGCTCGCCTGCCGAACGAAAGGTCGTGGGTTCGCTCAAAACAGGTGGAAATTGCTAGGGGCTAAGTCGCGGCTGTAATGTGGATGTTCCAGAAGTTCTAACCCTAGATGGTTAATTTTCTCGAGAGCCGAGCCGTTTATGGTCTGGCATTGTCATACAAGAGCAGTACACCTCTAGTCAGCAGATATGGACGTTTTCTTCGAATTGCATCATCAGCTATGCACGTTTTACGGGATAAACATTTGTCAGCATAAACGGAAAGCATTTCCTTATGAATGCCCTTTGCAGACAGCACTTCTGCCCCCCCCCCCCACACCCCCCCCCCAAAAAAAAAACACCCTACTACAGCTCATTGTTCTTTGAGGATAAAATTGGTAAGTGCAGTCGCCATTTTGTTTTTGTGTTGCGAATGCGCTCGCAACACCTAGCGGCTTCTAACGAGACACACAGTTCGATGATGCTGTCACCTAATGATACCTTGAAAAACCATCAACTACTCTTTCCTGCCATCCCATAACCATTTGTGTCTTACTTATTGACTTTCCCTCGAACATCTTTCAAACCATCGGCGCCATTGGGATATAATGATTTAAAAAAAAAAAATAGATAAATGGGCATTCGTCAGGTGATGTGATCAACATCACGCCGACCCGCTTTACTTCCCACGATTTTATCTATTATCCATTTTAGGCCAGGTTGACATGAAAGCCAAGTTAAATTTTGAAGAAAAAAAAATTATATTCACCCCGATACAGATTCGAACTCATGATCTTCGGGATAAGTGTTAAGCCACTGGGCTAAAACTACTATAAGTAAAAGACCCTTTCTTACGGCTCCAGGCGTACTGCGTATAGAGGGCTAGCTCTATATTGTGTAGATCATTCATTTGTAGATCATTTCTACACACATTTAGGCCGGGTCGACAAAGGACAGCAGGTTACTGGCAAGAGGCCGACCAAGAAAGGCATGCGTGGAGGGAGTGAATAGGATACTACAGAAACGCAGTATGACATTAAGTCAAACTAGGAAAAGACATGAGGCTACATCCAACTCGTCTTTGTTACGCTTTAGGACATAAGCAGTTGGACAGCAGAAAAAGAAGAATGTACATTTACTTTGGACAGTCGCTCTCAAAGTTACATCACAATCGTCTCGTGACCACACGACACACAGCTCGGGAATGTGTTCAACCGTTAAATGAAGTTTGACGTTAGGCTTTTACCGGAACAAAGACAATCAGAGTGACTGGAGAATTCATCTTGATGAACTGGGCCGATAAGCCTGGAAATCACTGACAAAAAATTTTTCAACAACACACCAAGCTGTAAATTAGATTGGCCACAAAAGGGCACCCTGTCAGGGACAAGAAAAACTCGCCAGCCAGCGAGTAACAGAGTCCTTGGGCTAACTATGAAATATCAATATCAGACAGGAAAGGCGTCCGACGAAGCAGCTGAATATCTTAAAAAAACTCGCTCACTTCTGTTGTACTTTTCATGTAATTTCTCGTGTTTCTGTATGTTTTAAATTAATTTATGATGTTTTTCTTCTTGCTCTATTCAAATTCAAATTTGATTATGTCCGCAGACATTTTTGTTTAATAAAGAACTACGGGACTTCAACTTGGCTTTATTAAATTCTGTACCGAACTACCAACTTTGCATTGACCTGTACAACGGTATTTCTATTTTCTACAGAAGTCACATTTCTATATGAGTAATATTTACCCGAAACCCTATGAAACACATTTTACTCTTTGGGATAAAAGGCGACCATTTGAACATTGAAATCGTTCAAGTTACGTAAGCAAAGATAAACGTATATTTAAGGTAACACAGAATACATTAGTTGTAACTTTTGAGAGAAAACGTTGGTTATACAAATAGTCCGTTTGCTCAGTTATGTGAGATTTGATGTCATAGTCTTGGTTATTTAAGGAAACCACCGGTCTTATGTCTGCTTCCAAAAATGACGTCTTTCAAATAAAAGTTTTCCATTTCACGATCTTTTAGTAGAGAACAGAAACATCCCATGGGCGTTCTGTGGCTCCAGATTAGTACATAAAAAACAGACCCATTGCCCCTTCAACAATCAGTTCTTTGATAATCTGTGTCCATAGTCTTCATTATTTTGTGTTGTAGAATAAAATAGTAGAAGTTGGTAAGAAAAGTTTGGTTAAACATTTGCATCAGCGGCTTTTGCTCAGTTCGTTGACAGGAAGCATTCATTTGTCCGCCTTTTGTTAAACATTAAATGTTTCGGTGAAATTGTCTGCCATTCCCTTGCTCTTTCTGTAGTTAAGAACACAACATATATATATATATATATATATATATATATATATATATATATATATATATATATATATATATATATATATATTTTAGGAAGGCAAAAAGGAATTGCGATAAGCCTGCGTTTGTTCTACTAAAACGAGCAGTCGCTTTGGAGTGTCTTGTTGGATTGTGGAGAAGCGGCTGGCCGAACAGCTAGAACGCTGGGCTTTCATGAGGGAGACCAGGGCTCGAATCCTCGGTAAAGCTGGGTTTTTTTTTTCTGTCAGGGGCAAAATAAAACCTGCCTACACCGAAAAAGTGTTATATAAAGGCAGTAATTGGCAGTTGATGGTGCAAAGGTAAAGTACTTTGTGCACGAGCGGCGCATAGGGCATATGATGCTAGACCCTTATATTTTTTTAAAGACCATTAACATGATGGGTGATGTGGTCAAACATCACACCAGCCGCCTTTATGTTCCAGAACTATCCCTGGAACCCGTTAAAGGCTGTGTCGACCTAGGTGCGAATGTCATGATTTAAAAAAATCCGGCTTCTGCGGATAAGAAGCCACCACGGTCGGGTTCTCGGGCAAGCGACTAGCCATGGCTTCCAGTTGATTGTGTGCTTTAAAATATCTTTATCTTTCTTTTTTTTTCGTGATCACGGGATGTAGACTACCACAGAAGTTCTGGTTGTTTATTCACTTCTGAATACAGTTGATCAATATGTTGTCAGTGTGAGGAGTCACACCGTGGAAAGAAGATACTAACATTCCCACTCACACTGAAGAGTCAACAACTAGAAAAGAAGGCCTTTCACAGAGAAGAAGGAAGACGCGTCACTGCTTCTCAAAGCTTCAGAATACTGAAGATTAAGAGCAGGAGGAGGAAGAAGAAAAAGAAGTAGAAGAAGAAAAAGAAAAAGAAGAAACAGAAGAAACAGAAGAAGAAGAAGAAGTAGAAGAGGAAGAAGAAGAAGAAGAAGAAGAAGAAGAAGAAGAAGAAGAAGAAGAAGAAGAAGAAGAAGAAGAAGAAGAAGAAGAAGAAGAAGAAAAAGAAGAAGAAGAAGAAGAAGAAGAAGAAGAAGAAGAAGAAGAAGAAGAAGAAGACAAAAAAAAAAAGAAGAAGCAGAAGCAGAAGAAGAAAAAGAAGACAAAAAAAAGAAGAAGCAGAAGCAGAAGAAGAAAAAGAAGAAGAAGAAGAAGAAGAAGAAGAAGAAGAAGAAGAAGAAGAAGAAGAAGAAGAAGAAGAAGAAGAAGAAGAAGAAGAAGAAGAAGAAGAAGAAGCAGAAGCAGAAGAAGAAGAAGAAGAAGAAGAAGAAGAGAAGAAGAAGAAGAAGAAGAAGAAGAAGAAGAAGAAGAAGAAGAAGAAGAAGAAGAAGAAGAAGAAGAAGAAGAAGAAGAAGATAAGAAGAAGAAGAAGAAGAAGAAGAAAAAGAAGAAGAAGAAGAGGAAGAAGAAAAAGGAAGAAGAAGGAAGACAGAGAAGAAGAAGAAGAAGAAGAAGAAGAAGAAGAAGAAGAAGAAGAAGAAGAAGAAGAAGAAGAAGAAGAAGATGATTATGATGATGATGAAAGAGAAAAGAAAAAAGACGAAAAGTTAAAAAGGATAATTTTCCGCGCCTTCAACCGTACTGGGCATATAATGATAAGCCTTTATTTGATAGACCAGTTGGCACTCGGAAGGGGATGTCGTCAGATCAATACTACCGCTTTTACTTCTCAGGTTTTCACCTGGTACCCGCTCAACCCTGGATCGACCAGGCAGCCAAAGTCGTTTTTGACAAATTAAAAAAAATAAGTCAGTTTCCATTCAGACGAATTGAAGACCTTTTGATCCCCAGGCAAGTGTCTAGCCTCTACACCACGACGGCTTCAATAGGAAGACGACTTGAAGCATAGTTTTAATGATGGTATTTAAAGAGTGTAATTTATAGTATTTTTAGTTTTTACATCAAGATCCATGGCCACCCTTAAGGACTACGGTTCACAACCTGGGAACCACTATTGGCTCCGTCCCGCTTTCTTGTGCTGAAGTTCGGTCTGTCTCAGCCCCAAATTATACTCATTAACGACGACCTTATTAAGCTCCTGATAAGGGTCTGGGTAATTTGACATTTAAACAGGCACGTAGAATTAGTGGTTTGTCGGAACAGTCAGGTTTCAATTAGTCTAGGTCATGCGTCGCGTATAGGCTGTTGTGGTGTAGTGGTTAGACATTCGCCTGCGGATCGGACGGTCGGGGAGTTCGGGTCCTGACGGAGTGTGACGTGCTGCGGCTTTATGCTGATGTGCGGGGTGCCACAGATGAATTAGGGCGTCGCAATGTAACAACAAATCAACAACTTAAAATGCCACCGGCCAAATGTAACAGAACGTGATGAGTGTTGAAGCTTCCAAACGTAGTTGAACGATAACTCTCTTTAAAGATTCCATTGTGTATGGACAGTAGCAATGATCAACAGAAGGAGAAAATGTGCAATTAATAATCCAAACACACCAACACAAGAAACCGCTCGACGTCAGCTGACATATTGCAAACGACGGGTCGCAGTCCGACCTTGCAAATCCAGACAGTCTGTAGTATAAGTATACGGGCTTACAGCCGACTCATACATCAATTGACTGATCAATTCACACGACGGGTCGCAGTCCGACCTTGGAGATCCCGACAGTCATCTCAATCTTCTCTTTCGCAGCTTGAACAAGGTAAGATAAGTATACCTGCTTACTGCGGAACGAAGTATGCATTATACCAGCTTTCTGTTGAGGTTTATAGTGGAGTCCCGGGGTAGAGCGTCCTCAAGGATCCAACTTCATACAGTGACAGCTTTCAGTGGCATCCCGAGGTATAACGTCCTCAAGGATCCACACGTCCGTCCCCTTCAGACTGTAAACATCGAATGCCTTTGACAACAAAACCATAACGATATTACGTATTGTTTTGACGTCTTATTTGCTCACTCAGTACTGGTGCGTTCTAGTGCACATCCGCACGCGACATGGAGCCTGGCTTCTGTTTTCTAAATTGACGTTACCTCCCAGGTAGACCCACCATTTAGTGGACGCCATGTAAGTCTTAGGAAGTAAAAGGTGGCTAGCGAGATGTTGACCACAACACCTCTGAGTGCTGGTTGGTTTGTTAACTATAGGTTTGATCCTATGTGCCCATTACGACTGAAAGAGACAGGCAGATGGACACATATATACTGACAGACACACATACACAGAAATATACACACAGGTACACACAGACACGCACACACCTAGAGATAGTGGTAAGGGTCCTTTACTTAAATTTTTACATACATAGGGTGACACATTAAAAAACAAAAATATCTCTAGCAAACCTTTGCAATAGCAATGTGTTGTTCTCAAAATAAGTTTCAACTGCTTGTAATGTAACACATAGGCTAAAAGAATACATCGAGACAAAAGATAAAGACAGACGAAAGAATAAAGTTACAAAAAAAAAAAAAAAAAGCCAAAGCGAAGATAAAGGCAGACACAAGAATAAAGGTAAACCAAAACAATAACGCCATACCAAATAACACCAGAATTGGGGTCTAATTTTAAATGTATGGGCAGCCAATGCTATTATTGCACTCCTTTACTGTTCCTTAATGTTTTTCTTCCTATACATACGAAGCCGGAGAAGTTACCAGATCATTTGAAGATAATCGTTAGAACAAATAGTTCGTCAAAGGATCCCGGTGCAACGTGTCATAACGAAAAATATTTTGCAGACAGACTTGCAAGAAATGGAACAGAAGAGAAAAAACACACACTTTCATTGTTATTACCAGAAATCAAATCACTTATCAGGGAAAAGTAAAGGGGATTGTGGAGAGAACAAACCAATAGTAGACCTATCTACAGA
>CAJHNH020003146.1:0-35000 GCA_905116865.2 Candidula unifasciata | reverse complement strand
ATGAAAGTTCTTCTATAATTAGAGCACGAGATTCTGGGAGCATCATCGTTATCGCGAGTATTTAACGTGGTTTTTCTCAGACGCTCAGCTCTGAACCTATCTGCAGCCAGTTTCACCTTCATTCGTCGACTCTTTTTGATCTCCCACACCTCCAAACAAGAGCGTCCATGGCATCCTGTTCGCACGAATCAACTTCAGTATCATTCATACCACACTTGCATACATCTGTATGTCGTATTTGTTATGGCTAATGTATTGTAATTGCCCTATCTTGGTATAATTAGGTAACATTTTCGACATCATTATCATCATTCCGTTACACCACGTGTCATTAGGTCACTAGTTTCTTTTGACTGTATGATCAGCTCTCTCCACCTTTGGCGATCAGTTGTGATGGACTTCTTGGTTTCATGCCTGAGGCCTGTCCAGTCAATTAGGTTCTGTAACCAGGTCTTTCTTGGTCTGCCTCTTCTCCTCTTTCCCTCTACTGAGCCCTGCTGTATTGTTTTTTAGAACGCCGTTAGATCACATTACATATCCATAGCATAGCATTTTTCGCCTTTTCACCGTAGTTAAAAGAGGTTCCTAGTTGCCAATGTACTGTTGACAGTCTCCAGTTAAAACGGTTTGTTCTTTGTTTACTTATATTGCTACAAAATTCCTCGGTCTCCAATCACATTACAAAATAAATTCATTTTCCCTATCCCTTTAAAAAAATTAGAAGGTGATGAGTTCAAATCTGATCGGAGCCGGACTTGTTTCAGAAATGACCTTGGCTCTCAGGTTGACCTAACCTGAAATGGGTAAGAATGAAGGTCAAGACAAGACGGTTGGGGTAATGTTGACCACATCACCTACCGCGTTTCGGTTGCTTCATAGTTGCTTCGGTTGCTTTAGGTCTAGGACAAGGAATCAGTCAATCAATCAGGTCATGTCTTCACAGTAAAGGTTAGCTGCAATGAATCCTCAATACACTTTGACTCTTGTCCTCGTTGTACACTTTCTCAGAAAGCTGCCCAAACCTGTCTTGATATTGTCCTCCCACTTGTTACGTTGCCCACCTCTTGCCTTCGACCTTTCTACCCAGTGCGGTTTTTGAAAGCGTGTTATGTCTTTTGAGGATGGCGTGGAAATGAGTCCTTTCGGTAAAAAAAAAAAAAATCACTTAATCCAGTTATTAAATATGGACCCTACATATTGTATACTGGACATTCGTTATTGTAAAAACATTCAGTACTATAGATGGATGGCTCTCTAGCGTAGCTGGCTAAACCGGATTGTGCGGTGATCGGGTAACGAACTCCAAGTGGTCCGGGTTTAATCCCCGGGGTAGGCAGAAAATCCACATTTTTCCCAGATCTACGGTATTTACAATGGAATCAAGGCCGCAAGGTTGCGATATCCATAATACCGAGCCTAAGGGTTAACAGCTCATGGCTTCTGGATACTGAAACAAACAAACAAACAGTACTATAGATATATATACCTTGTATCTTCAACTCTTTGAGTGGGTTCCAAAACACTGTTTTCAGGTAAAATAAACCACTGCCCCATAACGAGAATGTTCTAAAAACGTGACTTATAAAGGATTTGCTACGATCGGATGTTTTGGCCTGAAAGGGTATGGCAGCCTAGCTGTAAACTACAACACAGCGTACTACCCCTTACTCCCTCCTTTTTCATAGCGATCGCAGAAGCAGAAGTGTCGCTCTCCCTCTCTCTCTCTCTTTTTGTACCCCACCAGGACATCACACAAGCGATAAACATCTGGTGACACAAAGTGCCACCATGCGGATGAGGATCACTAGTGGAGAGGTCCCAGAAAGTCCTTTCAGCCGTTAGGCTATATTTATGGTCCGGCTATATTCAGGGCCCCCGGCAAAAAGCCAGGGGGGGGGGGCTTTAAATAAACATCCAACATCCAACATCCAACATCCAACATCCAACATGGGGACGACTAACATTAGAAGTGTCGTCCTCAAGACAACAACAGATAATGTATATAGCAAAAAGTAAAGGATAAAGAACTAAACATCTTCCATCAACCAGCAACCGAAAGATCACAGAAGAGTGCAGGCCCACGAATCGCTTCATGAGGAAACTATTGATTGCAAACTGGAGTTCAAGGCACAGCACGTGCCGACGACGCATTGCTCCCGAAATGAAGTACGTGGTTTCTAGGCACACGTTTTTCCCGATCTAGAGTTCGGCTTTGTCTTTTCCTTACCTCGTACCAGGGGCGGCGGAACCTGGAGCTCAGGCACATTATAGCCCTATTCTACCTCCCCTCCATCCCCCATGCACTAACCTCCTAATAATTGTCAAGAGGCGGGCGGGGGAGGGGTGGAGGTGGGGGGTGCTAAGCGACCCCTTTAACCCCTAAATTTTTTTCAAGATTGTTAAGTACCCGTCTACCCCCCAACCGTGAACAGAAGTTATCTTTTCAGGTTTACCCTTGTAGTTTCTCCCCTTCTGGATTGCAGTCCCTGTGATTAACACCCCAAGGATGAGAATCCCACAAGGACCCGTCTGTTCAACACTAAGGTTATATTATGGTCTTCGAGGGCTACAGGGTAACTTGAAGTGCGGATCAGGCAGAATTATAACATCATTTTTATTTACATATTTCGTATCATTTCTAAAAACTATTGGCGACGCAGATGCAAACGAGCTGTCTACTGATTGGTTAAACCCTAAAGTATTCTTATGCGCAGTCTGATCAATTTCACCAATTACAAAGATTTTGAATGCAAAAATTGTGTCAAAATTGTGCTGTAGCTATGGGTTTCCTGTTTTCAAAAATATATTTTTATTGTTGTGTGTGTGTGTGTGTGTGTGTGGTCCTTATTAATGTTTTTGTTAATTAATAACATTAATTAAAATCATTATTACTGCTCATGTAAACCAGGCTCAACCCCTAGAAAGTTATGGGACTTAACTCCCCCCCCCCCCCACTCAATGGATTCCATGGGGCGGCATGTCTGTCTTATTCCGTCCTCTTTGGAACTTGTTCTTCCCATTTTGTACAGAATAAACAAACTACCTTGGGTAGAATCATTGATAAGACATTTCCATTAGATGAGGATGGAGAAAGGCAGAAGTTTAAGGGTGCAAAAATGTGTCTCTGAACTTGCAAGTTGGCTAGATGGGTCTGTGGCGTCTTGGTTACACGGTCTGTTAAGTGAGCTATCACCGCTTGATAAACAAAGACGTGTGTGTTCAATACAGGTAAAGGTGAAAACAAACAGGTGATTTCATTACCTGGTGTGCGAGTGTTTAAAGTATTGTTCCTTAATTTGTGTGTGCAGTTTTATCTGATCATGTTTTTTCCCCTCTTCATTTTTGTATCGCCCTCTTTGTGTGTTTCATCTATAACCTGTTCATTTCTGTTCACCTATACCCCGTTTATTTCTTTTCTTCTAAACTCTATTAATTTCTTTTCATCAAATGCCTGACAATTTCTGGTCGTCTATACCATGTTAATTTCTTGTCATCCATATCCTGTTAATTTCTTTTAATCGAATCCCTGTTAATAACTTTTTGTCTATACCCTGTTCATTTCTTTTTATCTAAACCCTGTTAATTTCTTTTCATCTGCACCATGTTAATTTCTTTTGTCTATACCTGTTAATTTCTTTTATTTATACCCTGTTAATTTCTTTTGTCTATATCGTGTTAATTTATGTTATCTATACCCTGGTAATTTCTTTTCATCTACACCATGTTAATTTCTTTTGTCTATACCTGTTAATTTCTTTTATTTATACCCTATTAATTTATTTTGTCTATATCCTGTTAATTTATGTTATCTATACCCTTTTAATTTCTTTTCATCCATACACTGTTATTTCTTTTCATCAAATCTCTGGTAATTTCTTTTGTCTATATTCTGTTAATTTCTTTTTACCGATACCCTTGCTTGATATAAGAAAAAAAAGTAATAAACTGGGACTCTTCAAATTTGACCTAGGGGCCTACTTTATATTTGAGTCCGTTTTTTGTGAGCAGTTTTTGTTTCTAGCCTTTTGTGGCGTGTTGGTCACAATCGCCGAAGTTGAAGTTTGTGGAAAACAAAAATAATAAATCTCCTAGACTTTTTCAGTCTGCTCCTTGTTTGATTGTTGACTCTAGGTCGCTTTGTTTCGTGGAGGCGTGTGGTTGCGCCTTGAGTTCCGCTATCCATGCTTGGGCTGTTCCTTTCGGTTGGTGTGAGTAGGCTTCATTGGGAGGGGAAAACTAAAAGTCCTGGTAAGGACAATTAGGGAGTGCCGGGCGCGACCTGGTACGGAGGAGAGTGGGATTGTATCTGGCTGTAGAGCGGTTTTGGCTGACTGGTTTTGCGCGAGTGGTCCGGTCCGGTGAGCAGGGTTTGGAAAGTGTTATGGCGGCTAGGTCGGTTCTGGATGGTTGCTGACTTCGTCATGCCGGTTGGACTAGTTTGGTGGGCTGTCGTGGCGGCTAAGCTGGATTCAATTGGTCGCTGGTTTCTGCTGGGTCTGTCTGTCTGGGTCGCCTCTGGATTGTTAGCGTTTCTTGTGGTATTGGTTGCGGCGGTTGTTTTGTTTAGGCTCGGCTCTCGCACTGATGATTTGGTGGGCTCTTGCCATCTCTTGGATTAGATTGATTTTGTACTCCAGCAGGCCCGGGTGTAATCTTTCTGGGTCATTGAAGTCAGATGCCGAGTCGTAGCGGACGATTTCCCACCCGTGGGGCCCTTTCCACTCTCCTCTGCTTGGTTTAATCCATTCGTTCACTCGGCTCACCAGATCGTCGATGTAGGCTGGAGTTAGTTCGTCGTCGGGTACGACGGCTGGCATTTCGAAGACTCGATTTTCGGATTCTGGGTGATCGGCTTCTTCTTCCTCCAAATCTTGATCTGGGTCTTGGTATTCTGGGTCGGATCCTTGCTCTTGCATTAGCTGTGTTTCTATGAGATTTTTGATTTCGTTTACAGCTTCTTTGAGAGTTTCTTGTATGTTTGTCTCCTGTTCCGCATTCTCTCTCTGCCGGGTTTTCTCCATGATGACTGCCATCATTGCAGCGTCTGCTTCAGCTTTCACCTCTAGCAGTCGAGTGATTTTTTCGTACGTCGTCTCACGGGCTTCTTTGAGAGCGGCCATCTCTCTCTGATGTTCCTCTCTTTCTGCTTGACGCCGAGTTACCTCTTGGACTTGTGCTGCTTTGATTTGTGCTAGTAGGTCTTCCATTTTTGTGGTCGCCGCTGTTATTTCGGCCAGTAGTCTGGTGTTTGTTTGGGCCGCTTCTGAATGTTTGTCTGCCCTCTGTGCTTTTAGTTCGTCCAATGTTTGGGAGATGAGGCCTAGCATCTCGATTCTGTCCGAGGTGGCTTCCTCTCTGGTTACTTTCTGCCTGTTGATCGTGCAGATTTCATTCCGGATTTCGGTCAGTTGTTGCGCTAAATCGTCGTCTTTATCGGCTGGTCTGGCTCTGTAGTTTGGTCTTGCTGCGCTTGGCTGGGTGGGTCGCCTTTTGCAATCTTTCAAGTAGGGGCAGCCCTGGTATCTGGCGCTATGTGGTCCTGAACAGTTTGAGCACCTTCTGTTCGTGTTAGGTTTTTTAAAATCTTGATCAACTTTGGCTAGTGGGCACTCTTTGAAGTCGTGCGCCTTAGCACAGTAACGACAAGTGGGCCCGCTGCGACAGGTCGCGGCAGTGTGCCATGCCCTATTGCACAGAGCGCACTGCAGGATATCTGTTTGGTAGTTACCCTGCTGCTGAGTCCTCCCTTGGGTGCTTGAGATCGTCGGTGGCCTCATGAATGCCTGGGCCGCTGGGGCGTCGGTGGCATTGGATTTTGATGGCTGGGGTGGTTTCTCGGCTTCTGAGGTAATGATGGTTGCTGCTGCGACACTGACTTCTGGAGTAGGGCTGACCGGTCTTTGGGTGATTAGCTCCTGGCTCTGTTCGTCTGAGGCTGCGACTTCTGGTGCTGCCGGGACTGGCTTCCTTGGTGAGGCGGCCTTCGCTGGTTTCTTGGCTTTGCTCATTTTGTCAGGCAAGTGAATAGGCTGTACTGATCTGGCGGCCGTGTGTCTGGCGTGTGTGTGTCCGTCTGTGTGTGGTCCATCACCGATACCCTGTTTATTTCTTTTCATTTATACCCTGTTGATTTCTTTCCATCTGATCCCTGTAAATTTCTTTTCGTCTATACCCTGTTAATTTCTTTTCCTGTTTATTTTTTTCCGTCTACATCCTGTGAATTTCTGTTATTTATACCCTGTTCATTTCTTCTATCTAATCCCTGTTAATTTCTGTTCATCTATACCATACTAATTTCTTTTGTCTCTACCTGTTAATTACTTTTATCTGTACCCTGTTAATTTCTTTTCGTCTATATCCTTTTAATTTTTTGTCATCTATACCCTGTTAACTTCGTTTCGTCTATACCCTGTTAATTTCTTTTCATCTATACTCAGTTAATTTCTTTTATCTATACCCCGTTAATTTCTTTTCATCTATACCCTGTTAGTTTCTTTTTATCTATACCCTGTTATTTCTTATTATCTACACCCTGGTAATTTCTTTTCATCTATACCCTGTTAATGTCAGTTGTCTATACCCTGTTAATTTCTTTTAATCTATACTCAGTTATAATTTCTTTTATCTATTTATACCCTGGTAATTTCTTGTCTTCTGTACCCTGTTAATTTTCTGTCATCTATACCCTGTTAATTTTTTAAAATATATACCCCTTACCATGTCTGGACTTCAGGGTATTTGTAAACACCGGGGGCCCCAGTATTACCTTACAGTTGAAAGGGGTTTATGATACTTGTACCTTGTAGATTCTCATCCGAAAAGTGCCACTTTGCGTCACCGGGTGTTAATCGCTTAGAGGGCGGCCCTAGTGGGGTTCAGCTGCACTCACTCACTCACATTTTATCGTCATTATTATTATCCACGATTTACGAAAAAAAAAAAAAAATTAAGTTAATTTAAAAAAAATAAATAAATAAACAGGGCAAATTCCGCTGCATGCTCTGTCAAATTCAGCGGTAACCTGGTGTGGCACGGTAAAAAAAAATTGTAAAGGTCAATTTTCCACACCTTTAGGCGTATCGGGCATATTGGGCTAGACCTATGTTTTTTATAGACAAATCGGAACAAGATGGGTGATGTGGGCAGCATTACGCCTGCCGCCTTCACTTCCGCCTTCTGCCAAATTCGCATTGTCCGCGGCAGTTTGACACCGTTAATTCCGTTAAATTCCACGGTAAATTGTAAGCCATCATCATCATCATGATCATCATCATCATCATCATCATAATCATCATCATCATCATCATCATCATCATCCTTAAATGCACAGGACTGCAGGCTACATCAGGCTTGTGTGACCCTTACAAATGACCTAATTATAACTTCCTCGAGGGGTGAACAGGATATCTTGGTTAGCCCTGTTGGTCTGCCACCAGAACTGAGATTTTTTAGTAAAGGTAAAGGTGAAGTCAGGAGATGTGAACCAGCGTCATTGCACACGGTTATAACCATAAATACTCTGCCACCAGTACGGACAGCTGATAAGACATTGTCCGCCTGTGTCGCCGCCCGTACGTAACTCTTTAGCTACAGCGACGTTCCTCCGTTTACCCCAGAGTTTCAACTCTGGTACCCATTTTCTAGAGGCTGGGTGAACCCCGGGAACCGAACGGTTTCGAACACCGACCGTGGCTGCAGCAAGTCGCAGCTGGATTCGAAAGCGAGCCTCCTATCGACTGCGCTAACGCGGTTAAGAGATTGCTATCCTAGATTGAGATCATCTGATGTGGGGATGTCAACATGTTCAGTAAGCAGACGGGAAGAGATAACCAGCACTTGTGTTGTGTTTGAATCGCATCTTGTTCTTATCCACGCAGAAAACATGTAGCCGTTCAATTAATCAGGTGCCGGGTCCACAGTGAGCGGTGGCTGAAATGGATCGCCAGCAGACTCTGTCTCTCTCTTGTCTTGTTTGTACATACTCTCAGACTGCTGTTGGTCCATGTCTCCATGTTGTCATCCCACTTGTAACACTGTCTATCTATTGCTCTCTTGCCCTCTAACTTTCTGTCCAGTATGCTTTCTAAAAGTGTATTATATCTTTTCATGAGGCAAAAATATTGCAGTTGTCTTTTTTTTATTTCTTTCAAAAATCCTCTTTTCATTTGGAGTCTTTCCATAACTTCTGTATTTGATTGTTTTGTTTCCATAAAACAACCTATTCTTCTGCATATACACATTTCTAGTGACTCAATTCGATTTTCTAGTTCCCTGTTTATCTGACAAGTTTCTGCACCGTACACCACAGATAAGTATACATAACAGTTGACGATAACCATTTTTAAAAGCCGTTACGCATGCCATAATTATAACTTTTTTGGGGGTATATGTTATTAGAATAAACGAAGATAATTTACACAGATAAAACTGACTGCCACCGAAAAATATCAATAAATATTGAAGAAATTGAAAATGTCACAAACTTTGAATATTTACGCTCTATAATAAATAGCAATGGAGACTGTTTGATAGAAATTAAACAGAGGATGGTTATAGCAATGCAAAGATTAAACAGCATTAAAAGTCTATGGTTTAGCACCAGCAAGGAGATCACAATTAGAATTTTGAGAGCATGCATTTTCCTGTAGCAACATACAGATGTGAGTCGCGGACTATCTCTCTGTCCTTAAGAAAAAGAATAGGGGCTTTTGAGCTGACATTTATAGAAATCTTCTAAGAATATCTTAGACAAAGAAGAGAAGAAATATTGACATCTTGAAAGATCTGAACATCAAGGAAGATTGGCTAATAAGCAGCATCCTGTCCCGGAAGCTGAAATATTTTGGTCATATCAAGCGCCACGACCAATTGGAAAAAATTATAGCAGAAGGCATGGTACCAGGAAGGAGGGCAGGGGCCGACCGACAGGAAGATCAGCACAGGATGTAAGTGACTCCTTGGGTATAAAAGTACATGAGGCGGGAGAGCTGGCGAGAGACCGAGTTTCTTTCAGGCAGACGCTGATGAGAGCGACGTTCTGCAATGGACCTGCTACATGATAATGATGATATGTTGTTGGTATCTTGGGATACAATTCTTATTATGTGTCTTTACAATTGCAGTCTGTTTTTCAATCAATTTAATTATAGACATTGTTCCAACAGTTGTAATTTCTTCGTTTCTCACATGACCTCTTCTAGTTTTGTTCACGGCCTTTCCCAAACATCTCATTTTGCAGGTGACTAATTTTTATTTTATTTCGTACCTTTTACTCATTGCCCAAGTTTGACCCAGATAGCATAAGGTTGGTATGATAATTTGTCTTTTTATATCTGTTGGGTAAGTGGCGTCCGTGGCTTAGACATTGCGAGTCCCACTCTTAATTCCAACGTACCGCGATCGAAACCCACTGCTAGTTACGTGGATTTTTATCATGGTATAGGGCGTCGCAGGTCGACCCAACCTTAAATGGGTACCAAGATGTATGTCCTGTGGAAGTAAAGACGGCCGGGGTAATGCAGACCACATTACCCACCTAGTGCCGATTAGTCTGTAAAAATATGTGTACTCTTCTTATGCACCTAAAGGTGTGGAAAGGGATTTTTACTTTTTTTTTCGTACTTACTTTTATCTATTAGGACAACCGGATATTTCCAAATTGTGGTCAGGTGATACGTGACATTGCTGGCTTGTTGGATTCTTACTTCTAACATGTTAATGCTGTTAACTGTTTCCTTTATGTCCGTTTACCGTCGTAATCGGTCGCTGATAAACTGCTCGGTGTCTGTGATTGCTTCTAATGAACCAACTCTTTGGTTCGTAGATGTGGATTTTCCTATCCACACTGACTTGTCAAGATCGCATTAGTTCATTAGGAAGATCTTTCAAAGTATGTCACATGAACCGAAGAAACCGCACTGGTTTCCCTTGAGTTCTATGGGTTTCACGTTTGATCGATTGAGTAAAGTAGTCAGGAGACAGAAGCTCACCCAAGATTTGTTAACAGCTACTCACTCCCTCGGGGTAGTGAAAAGAGCATATTTAAGTTGACAAAAGGAGACGCGTTAACAGGGGTAATTCCCGACACGCCAGTCTCTAGAAAAACATTACAGTGTCTACTAGTTTGTTGTTATACTAAGTAGGAATATATACCTTTGCCAGTACTGAATTAAGAGCGAGGTTCTACTTAAGAAACGCTAGTCAATATATTTATTATTTAGTGATCTCCCTGGCGGAGTAGTTAAACAGTTTGTTTCCTATTTTGAAGATCATGGTTTTAATTTTGGTCTGTGTCGATTGGTTCACTAGTAGAGGTGTCTCAGAGTTCCTTAGAGGTCGACGAAGGAACTATGAAATTTGTGCTTTCTAGTAGAACATCTGTTCTTGAATGACTTCCTTTTGAAACTATTCAAGTTCTGTGCAAAATTTTTGGGAAAAAAAAAAAAAAATCTCAATTTCTAATCAGAATCCTGTTCTAAACAGCCAACCCAAGAAAACATAAAAATTCAAAGAAAGAGACAAGGGGCGACTCCTCTATTTCAGCCTGTGGATCATCAGGTCATTGAAACTACTTTTTAAAAGGTGTTTTGAAGTTATCTTTGATGCCGAGAATTTTGGAATAATCACTTTATTATCCTCAAATGTTTGAGAATCTTTAACGAAAGTGGTGCGATAACTGTGGCCTGCTTGTGTATCTGACAGTCTCTAGACAAGAGCGTGGGCTTGGAAACTGACCGAGCAGATGTCGAGGAGTCAGCGACAAAGGAATTAGCTTGCACCACAGAAATTAGCTTGCGCCATAGGAATAAGCTTGCGCCACAGGAATAAGATTGCGCCACAGGAATAAGATTGCGCCACAGGCATGAGCTTGCGCCGGAAGAACCGGAACATCTTCAGAAGGAGCAGAATAAAGTAGTGGTGGAAGACATGTCTTCGGCGAAATAGGAGGAAAGGGATTATGTTGTTAATTCTTTGATGAATGGAACGAGTATGAAAAGAGATGAGATACAAAGCTTTTTAGGAAGATACGACCCTGACAAAGCTGCAAATAACCGCATTATTGACGTGGTTTTAAATGACAATGTCATGCCTCACTCCAATGTAGAAAATAAATATAGAAATCAAGACCGTTTGTATAACATGATGCCAAACTAGAATAAAGGTCGACAGGTACATAAGATCTTTGGATGAGACAAGGTATGACTAAGAATAATCTGCCCTTTTTTCTCAGCCTGGAAACAGGGCATATTTACAGGTGTTTCTTTGTGACGTATTGTCACGCATCACTTTCCTGTGTATGTTTATGAATTCATGAAATCCCCACAGCTGTATCTTGAAAATGGATCACGGTGTGAAGTGGGATTGGATGGCATTTCAACAGAGATTAGGGTCAGATGGAAACCTCAGGATGAAAGATTACAATGCCGATGTTTCCCTTGGTAGCAAATGCTTGGGTAACTCCCCAATCTCCACAGTATGTCAAATGTGTACTTATATTCCACCTTGCACCTCTGTTGGCACATGTTTTTTTTTAACCGTATTCACTTTCCTCAGGTTCTCTTTAAACCTATATTGTTTGAATACCTAACCTTTACTTTGAAAGACTTACTTGCGCTGACGATTTCACAGACTGAATATCTTGAAGATAACTGGCGTTTTAAGCATACATTGAATTACATAAGCCGAACAGCCTAAACTGCAATATGTCTTTCTTCTTGGATGAATAAACGAACAAATTTGTTTTCAATAGATTTAAAAAAATGGTGCGCGCAGGCTTTTCCACCACTCCGTCATTTTGAACGTCATTTTGAACACTCATCGTTCATATGATAGTTGTACTTGATCTATAAAATATGTTATGTTCATAACAATGTATCAAAAACATAGTAAGAATATTAAGCAAATAAACAGAAACATGAAATTATATCACAGACTGTTTATCCTTCCCTTTAATTTTAAATTTTACACATAATGCATTACATTGCACCCACTCCCCGTGTGGGTTGCGAAGCCTAATTTGAGAAGAAACAAATATAGACTCAGTGCCCCATAAGAAGCATGTCGTAAAGTAGATTAATTAGGGTTGCTTTCTTCATAGTCTTAGTGCATCTTCATGTGAGGTAGTCTTCATACAAATAAGCCAGATCTGTAAAACAGCTGTGCCCGCAAACCTGAAGTTCTAGAATAAGACCAACGCCCAGATATGGACGAACAATCAGAACTTTTTGCCGGAGTTTACAGCTCATGAACGTGAAGAAGAAGAAGAAGAAGAAGAAGAAGAAGAAGAAGAAGAAGAAGAAGAAGAAGAAGAAGAAGAAGAAGAAGAAGAAGAAGAAGAAGAAGAAGAAGAAGAAAAAAAAAAAAGGAGAAGAAGAAGAAGAAGAAGAAGTAGAAGAAGAAAAAGAAGAAGAAGAAGAAGAAGAAGAAGAAGAAGAAGAAGAAGAAGAAGAAGAAGAAGAAGAAGAAGAAGAAGAAGAAGAAGAAGAAAAGATAAAAGAAGAAGTAGAATAATAATAATAATAATGTAAATAATAATATTAATAGTAATAATAATAATAATAATAATAATAATAATAATAATAATAATAATAATAATAATAATAATAATAATAATAATAATAATAAAAATAAGAAGAAGAAGAAGAAGAAGAAGAAGAAGAAGAGGCGATAAAAAAACTGGTGTACTAGAAACTTACGAAACATGCCGCGGACAGCCAGTGTGGAAAGGCACAGTGACTTTGCAACAGGTGTTGTTGGACTTGGTGTTATATTGTCGCTGTGGTAGCAAATTAGATCAGTCGACTACCTTAATGACCAGAGTGACAAGTTAACGGTTGGTTCATCCGACAGGTGTTAGACTTTGGCTTTTCGCAGAGAGACAGTGGCAGACATTTATCGGACACTTTTAGTGATAAGAAGCTCCTTTGCACTAGGGACTCAGACCAGTCCACCGATGCCCATCCCCCACGACGTTTTGTTGCGTCCAAAGTCAACTCGATGCTCTTTCTGTGATTCGCCCAGTTGTTTAAGTGGCCGTGTACCCTCGTTTCATTTCAAGCCCAGCTGCTTTAGGACATTTTATGTGAAAGTGGTAATAAGACCTCCTGCACTTACCTCGACGGCGAAAAATGTTACTGTGTACGCTTCGTCTCTCTCCAGACCGGCAACGAGCTCAGCGTACTTTTCGAGCTTGTACGGGTGGTTTTCTTTCATCCGCGACTCATACGGCATGTTAGCTCTATCAGGACGAGCTGGCATTTTCCCGCAGTATCGGAATGTTTGTGTTGGCACCTCTGACTACTGCTCTATCCATCTGATGCGCGTGTATGCTGTTGGATTTGCTAAGACTGCAGTCTGTGTCATTTTTCCACATGACAGTGATGGAAGTTCTATACGGTTTTCGTCGACATAGGAACGTAGCAACTATGTGTTGACCCGTTTGCTGTGAATTTGGAATTGCGGACCTATTTCATGAACAGACATACCTGAACTCGGGACATTTCCCTACGTGCCTCGTCACCTGCCTCAGTGGCCAACGAGGAGTGTCCACAGTGATGGTGCCAGATGCACCTGATGAAAAGTTTATTTTTAAAACCTGCAAATACAAAAACTGTTCAACTCTCCGCTCACTCCCAGCTGAATCAGTCTCTTTAATCGGGTGTAGATTACAATCTATTTCTTACGTGCACAGGACTGAAGGCTACACGAAGCTGCTGTAGCCAGTATGGGTGCTCTATGTGTACCTTTTTTCCGAGGCTGAACTGGGTGGTTGGGATTTGCCGTGTTGCATTGACATCCAGAATTATACATTTATAATCTCAGGTTGATGATAATACCTTCAAGTAGCTACTTTTCCTTGTATAGGTTTCAAGTCCCATTTTGGGGAAAAGTGAATAGTCTCACTAACCCCTAACAAGCATGCCGTAAAAGGCGACTAATTAGGAGTGTTTTTCCTTCGAAGTTGGGGTGTATATGCCCGAGAAGCCAGATACTAACACTCTTACAATCGAGTCAGATCTATAAAATGGATATGCACACAAAAAGCACGTCCTAGACCAAAATGTAGAAGTGGACGAATAACCAGAATCTTCTGCCGGAGTTGACAGCCGATGAATGCTAAGAAGAAGAAAAAGTAGATACTGTGAAAAGAAAGCTACCACAATAGACTTGGCCTACAAGAATTGTTCGTCTGCACTAAGGCACACTTATACACATGCAGAGAACACTCCGTGTCAAGATGTATGCGTTTACATGTGTTTCTAGTTAGGCATGCATTTGTTTCCCCGCATTGATACTTAGATATTTATAACGGTGTCTGCTGATACAATACCAGGTGGTAAGCAGATCAGGCATTCCTCGGAAAGATGCTTCATTTAACCAGCCACACTGAAGGGGGCAAGGTTTGTCTTTCAGCTCGGTAGAGGGTACCATAAATTAAGATAATGTGTATACAATGAGCCAAAGATATGAACTATTGATGGCTGTACTCAGAGCTGCAGAAGGAACAGCTCTGCATTTGCTGCAAGAGTGTCCAGCATATGAGAAATATACCGGATGTAGCTTTATCTTCTTTGGCTGTTTATGTTCTGTTAACAGCTCGCACGCCAACGTTTTTTTCTACACTATGTTATATTGTGTAGCTTCTTTAACGACATCCTACTCTTTGTCATCAAGGTTATCATCTTCATCATCGTCTTGTTGTTGTTGGTGTTGTTTTTGTTGTTGTTGTTGTTGTTGTTGTTGTTGTTGTTGTTGTTCTTCTTCTTCTTCTTCTTCTTCTTCTTCTTCTTCTTCTTCTTCTTCTTCTTCTTCTTCTTCTTCTTCTTCTTCTTCTTCTTCTTCTTCTTCTTCTTCTTCTTCTTCCTCCAGGTTTGCCCCTACAGCCGTGATGGACACGTAGTCTTCTGATTAACAGCTAGCCTGCGATACTTGCATCAATAACGATAGTTAAGGTGCAGTGAGTAAACACTTCTCCCCCCACCACCCGCCCCTAGGAGCCCGAAACCTACACGTAGTGCCTCAACATCCAATCCACTTTGTCTATAATCAGCTTCTTTGTGTGTGAGTTTGGCCTCCCTTTATGTCGTTGTCTGGGTTGCTTCCAGTGCAGAGATATTATTTTGTCTTCTTAATGCTTTAAATGGCGCTAGCGTCTTTCACTCACTTATGGTTTCTTTTGAATTCACCTCCTAAGGGGGTGGAATGTAAGGATCGTTGGTGCGCTTTTTCCAATGCATTGTACAAGTAGGTGTTTATTTCGTTAGGTTGCTCCTGATGATGTAGCTCCATCTCTTTCGTGGTCTCCTCCTTGCTCTGGGTTCATCATATTTCTTCAGAGTGGCTCTGTGTGGCAGTTGGTACTAGGGCATTCTCGTCAGGTGGCCAAACCATCTCATTTGTTGTTCCTAAATGAATTTAATGACTGGTTTCAATCCTAGTTTGCTTCTAATTTCTTCAGTCTTGATTTTATCTCTTCTTGCCACAGCGGCAGCTCTCCTAAGAAATCTCATCTCTGTTGTTAGGATCTTCGGCTCGTTGGTTGCAATGAGGGTCCATGTTTGCTACTGGTAGCACAATGTCGGCAAAAACACCGTTCTTATTAAATTTGCTTCTGTTGATAGAGGTATCTTTCAATGCGTCAGAAGCGGTTTTAATTATCCATAACCTGATTTGTTTTACTATTACAAAAATAAGTAAAGGATCTTCTGCACGCTCTTGGACAAACTCCTAAATAGGCGGGAAAGGGGGCGGCGGAAAGACTAGGGTGCCCGATTCAGTGAACTCGCAAATCCATCCTGCTAATCCCATTCTTCAACAGTGGCAGGTTTGAGGTTTGAGGTTTGAACAACGGATCAACATCATGGCACACGGGTAGTAAACCATAAGTGCTCCGTTCTTCTTCTAACTCAAATCTGAGTCCGAAGAAACTTAGCACAGTGCACAGGCTCTGTAGCACCGGTGAGGATCCTGAAATACTTTGGGTAAATTTTGAACTCCAAATTTTGCCCGGGCAGCACCGTTAGGCTAATATTTTTGATTTCCAACTGCCAAGGGATTGTTAACGTGAGCAACACACACACGGGCGTCCGATCTCACTACCCAAAGAACAGGTGGAATTGCTAGAAGTCCACGTCCAAGTGAAAAAAAAATTCCCAGCCCTTACCGGGGATTGAACCCGGAACCTCTAGCACTCGAGGCGTATTCTATGCCCCGATACCACGCAACCTAACAGTGGCAGCGACCCTGAACTCGCAAACCCATCTAGTTAATCCCATCCTTCAACAGTGGCAGCGACCCTGAACTCGCAAACCCATCTAGTTAATCCCATCCTTCAACAATGGCAGCGACCCTAAACTCGCAAACCCCTCTAATTAATCTTATCCTTCAACAGTGGCAGCGACCCTGAACTCGCAAACCCATTTAGTTAATCCCATCCTTCAACAGTGACAGCGACCCTGAACTCACAAACCCATTTAGTTAATCCTATCCTTCAACAGTGGCAGCGACCTTGAACTCGCAAACCCACCTAGTCAAACAAATCTATTTAGAGCAGTAGTTCTCAACCTTCCTAATGCGGCGACCCTTAATACAGTTTCTCACTTTCCGGCGACCCTAGACCCTATCATTATTTTCGTTGCTACTTCATAACTTCAGTGAATATGTGTTTTCCGATGGTCTTTGGTGACTCATGTGAAAGGATCGTTAGACCCACAAAAGGGTCGCCTCCTAGAAGTCGAGAACCGCTGATTTTAGAGTGACAACTCCTCTGAACTAGCAAACCCACCTTATTCAATCCCATCCTTTTACAGCGAAACGCACAACTGTCTACAATTTAAAATAATCACCAAGTTTCGCAAATGACTCCATGCTAATCTAGAAACAACAAAAAAACCGCTATTTATGAAACGCACTTATACTGTCAATTATTTGACATACCCAGACAAGCAAGCCACCCCAACAGAGTCTTGCGCATACCAAGAACCGAAATGTACAATAATGCCAGCAGAAACACATCCGCGACTAGACAGGTATCGTGTTCTCATTCTGGCTGTAAAGACGGTACATAGCGAGGTAAACAGGGGCAGACAATGAGAGGTGGAGACATGCGGATCTCCTTAGAGCTAGTTCACTACCACTGGTTACAAGAATGTGAGTCGCCGTGGTTTTGTGGGTAGGCGCTCGCCTGTCCTCCTAGGTGTTAGGTTCGAATCCGTATTTAGATGCGTAAATTTTGTTTTTGTAAATATAAAATGCTAGTTTTTTTTTAGTAGAAAGCGAAGACACGTAAAGCTACTAAAGAAAGTAAAACTGCTAAAAAAAAAAAAAACAGGACGGCTTGCATAAAACCGTAACATGCCTTATGTATTAAAATGCAGCTGTCTTGTGCAAGAGGATAGTTTGAAAGGGCCGAATGTAAGGCGGATCATCGTACCTATTCTTTGACCCTTTAAAAATAGTTTTGTTCGCACTATCTGTCTCACTCTCCCTTTCTCCCTCTCTTTATCTCCCCATGTCTCTCCATCCCCTTCCTCTCTCACTCCTAGGTTACTTGGCGAATGCAAACGGTGACAGAAAATAGAAGTACAAACGTAACTGTGGACGACAAACAAATAAAACACCGCTGAATTATCATCCTGGACGAAGATCCGATAACATACCAAGATGAACATAAAAGCTCATCTTCTGGTTTATTTGTTGTTGTTGTTGTTGTTGATTAAAGTAAATCACCCGAAGAAGCAGAAGAGGAGAAGTATTAATAATAATAATTAATAATAATAATCACCATAACGGAAATGCAGACAATTATTATAATCAGATGACAATGATGATTACAATGATGATAAAAAAGACTAATTATAATACGCTGTAAAGACACAAACAATCGTAACTTTGAGCTTCTGAAATCTAGACATTGTGTCTCTGACATATCCATATAAATATACTTGAGTGAGAAGAAAAAAAGCAGCCGAGCACAGTAAAGCCAACACCTAAGAAAGAAAACATAGCAAGAAAACATAAAAGAACAACATACAGAGCTAGAAAAGTCAAAAACACGAGAATTAAACACACAGAGCACACTCATTTATTCAAGGCAATGGTAAAATAGTAAGATGGATGAAGAAACAAAGACATTAGAGGCAGAATTAACGAACCAGGAACAGCCTTTGCCAAACTAAACATTTTGACTCCTTCTCAGTAAGTACAACCATCAAGTTAAGCCAGCAAACACAAGAGATACCTAACTGCTGCTGTTTCCTTTGGTGCAAGCATGTGGAGAAAAACAGATCGATTACGGAGGCAATGTAACGATTCCATTATACACATGTGTTCGTAGCCGAGATTCGGATTCGTCAAGTCACACATGTTTGATCTTTATTATATAAAGATGTGCAATATGCGTTTGATAGAAAGAGACACCCCTGTGTGGGTTCTGAGGCCCCATTAAACACACACACACGCACACACATTCACGCACAAGAATAGACCCACTGCCTCCCTAACAAGCATGTCGTAAGATGTGAGTAATTAGAGTTTATTTTTCTGAAGCGGAGTTATCTGCCTGTGCCAGGAGGAACTGCCAGTCTACATACGCGTAAGGTAGATTTTTAAACCGGATGTGTAAGTAAAATTCAAGATCTGGAACAAGACTTAACCCGGCTTGGTAGCGCAGTTGGTTAAAGCTGACTACACGGCAACCGGGTGACGAACTCCTTGTGATCCGGGTTCCCGCCCGGGGGTAGGCAAAAAAAGACATATTTCTCCTAGATTTACGGTATCTATCATGGAATGAAAAACCGAAGGGTTGCGATATCCATAGTACTAAGCCAAAGGGTTAACAACTCATGGTTTCTGGTAGGGCTGGTACAGAATAGCGATTTTCACTTTTCGGCCGAATACGAAAAGCGGGACAAACTATTCGGCCGAATACGAATACGAATAATGTATAGTGTATAAAATATATATAAAAAACACACATTTATAATGTCAAATGTACGCTGAACATTTACTTCACATAAAGTAGCACATAATAGTCATCTTCTTCTTTAGCATTCTGAGCCCTCGAGGTTTACTGCTGCTAGTCTCCATTCATCTCTCTGGCTAGCCTTATCTTCACAATTTGTGACACCAGTTGTTTGCAGGTCTGGCTGGACATTATCTCTCGAACGTATTTTGTGTCTGCCTTGTGGTCTACGCCCATTCCTCTCTCAGGTGTATACAGTTTTTACTTCTCTGTCATCTGACATTCTTTCAATATGCCCCAACCATTTTAGTGTGTAAGCTCTCATGATGCAAGTGATCAATGGTGACTTAAACAGATTATGATTCTCCACTCCCCGCTGTTTGCATCTTTAATGGGTCCAAAGATTTGTCGTAAGACTGTTTTCGAAAACCTGGTAATAAGGCCTCATCTCTTTTATTTCTGCTTAAAGTTTCAGAGCCAAATAAAACGACTGGCCTTTTCAACGTTTTATATATTTTGATCTTGGTGTTGCGAAACAGACACTTTGACTTTAGCAGATGTTAAAGGGCATAGTACACTTTATTTCTAGATTGTATTTTAGATTGTATTTCTTCTCTCAGCATGTTGGAACAGTTGAAGTTTGCACCCAAGTACTTATATGTTTCCGTTTGTTCGATTTTCACATTATCGACTTGTATAAAGCCGGAATTTATATTCTTTCCATGTCTAGTTAGTATTCGTACAGAATGGTAAACATTTAAAAACATTTTATGTTCTGCATCCTTCAGTCAGTCTGTGGTAATTAATAACTAGGATTGAAAGAATCCTTAGTATTATAACAAGTAACTAACCTTGGAAATTATCACTGACAGCTTAGCTAATGCAGGAAAGCTGAATTAGATTTCAACAAAAGCAATCGTTCCATGTTGTCAGCATTAAGCTGTGTATGCAGAATCAGGTGTAAGGTAACTACTATTCGTATTCGGCCTAACCACAACTATTCTGCCGAATACCAAATAGTCAATAGGTCCACTATTCGGCCCCGAAGCGAATACGAAGCGAAAATTCGGTACAGCCCTACTGGAAAGTAAAGGTGACTGGAGCCGTATTGATTACATCACCCACCAAGTGCCGATGGGTCTATAAAATATAGGTCTAGCCCTATATGTCCTATACGCCTTAAGGCTTGGAAAAGGGTCCTTTACTTTTTTAAAACTATATGTACAGTACGCCTGAAATCGTTGAAAAGGATCCTTACTTATGTTGCATTAAATATTATGTGAGGCCATCTGCTACTGCTTGCATATTAAGACCAGTTGACAGCCAATACATGCTGTTGGTGATGTCCAAACAAGTATGTGTATCTATACCGTGGTAGGCACATATCCCCACCAAAAGCAGGTCTAAATGGACGTTAGGCACGGTCACTGTTCTGAGTCGTGGAAAATCTTTTGCTTATGCCAGACTGTGGCCGTTACATTTTGGCTTCATTTTTAGACTGAAACGATATAGTTTCGTCGCCCAGCTTCTGAGTTGAGTGCTTGGCGTGATACTGTGAGCTGCGGATTTCATTTAGAATGTTTTTCAACTGTGACCAAAGTGGTGGTGTGAATTGTAAATTCAGAAAATGGCGCGAATCCTATTGTGGCAATATTGGTGGTGCCATTATGTGATTAATATTGATCGCGTGTGCTGATCTGTTGGTGACTTCTGCTACCATCGATGATAAACTGCATTTCTAATGTCGGACTGTTTGTGTTAGCCACTTCAGATGGCTACCGTATGTTTTTAATGCGTGTGTATGCTAGTGCATATGCCGAGACAGCGGTCTGTCAATCTTTCCACAAAGAACTGGAAGCAACTGTAATGTGACCCGTTTGCTATGAAGCTGAAACTAATATTACAAAGATTACCAAGATGAACGGGTGAAAGTTCATGGTTAAAGGAGATTTCCGCTTCAACGGGCATTCAGTCGTTCCTTAATTAAAAAAAGGAGTTTTCTTGACATCTCTAGTCTCCGTAAACGTTTATATTTATATTTATTCAACGGATCAGCATCATCGCACATGGGTGTAACCCATACATGCTTCGTTCTTCTTCTAACTCAAGCCTGTGTCTGAGGTTTCTCAGCGCGGTGCACGAACTCTGATGCGCCGGCGAGGATCCTGAAATACTTTGGGTAGTTTTTAACTCCTTATTTTGCCTGGGCAGCGACGTTAGGCTACTCTTTTGATTTCCAACTGCCAAGAGATTTTTTATGTGCGCAACAATACACAATGGCGTCCGCTCTTACTACCCAAAGACCAGAGGAAATTACTAGAAGTCCACGTGAAAAAATCCCAACCTTCACTAGGGTTTGAACCCATAACCTCTAGCACTCAAGGCGGACACCATGCCTCGAGACCAGGCAGCCTCTCCCGAAATCATATCACATGTTATTGTATGCATAGTTTGTTCAGCATGTAAATAGGTCTACGGGCGGCGTGGAGCGGAGCTAAACTAGATGGCTAGGTTTCTTTTGCGTAGCGGCGTCGGAGATACCTTCGGCGGTGGCAGCAGAAGTTAACAATTTACATGTGGCTGAGGCCCTGTTAGGGTGTGTTTTTTGGCGGCTATAATATGTGTGTCTATCTGGCCGGCTAGGTAGTGTCCCCTCATTGTGCAGGTTTGGATCTGTCATCTCCTTCTGTGTCTTTGAGACTTAAGCCCCACTGAACTTGGGCGAGAAGTCCTCACTATAATCCTCACTATAAGAAGACTGGTAAACAAACATCGAACTGGGGCGAGTCGTGCTCACTACATGAAGACTGGTAAACCTACATCTAACTGGCGCCCGCATTGTTTACTACAAAAAGGCTGGAAAACTAGCAATGAACTGGGGAGAGCAGTGCTCACTACAAAATGACTGGTGAACCGGCAATGAACTGGGGCGAGCAGTGCTCACTACAAGAAGACTGGTGAACCAACACCAAACTGGGGCGAGCAGTTGCTCACTACAGAAAGGCTGGTGAACGAACATCGAACTTGGGCGAGCAATGCTTACTACACGAAGACTGGTGAAACGGCAATGAAATGGGGCGAGCCCTGCTCACTGCAAGAAGACTGGTGAACGAACATCGAACTGGAGCGAGCAGGGCTCACTACAAGAAGGCAACCTAACAGAAATAAACACCAGCTTGCACAATGCATTGGAAAAAAGCGCATAAACGATCCTTACATCTTCCCCACCCCACCCTACCCCAAACACCTAGCTGAGGTAAATGGTCAAAGAGAAGAAGAAGAAGCGGAAAAAAAAAGAAGAAGAAGAAGAAGAAGAAGAAATTGGTTGCTACGGAAAGTATCTTATTTAATATACATATTGTCATTGTAAAGATTAAACAGCCTTAAAAGTCTGTGGTTAAGCACCAGCAAGGACATAAAAATTAGAATTTTGAGAGCATGCATCTTCCCTGTGGCTACATATGGATGTGAGTCGTGGACTATCTCTCAGTCCTCAAGAAAGAGAATAGGGTCTTTTGAGCTGAAATGCTATAGAAAGATTCTCAGAATATCTTGGACAAAGAAATGAGAAATATTGACATCTTGAAAGATCTGAACATCAAGGAAGATTGGCTAATAAACAGCATCGTGTCTCGGAAGCTGAAATATTTTGGTCATATCAAGCGCCACGACGGATTGGAAAATTTTTTTAGCAGAAGGCATGGTACCAGGAAGGAGGGGCAGGGGCCGACCGACACGAAGATGGGCACAGGATATAAGTGACTCCTTGAGTATGAAAGTGCATAAGGCGGGAGAATTGGCGAGAGACCGAGTTTCTTTCAGGCAGACTGTGATGAGAGCGACGTTCTGCAAAGGACCTGCTACATGATGATGATGATGTTGTCCTTGTTGAAGTTTCAGCTCATCCTATCTTTCAGCGCATTGTCGAAGTATGGGAATATTATTACACAACTAAATTTTAACGCATTCTTTTAATTATAAGGCTGAATCTGATTCGTTGTAATATAATTTCTTTGTGTGTTTTGAAAATTAGGCAATTGTTGCTTGATTTTCATCTGTTACGTTACACTGAGAAATGTACGAACAGTTGATCAGACTGCTCTATCTTTCTCTCTCTCTCTCTCTCTCTCTCTCTCTCTCTCTCTCTCTCTCTCTCCTTTCTCTCTCTCTTTTTTTCTCTCTCTCTCTCCTTTCTCTCTCTCTCTGTTTTCTCTCTCTCCGTTCTCTTTCTCCGTTCTCTCTCTCTTCTTTTTCTCTCTCTCCTTCTCTGTCTCTCTCCTTTCTCTCTCTCTCTTTCTCTCTCTCCTTTCTCTCTCTCTCTGTCTTTCTCTCCTTTCTCTCTCTCTCTTTCTCTCTCTCCTTTCTCTCTCTCTCTGTCTTTCTCTCCTTTCTCTCTCTCTCTCTCTCTCTTTCTCTCTCTCCTTTCTCTCTCTCTTTCTTTCTCTCTCTCTCTCCTTTCTCTCTCTCTCTCTCTCTCTCTCTCTCTCTCTCTCTCTCTCTCTCTCTACTGCTGCTGTTTCTTTTGTTTTCATTCAATGCTCTCCAGCTGCGCTCATTTTGGGAAACACTGGTTTCAATGTTCCCCTTTTCATTTTAACTACTCTTCTACGATCCGTATATACACGCTACACACTCCAGTTGAACTGGAAACATCGAACTGGGGCGAGTTGTGCTCACTTCATGAAGATTGGTGAACCGGCAATGAACTAGGGCTAGCCCTGCTGACTACCAGAAGACTGGTGAACGAACGTCGAACTGGAGCGAGCAGTGCTCACTACAAGAAGACTGGTAAACCAGCAATGAACTGGGACGAGCAATGCTCAATACAAGAAGATTGGTAAACCAGCAATGAACTGGGGCGAGTCGTGCTCACTACACGAAGACTGGTGAACGCACATCGACCTGGGGCGAGCAGTGCTCACTGTAAGAAGACTGGTCAACCAACACCGAACTGGGTCGAGCAGTTGCTCACTACAAAAAGGCTGGTGAACGAACATCGAACTTGGGCAAAGTAGTGCTGAGTATTGGAAGACATGTGAACGAACATCAAACTAGGGCAAGTAGTGTTCACTATTAGAAGACATGTGAACGAACATCAAACTTAGGCGAGTAGTGCTCACTATAAGAAGACCGGTGAACGAACATCGAACTGGAGCGAGCAGTGCTTACTACAAGAAGGCTGGCTATACGGCAATGAACTGTGGCGAGCAATGCTCACTAAAAGAAGACTGGTGAGCTACATCGAACTTAGGCGAGTAGTGCTCACTATAAAAAGGCTAGTGAACGAACATTGAACTGGGGCGAGCCGTGCTCATGACAAGAAGACTAGTGAACGAACATCGAACTGAAGCGAGCAGGGCTCACTACAATAAGGCAACCTAAAGAAATAAACACCAGCTTGTACAATGCATTATGAAAAAAGCAAATAAACGATCCTTACATCTTCTCCCCTCCCCACCCTACCCCAACACCTAGCTGAGGTAAATGGTCAAAGATGAGAAGTAGAAGAAGAAGAAGAAGAAGAAGAAGAAGAAGAAGAAGAAGAAGAAGAAGAAGAAGAAGAAGAAGAAGAAGAAGAAGAAGAAGAAGAAGAAGAAGAAAAAGAAGAAGAAGAAGAAGAAGAAGAAGAAGAAGAAGAAGAAGAAGAAGAAGAAGAAGAAGAAGAAGAAGAAGAAGAAGAAGAAGAAGAAGAAGAAGAAGAAGAAGAAAAAGAAAAAGAAAAAAGAAGAAGAAGAAGAAGAAGAAGAAGAAGAAGAAGAAGAAGAAGAAGAAGAAGAAGAAGAAGAAGTAGAAGAAGAAGAAAGAAGAAGAAGAAAATGGTTGCTACGGAAAGTATCTGATTTAATATACATATTGTCATTGTAAAGATTAAACAGCCTTAAAAGTCTGTGGTTAAGCACCAGCAAGGACATAAAAATTAGAATTTTGAGAACAAGCATCTTCCCTGTGGCTACATACTGATGTTAGTCGTGGACTATCTCTCAGTCCTCAAGAAAGAGAATAGGGGCTTTTGAGCTAAAATGCTATATAAAGATTCTCAGAATATCTTGGTCGAAGAAGATGAGAAATATTGACATCTTAAAAGATCTGAACATCAAGGAAGATTGGCTAATTAACAGCATCGTGTCTCGGAAGCTGAAATATTTTGGTCATATCAAGCGCCACGACGGATTGGAAAAAAATTATAGCAGAATGCATGGTACCAGGAAGGAGGGGCAGGGGCCGACCAACACGAAGATGGGCACTGGATATAAGTGACTCCTTGAGTGTGAAAGTGCATAAGGCGGGAGAATTGGCGAGAGACCGAGTTTCCCTCAGGCAGACTGTGATGAGAGCGACGTTCTGCAAAGGACCTGCTACATGATGATGATGATGTTGTCTTTGTTGAAGTTTCAGCTCATTCTATCTTTCAGCGCATTGTCGAAGTATGGGAATATTATTACACAACTAAATTTTAACACATTCTTTTAATTATAAGGCTGAATCTGATTCGTTGTAATATAATTTCTTTGTGTGTTTTGAAAATTAGGCAATTGTTGCTTGATTTTCATCTGTTACGTTACACTGAGAAATGTACGAACAGTTGATCAGACTGCTCTCTCTTTCTCTCTCTCTCTCTCTCTCTCTCTCTCTCTCTCCTTTCTCTCTCTTTTTTCCCTCTCTCTCTCCTTTCTCTCTCTCTCTCTCTCTCTCTCTCTCTCTCTCTCTCTCTCTCCGTTTTCTCTCTCTCCGTTCTCTCTCTCCGTTCTCTCTCTCTTCTTTTTCTCTCTCTCCTTCCCTGTCTCTCTCCATTCTCTCTCTCTCTCTTTCTCTCTCTCCTTTCTCTCTCTCTGTCTTTCTCTCCTTTCTCTCTCTTTTTCTCTCTCTCCTTTCTCTCTCTCTTTCTTTCTCTCTCTCTCCTTTCTCTCTCTCTCTCTCTCTCTCTACTGCTACTGTTTCTTTTGTTTTCCTTCAATGCTCTCCAGCTGCGCTCATTTTGGGAAACACTGGTTTCAATGTTCCCCTATTCATTCTAACAACTCTTCTACGATCCTTATATACACGCTACACACTCCAGTTGAACCGGAAACATCGTACTGGGGCGAGTTGTGCTCACTTCATGAAGATTGGTGAACCGGCAATGAACTAGGGCTAGCCCTGCTCACTACAAGAAGACTGGTGAACCAGCAATGAACTGAGACGAGCAATGCTCAATACAAGAAGATTGGTAAACCAGCAATGAACTGGGACGAGCAATGCTCAATACAAGAAGATTGGTAAACCAGCAATGAACTGGGGCGAGCCGTGCTCACTACACGAAGACTGGTGAACGCACGTTGACCTGGGGCGAGCAGTGCTCACTGTAAGAAGACTGGTCAACCAACACTGAACTGGGTCGAGCAGTTGCTCACTACAAAAAGGCTGGTGAACGAACATCGAACTTGGGCAAAGTAGTGCTGAGTATTGGAAGACATGTGAACGAACATCAAACTAGGGCAAGTAGTGTTCACTATTAGAAGACATGTGAACGAACATCAAACTTAGGCGAGTAGTGCTCACTATAAGAAGACCGGTGAACGAACATCGAACTGGAGCGAGCAGTGCTTACTACAAGAAGGCTGGCTATACGGCAATGAACTGTGGCGAGCAATGCTCACTAAAAGAAGACTGGTGAACTACATCGAACTTAGGCGAGTAGTGCTCACTATAAAAAGGCTAGTGAACGAACATTGAACTGGGGCGAGCCGTGCTCATGACAAGAAGACTAGTAAACGAACATCGAACTGAAGCGAGCAGGGCTCACTACAATAAGGCAACCTAAAGAAATAAACACCAGCTTGTACAATGCATTATGAAAAAAGCAAATAAACGATCCTTACATCTTCTCCCCTCCCCACCCTACCCCAACACCTAGCTGAGGTAAATGGTCAAAGATGAGAAGTAGAAGAAGAAGAAGAAGAAGAAGAAGAAGAAGAAGAAGAAGAAGAAGAAGAAGAAGAAGAAGAAGAAGAAGAAGAAGAAGAAGAAGAAGAAGAAGAAGAAGAAGAAGAAGAAGAAGAAGAAGAAGAAGAAAAAGAAGAAGAAGAAGAAGAAGTAGAAGAAAGAAGAAAAAGAAAATGGTTGCTACGGAAAGTATCTGATTTAATATACATATTGTCATTGTAAAGATTAAACAGCCTTAAAAGTCTGTGGTTAAGCACCAGCAAGGACATAAAAATTAGAATTTTGAGAACAAGCATCTTCCCTGTGGCTACATACTGATGTTAGTCGTGGACTATCTCTCAGTCTTCAAGAAAGAGAATAGGGGCTTTTGAGCTAAAATGCTATATAAAGATTCTCAGAATATCTTGGTCGAAGAAGATGAGAAATATTGACATCTTAAAAGATCTGAACATCAAGGAAGATTGGCTAATTAACAGCATCGTGTCTCGGAAGCTGAAATATTTTGGTCATATCAAGCGCCACGACGGATTGGAAACAAATTATAGCAGAAGGCATGGTACCAGGAAGGAGGGGCAGGGGCCGACGGACACGAAGATGGGCACAGGATATAAGTGACTCCTTGATGTGTGAAAGTGCATGAGGCGGGAGAACTGGCGAGAGACCGAGTTTCGTTCAGGCAGACTGTGATGAGAGCGACGTTCTGCAAAGGACCTGCTACATGATGATGATGATGTTGTCTTTGTTGAAGTTTCAGCTCATCCTATCTTTCAGCGCATTGTCGAAGTATGGGAATATTATTACACAACTAAATTTTAACACATTCTTTTAATTATAAGGCTGAATCTGATTCGTTGTAATATAAGGACTGCTCTCTCTTTCTATCTTTCTCTCTCTCTCCTTTCTCTTTCTCTCTCTCTTTCTCTCTCTCCTTTCTCTCTCTCTGTCTCTCTCCGTTCTATCTCTCTTTCTCTCTCTCTCTCTTTTCTCTCTCTCGTTTATCTCTCTCTGTCTCTCTAGGGTGTAGCGGGGAGCCACTAGGGTGTAACAGGGAGCCACTAGGGTGTAGCAGGGAGCCACTAGGGTGTAGCGGGGAGCCACTAGGTTGTAGCGAGAAACCACTAGAGTGTAGCGGGGAGCCACTAGGGTGTAGCGGGGAGCCACTAGGATGTAGCGGGGAGCCACTAGGATGTAGCAGGGAACCACTAGGGTGTAGCAGGGAGCCACTAGGGTGTAGCGAGAAACCACTAGAGTGTAGCGGGGAGCCACTAGAGTAGCGGGGAGCCACTAGGATGTAGGGGGGAGCCACTAGGATGTAGCGGGGAGCCACTAGGATGTAGCGGGGAGCCACTAGGATGTAGCGGGGAGCCACTAGAGTGTAGTGGGGAGCCACTAGGATGTAGCGGGGAGCCACTAGAGTGTAGTGGGGAGCCACTAGGATGTAGCGGGGAGCCACTAGAGTGTAGTGGGGAGCCACTAGGTTGTAGCGGGGAGCCACTAGGGTGTAGCAGGGAACCACTAGGGTGTAGTGGGGAGCCACTATGTTGTAGTGGGGAGCCACTAGGTTGTAGCAGGGAGCCACTAGAGTGTAGCGGGGAGCCACTATGTTGTAGTGGGGAGCCACTAGGATGTAGCGGGGAGCTACTAGGGTGTAGTGGGGAGCCACTAGGATGTAGCGGGGAGCCACTAGGACGTAGCGGGGAGCCACTAGGGTGTAGTGGGGAACCACTAGGGTGTAGCGGGGAGCCACTAGGATGTAGCGGGGAGCCACTAGAGTGTAGTGGGGGAGCCACTAGGTTGTAGCGGGGAGCCACTAAAGTGTAGCTGGGAGCCACTAGGATGTATTGGGGAGCAACTAAATTGTAGTGGGGAGCCACTAGGGTGTAGTGGGGAGCCACTAGGGTGTAGTGGAGAGCCACTAGATTGTAGCGGGGAGCCACTATGTTGTAGTGGGGAGCCACTAGGGTGTAGTGGGGAGCCACTATGTTGTAGTGGGGAGCCACTAGGTTGTAGCGGGGAGCCACTAGAGTGTAGTGGGGAGCCACTATGTTGTGGTGGGGAGCCAGTAGGGTGTAGTGGGGAGCCACTATGTTGTGGTGGGGAGCCAGTAGGGTGTAGTGGGGAACCACTAGGGTGTAGTGGGGAGCCACTAGGGTGTAGCGGGGAGCCACTAGGATGCAGCGGGGAGCCACTAGGGTGTAGTGGGGAACCACTAGGGTGTAGCGGGGAGCCACTAGGATGTAGCGGGGAGCCACTAGGGTGTAGCGGGGAGCCACTAGGTTGTAGCGGGGAGCCACTAGGGTGTAGCGGGGAGCCACTAGGGTGTAGCGGGGAGCCATTAGGGTGTAGCGGGGAACCATTAGGGTGTAGCGGGGAGCCACTAGAGTGTAGCGGGGAGCCACTAGAGTGTAGTGGGGAGCCACTAGGTTGTAGCGGGGAGCCACTAGGTTGTAGCGGGGAGCCACTAGATTGTAGCGGTTAGCCACTAGGTTGTAGCGGGGAGCCACTAGGTTGTAGCGGGGAGCCACTAGGTTGTAGCGGGGAGCCACTAGGTTGTAGCGGGGAGCCACTAGGTTGTAGCGGGGAGCCACTAGGTTGTAGCGGGGAGCCACTAGGTTGTAGCGGGGAGCCACTAGGTTGTAGCGGGGAGCCACTAGGTTGTAGCGGGGAGCCACTAGGTTGTAGCGGGGAGCCACTAGGTTGTAGCGGGGAGCCACTAGGGTGTAGCGGGGAGCCACTAGGGTGTAGTGGGGAGCCACTAGGTTGTAGCGGGGAGCCACTAGGGTGTAGCGGGGAGCCACTAGGGTGTAGCGGGGAGCCATTAGGGTGTAGCGGGGAACCATTAGGGTGTAGCGGGGAGCCACTAGAGTGTAGCGGGGAGCCACTAGAGTGTAGTGGGGAGCCACTAGGTTGTAGCGGGGAGCCACTAGGTTGTAGCGGGGAGCCACTAGATTGTAGCGGTTAGCCACTAGGTTGTAGCGTGGAGCCACTAGGTTGTAGCGGGGAGCCACTAGGTTGTAGCGGGGAGCCACTAGGTTGTAGCGGGGAGCCACTAGGTTGTAGCGGGGAGCCACTAGGTTGTAGCGGGGAGCCACTAGGTTGTAGCGGGGAGCCACTAGGTTGTAGCGGGGAGCCACTAGGGTGTAGCCGGGAGCCAATAGGGTAATGAGCTCGAGATGTGCCATAGCTTATCAAGTAATGGGGCAACTATCTTCCCTGTTGACACACAAGCAGATACCTCGGAGTACTAAAGTGAATCTTATCAGAACAAATTTTTTTGGCCAACACTATGCTATCAATGCCAAACGTGGACACTCACATCCTCCAATGAACGTAAAATTGTGACAAGAGAGAGTAAATGCCTTAGAAAAGCAGCAGGAGTTTCAAGGAAAGACAGATTACGAAATCACGAAATCAGACGAATGCTAGGAATGAAGCCAGTCTTAAAGGTCATCGAAGAACAACAAATGAAGTGGTTTGGACACCTAACAAGAATGCTACTATCTGCCACAGCGAACCACACTAAAACGGGTATAGAGCGAGTGGAAGACCTCAGAAAACATGCAGTGATGGCATTAAGAACAGCCTTACAGAAATGAACAGTCTTAATAGTGCTATTGACAGAGCCCATCTACGAATATTACATCCCCCCCCTCCCCCGACACTTCGATGAGGTACATACACGGTGGAAGAGAAGAAGAAGAAGAAGCGTCACAGTTTGCTACCGCAGGAAATATAATTTAGGAGTCTAAAAATAGCTAGAAGAAAACAGTATCGGGAAGAATGAGAAATCAAAACGGATTGTTTTGGGGATCAGAAGTGACCAAATCTAGTTGGAAAGTGCAGCGAAATGAAATTCCCTGGCATTGTCAACATAGAAAGCAGGTTGTAGATATGAAGATGCCTGCCTGTCTGCAGTATGGCAGACAACACTCGGAAAAATGTTTTGTATGGTTCTAATGAGATTTCAGTCTAATTTGAGGGAGTGGCAAAAACTGGAACCTACACCTATTGGAGGTGTACATTACGGCTGGTATTCAATCGGCTATCGACTGTAGCGTGTTAAGGAGATGTCAGACTGTCTAATCCCCGAGAAAGGCAGAAACTAGATTCTGAAACCAAGGGCTGTTGCCTAATGAGAGTCTACGTTCTGATCTAAGATTGAGTGTTCCGGTTACCTACAAGTGATCCAGAAGACACTGGAACAGAATCTGAACCCATTGACTGATTGCCTCAATGCCAGTAACTTTTATGGCTTCTGTTGAACGTGCAATTTCTCTGGTCTGATTCAAGAGAAGAGCATAACTCAGAATCTGAACATGTCCGAATGACAGTAAAATACCCGCCCATGATACTAAAATGTATCCCAAATCCAGTGAGCTACTATCAAGACGTTCCTTCTCTAGCGTATGACTGCAGTACTCTGGGAGAATTACTAATGCAAAGCTTTGGAAGAGAGCTAAACAAGTTCAAATGGACCAAGAGGCGAAGAAAAGACGCTGGTGTTGAATAGGACACACACTGGGAAAATCTGAGAACAATATAACTAGAATGTCTCTGCACTGGAACACGCGGAAAAAAACAAAAAACAAGACGGAGTTAGAGAGCGAAGTAAAGAAGATGAGGAGGACATAGGGCGGTACCGAAGGATATAACGACTTGGCGTTAGTTGGTCAAGGGCCTATGCTTTTTTAGGATAGAAAAGCAGCAGAAGAAGAAGAGGAAGAATAAGAATAAGAATAAGAATAAGAAGAAGAAGAAGAAGAAGAAGAAGAAAAGAAGAAGAAAGAAGAAGAAGAAGAAGAAGAAGAAGAAGAAGAAGAAGAAAAGAAGAAGAAGAAGAAGAAGAAGAAGAAGAAGAAGAAGAAGAAGAAGAAGAAGAAGAAGAAGAAGAAGAAGAAGAAGAGAAAAGAAGAAGAAGAAGAAGAAGAAGAAGAAGAAGAAGAAGAAGAAGAAGAAGAAGAAGAAGAAGAAGAAGAAGAAGAAGAAGAAGAAGAAGAAGAAGAAGAAGAAGAAGAAGAAGAAGAAGAAGAAGAAGAAAAAAGAAGAAAAATGCAGTGAACAATACCAAGACATTCTTCATAAACTTATGACCGGAGCACTCTGAAACTTCAACTGAAGAAGGTCCTGGTGTGTGTCAGATTAACGAGAACATTAAGATGTTACAATTATAGCTGCAAATTTGTCATGTCCAATAAATATTTTCTCTGTCCCATAGGTTGTGGACCATAGTGGACGGGCACTGCATTAAATATTTGGCCCTGGTGACAGTTTATGACTAATATATATGTTTTTCTATTTTATGGTGATATAGATATTTTCTAGGTGGCCACATTTTCTCTTTTCATGTAGCGGGCGCTTGTGTCTATGAGTGGGTGTGTTAACTGTGTATGGTGTTTGTATGTGTGTGTGTGTGTGTGTGCGTGTGTTTGTGTGTGTGTGTGACACCATGTAACAGTTCCCTCGCAGAAGTTGTTAACGTCATTCTTTTTTTTACCTATAAGTATGTATTGTGGCTGAAAAAGAATGTTTCTTCGTTTTTACAGTGAAACACAGTTTGGAGCTACATAAATTGTGGGAGTCTTTAACTAGATATTTTCCTGGTGTCCACATTTTCTATTTTTAGTAGGTCCGACCTACCATCTACTTCCCACAACAGAAATTGCTATCTGCTTGTATAATACTATCTTGGGACAAAACTCTTAGGTAATAAGTACAATAAGAAGAACTCTACAACAAGAGCATGCAGAGCAGAAGTTTGGCGATCATAAGTAAAAGGGTCATTCGTCGACAATTGTTTCTGCCCATTATCCTCCTAGACAATCTCTGAGGGTGGGCCGACCTTGTTCTTGAATCCAGGCCTCAGAAATCTCCAGCTGCGGTTAATGGACGTTCTGATAAGACGAAATGGTGGCTTTGTAACAGGTAAGGTTAGGTTTGATGTTGTCCCTGCGGTAGCAAATTTAGCGCCTACCTTCACTACCAAAGTGAAAAGTGTAAGATTGGTTCAAAGGACAGACGTTGGACTTGGTCAATGGGCAGAGAGTCACTGGCAGACCTAATGGGACACTTTGGCTATTAGGATTGTAACTAGAGCTGTACCGAAAATTCGCTACGTATTCGCTTCGGGGCCGAATAGTGGACCTAATAACTATTCGGTATTCGGCCGAATAATTGCAGTCGGGCTGAATACGAATAGTGGTTACCTTACACCCGTTTCTGGACTGGTGGAGAAAAAAATATTAAGATTTCCCACCTTGGTTTATACCGCCAAGCTTTATCTTTGTGCACCACTTACTAGCGTACCAAGTGAAGGTCTGTTCAGTACAGCTGGAAATACCTTCAGTGAGACAAAAAGCTGCCTTAATGCTGACAACATGAAACGATTTTTGTTGTTGTTGTTGTTGAAAGCTAATGCCGCTTTCATGGATTAACTAAGCTGTCAGTGACAATTTACAAGTTTAGTTACTTCTTATAAAACTAAGAATACTTTCATTCCTAGGTATTAGTTACCACAGACTGACTGACTAAAGGATGCAAAACATGAAATGTTTTTACATTTTTACTATTCTGTACTACATTTTGTTAAGTAAAATTTCAGCGTACGTTTGACATTATGGATGTGTGTGTGTGTGTGTGTGTGTGTGTTTTAAATACACGAAAGTGGAAGAATGGGCCTCAGTGTGAATAGTGGGAAGACAAAAGTAATTGTGGTATCAAAGAAAATAATTATTCCTAAATGTGTAATAAAAGTCAATAGTTTTATTTTGGGACAAGTACATAAATGTAAGCATCTGTGCACATGGATAACATCAGATGGAAGACGCATTAATAAGAAAGAGAATAGGACAGGCAAAAACTGCATTTTATAAAATGAAGAACATCTTATGCAATTTATCTTTGTCACTGAAGGTTAGAAAAAGAATTCTTGCTTGCTACAAACAGCCAGTTTTAACATATGGCTGTAAGTTCTGGATAATCGGTAGGCACGCCAAACAATTTCTTGAGGCCTCAGAGATGTGGTTTTACAGTGCAATGCTTAAAATACCGTGGACAGCACCCAAAAAAAAAAAAAAAAAAGCAACCAAGAGGTTTTGATAGAGGCGGGAGCCCGAATACAACTACTCACAGACATCAGAAGGAGACGGTCATAATTTTTCGGCCATGTTATAAGATGAGGAAAAATAGAACATGTGGTGACCGCTCGAAAGATATGTGGAAGGAGGGATAGAGGAAGACAACGAGAGACGATTCTTGACAGTCTTGGTGCATCGCAGCACACGAAATAATACATGCCGCAGGAGATCGCAGATTGTGGCGAGGCATAATTGCCCATGCCAGTCGGCAAAGCTCCTGATGATGATGATTCAATATTCGTATTTATTTTCGTATTCGGCCGAATAGTTGGTCCAGCTATTCGTATTCGACTAAAAACAAAAGGCATCAGTTCATAAGCTAACTCTTCTCTATGCTATGACAACAACAGTTATCAGTTCATGAGCTGACACCCCTCTATGCTATGACAACATAATATATCGGTTCATGAGCTGATACCCCTCTATGCTAACACAACAAAAGGTATCAGTTCATGAGCTAACACTCCTCTATGCCATGACAACAACAGGTATCAGTTCCTGAGCTAACACTCCTCTATGCCATGACAACAACAGGTATCAATTCTAGAGCTGACACTCCTCTATGCCATGACAACAACATGTAGCAGTATGACTAGTTATGCCATTACGCTAACATCAGTCCATGAGCTATGCTATGACAATGACAACATGTATCCAGTTCATGAGCTAACACCCCTCTATGCCATGACAAAAGCAAACATGTATCAGTTCATGAGCTAACCACTACTCAATGCCATAGACAACAACATGTATCAGTTCATGAGCTAACACACCTCTATGCCATGGACAAGAACAGGTATCATGTTCTATGAGCTAACACTCCCTCTATGCCATGGACAAACAAAAAGGTATCAGTTTATAAGTTGACACCCCTCTATGCACTTGACAACAAAAGGCTAATCAGTTCTTGAAGCTAACAACTCCTCTATGCCATGACCACAACATGTGTATCAGTTTATGACTTGACACTCCGTTATGCCATG
>CAJHNH020003145.1:0-81283 GCA_905116865.2 Candidula unifasciata | reverse complement strand
TCTTCCTGACCGACGCACACCGAATGTCCTTCCTTCCTTCTACCTCGTGTCTCTTAACCCCGTTCACCAGCTCAGTCCCAGAAGCAGTCATCGTGTTACTAAAACACAGTTCAAGCTTTCTTGCTTTATCCTGAGCGCTGGTTTCGCCGTGCGATCACAGAACGGACTCGACCAGTGACGGCCCTGACCTCTGTGTCAACCCTGGGTGCACACCTTACGGTGTGGTACACTGACTGTACTTAATAGGGTTGTGACAATCACAGATGATAGTTTGCCGTCACATAGAGTCACCCAAATCACAGATGATAGTTTGCCGTCACATAGAGTCACCCGCATCACAGATGATAGTTTGTCGTCACATAGAGTCACCTGAATCACAGATGATAGTTTGTCGTCACATAGAGTCACCTGAATCACAGATGATAGTTTGTCGTCACATACAATCACCTGAATCACAGATGATAGTTTGCCGTCACATACAGTCACCCGAATCACAGATGATAGTTTGTCGTCACATACAATCACCAGAATCGCAGATCAGGTCAGTGCTTGCCTCCTCCTGCATTCATGCAGCCAGCCTATGCAGCTAACTTATCTTGTCTTCCTTCAGACTTGCTGTTTGTTTTTGTAACCCTTTGAGAATGAAATGTCTTCTTTCCTCGAGTTCTTGAGTCCCTTGTTCTTGTAACATATCCAAACATGTTGTTTGTTTCATGTCTGCAGTCAGTTGACGGTGGTCATCTGTCTGAAGAAGCTCCTGTCGTGTGTTTGTCTATCAATCCACTACATATATGTTGACATGGACTGGCACTGTCTTTCCAGACAATAGTGTTATTTTGTGCTATGGGGAGGCATGGGATTCAAAGCCCATGGCGATGGCGAGTGCGACTAGAAAAGTCTTCCACAATTTATAGCATAGGATTTCAAGACCGTTGTTGTCAACATTTGTATTTAATCTGTTTCTTCTCAAACGCTGAGCTCTCATCCTTTCTGCAGTCATTTCTTCCTTCATTCTCATTTCCTTCTTGATATGTACCCTTCACACAAAGCGTCATTTTGTTCCCACGAGTCCACCTCAGTAACTGTATCTTTCGTGTCCCACTTACAGACATCTTTATATCGTAGTAGAGGTCGTTCTCGACATCTTCTAGCCTTAAAGGATGACCATAGAGACCATCTTCCGTTTTCTTGTGTGACCCAGTCACCGGACTCTGCGGAGACCTATGTTAAGAAAACTGTTGTATTACCTTCTCTTTCCCATACTCCAGTGTATGTGATTTTGTCATGTCCCCTCCGTGTATTTTAGACATCGCATGTGAAAACGTTTTAGCCGTTTCTCCTGGTGTGAAGTTGACCAAGTTTCACTGCCATCAAGCAGAGTGCTGAGAACACAAGCCTAATAGGCAAGAGTTTTTGTTTTAATCGTGAGCTTTCTGTTCTCCCCAAACCTTTTTGTTAATCTGCTCAATTTTGTAGCTGCCTTACCAATCCTGACGGTAATTTCTTGGTCCAACGATAGTTTGTTATTCACTGTGGATCCCAGATAGGTGACAACCCACATAGATAGACACACTTCACACAGCTCCAGTGGTAACGCTGACAACACACATAAATAAACACATAATATACACATTTCCAGAGACAAAAACTAGAACACACATAGAACAAGACAAAAAAAAAAAAAAAACAATCTAAAGAAGTTTATAATCATTTAATTTAATTATCAAAACAAGATGGCGTCCTTGTCCAGGTCATAGTGGTACCAAGGGAGGTGACTCCGGCACGACATCGGCACAACCTGTGAAGGAAGTTTCTCGATGCTTCCATGGGTCCTTGATGAGGTCTAGTAGTAGAGTCCTTTACCTGGGCACAATCACATGGAACAGGGCTTAAATGTTGAGCATAATGGGCAGCAGTAATGTACATATCAACATCAGTACAGAATACAGCACATACCTGATAAGGCAAACTAACTGGGGAACCGGGAAATGGTTCTTAGCAAAAATCCCTGTTATCTAGACAAAAGTTGAAGCAAGAAAAATTGCCAAGAATTGGAAAAAAAAAACAAATGTTCTCACAAAAGAAATTAAGCAGTTAGCCCTGTACCAAATGTGTACCTCACAGTAACCACGGAGAGACACTAGAACAAATCACAAATTACTGCTAAGTAATAACAGATGATGGCAGAAGTGAGATGGAGAGATACAGAGATGATGGCAGAAGTGAGATAAAGAGATACAGAGATGATGGCAGAAGTGAGATGGAGAGATACAAAGATGATGGCAGAAGTGAGATGGAGAGATACAGAGATGATGGCAGAAGTGAGATGGAGAGATACAGAGATGATGGCAGAAGTGAGATGGAGAGATACAGAGATGATGGCAGAAGTGAGATGGAGAGATACAGAGATGATGGCAGAAGTGAGATGGAGAGATACAGAGATAAGAATCAGGAAATAGTTCTAGAGCAGCGGTTCTCAACCTGTGGGTGACGTACGACCCTTTCACGGGGGTCGCCAAAGACCATCGGAAACCACATGTTCACTGCAGTATAAGCAAGCCTGTTGTATGGTGCAGAAACTTGGACAGCCAACAGGATAGTAGAAGATCGAATCAAGTGTTATGTATAAGCAAGCCTGTTGTATGGTGCAGAAACTTGGACAACCAACAGGAAAGTAGACTATCGAATCAAGTGTTATGTATAAGCAAGCCTGTTGTATGGTGCAGAAACTTGGACAACCAACAGGAAGTGTTATGTATAAGCAAGCCTGCTGTATGGTGCAGAAACTTGGACAACCAACAGGAAGTTAGAAGATCGAATCAAGTGTAATGTATGAGCAAGCCTGCTGTATGGTACAGAAACTTGGACAGCCAACAGGATAGTAGAAGATCGAATCAAGTGTAATGTATAAGCAAGCCTGCTGTATGGTACAGAAACTTGGACAGCCAACAGGATAGTAGAAGATCGAATCAAGTGTTATGTATAAGCAAGCCTGCTGTATGGTACAGAAACTTGGACAGCCAACAGGATAGTAGAAGATCGAATCAAGTGTTATGTATAAGCAAGCCTGCTGTATGGTACAGAAACTTGGACAGCCAACAGGATAGTAGAAGATCGAATCAAGTGTAATGTATGAGCAAGCCTGCTGTATGGTACAGAAACTTGGACAGCCAACAGGAAGTTAGAAGATCGAATCAAGTGTAATGTATGAGCAAGCCTGCTGTATGGTCAGAAACTTGGACAACCAACAGGAAGTTGAAAGATAGAATCAAGAGTTATGTATAAGCAAGCCTGTTGTATGGTGCATAAACTTGGACAACCAACAGGAAGTTGAAAGATAGAATCAAGAGTTATGTATAAGCAAGTCTGCTGTATGGTGCATAAACTTGGACAACCAACAGGAAGTTAGAAAGATCGAATCAAGTGTAATGTATGAGCAAGCCTGCTGTATGGTGCAGAAACTTGGACATCAAACAGAAAGTTAGAAGATCGAATAAAGTGCTATGTATAAGCAAGTCTGCTGTATGGTGCAGAAACTTGGACAAGAAACAGGAAGTTAGAAGATCGAATTGTCTCTGGACGTGTGGGTATACAGAAGACTATGTCGTTTTTCATGGAAACAAAAACAATTCAATAGTGCTGAAAATAAATTCAAGTGAAATATTTAGGCCACCATAAAAGACTTAACGCTCTGTTAAAAACCATACTAGGGATGGGATTGTCTAGATGCAAACTAGAAAGATGCAGAAAGCGCTACAAGTGGGCGGACAGCATGCAGATATAGGTTATTAATAACCCGGACGAAAAACTAGCTACATTTGTTGTCTACCAGAAAGGCTGAGGAGTCGTTCTGCACGGACTTGCTTTATAATGTCATCGTTGCCAGGTCGATAACTGCTTGTGACACCTAGCGTGATACGTAAACATAGGTGCTGGGAATCCTAGACAAGCTCACGCCATTTATACAGCCACGATTTGTACCCACGTCTACAGATCTTGTACCCACATCTACAGATATTGTACCCACATCTGCAGAGTTTGGACCCACATCTACAGATCTTGTAACCGCATTTACAGATCTTGTAACCAAATCTATATATATTTTACCAACATCTAGAGATATTGTACCAATATCTGCAGATCTTTTACCCACATCTACAGATCTTTTACCCACATCTACAGATCTTGTACCCACATCTACAGATCTTGTACCCACATCTACAGATATTGTACCCACATCTACAGATCTTGTACCCACATCTACAGATCTTGTACCCACATCTACAGATCTTGTACCCACATCTACAGATCTTGTACCCACATCTACAGATCTTGTACCCACATCTACATATCTTGTACCCACATCTACAGATCTTGTACCCACATCTACAGATCTTGTACCCACATCTACAGATTTTGTACTTATCTAGAACAGGGTCTAGAATCTGTGCACAGTAGGATTCACGACTGGATTCTGATAAGTACTAGCCTAGTCCGTCTCCTTGAAGCTGTGTGTTTCTCGATCCTCTTTACTTAGCCAGCATCTATGACGGGCTAACTACTACACCAGCTTCTGATCGACTAGCTTAGCTAGCGAACTACTGTAAACAAAATGATTCATGCTTACCGTAAATTCCACCATAGCCGACTGCACCCAGACCATATCCAATACCACCCAGAGGATATCCATAGCCAGCAAGTCCGTATCCGAGCCCACCATAGCCGAATCCCATGCCGCCGAGTCCATATCCACCAAATCCATATTTACCGATGCCAAGGCCGTATCCAGGGAAACCAATCCCATAGCCACCAATGAAAGCTTCAGCAGTCATGGACAAAGTGGCTACCAGGAGGAGGACGACGACTGCCTTGTACATGATCTGTGGATACAGAGAGGGAGGGAGAAGGTGAGGTGAGTGAGGAGGTGAGGACAGAGAGGAATAGGTGAATGAGGAGGTGAGGACAAAGAGGAGGATGTGGGTTAGGAGATCAGGTCAGAGAATGGAGAAAAAGTAGATGAAGAAACAGAGGGGAGTGAGAGACGTGGCCACACACAGAGGTGAGTTAGGCGATGATAATTGGTGAATATATTAGTCTGAGGACACAGAGTGAAGTGAGTAAAGTGATGAGGACAAAGAGACATACATAAAGTTGTGAAAGGATTGAAGGACAGTGAGACATACATAGAGTTGTTAAAGGATTGAAGGACAGAGAGACATAGAGGTGTGAAAGTATTGAAGGACAGAGAGACATACATAGAGGTGTGAAAGGATTGAAGGACAGAGAGACATACATAAAGGTGTGAAAGGATTGAAGGACAGAGAGACATACATAGAGGTGTGAAAGGATTGAAGGACAGAGAGACATAGAGGTGTGAAAGGATTGAAGGACAGAGAGACATAAAGGTGTGAAAGGATTGAAGGACAGAGAGACATACATAGAGGTGTGAAAGGATTGAAGGACAGAGAGACATAGAGGTGTGAAAGGATTGAAGGACAGAGAGACATAAAGGTGTGAAAGGATTGAAGGCCAGAGAGACATACATAGAGGTGTGAAAGTATTGAAGGACAGAGAGACATAGAGGTGTGAAAGGATTGAAGGACAGAGAGACATAAAGGTGTGAAAGGATTGAAGGACAGAGAGACATAAAGGTGTGAAAGGATTGAAGGACAGAGAGACATAGAGGTGTGAAAGGATTGAAGGACAGAGAGACATACATGGAGTTGTGAAAGGATTAAAGGACAGAGAGACATACATGAAGGTGTGAAAGGATTGAAGGACAGAGAGACATAAAGGTGTGAAAGGATTGAAGGACAGAGAGACATACATGGAGTTTTTAAAGAAGTAAAGGACAGAGAGATGAGTGCGTGTGTGCAGAGGTCGACGTTGAGTGGAGTGAATGAGGTAGCAAGGACAGAGACATGAGTGCGTGTGTGCAGAGGTCGACGTTAAGTGGAGTGAATGAGGTAGCAAGGACAGAGAGATGAGTCCGTGTGTGCAGAGGTCGACGTTGAGTGGAGTGAATGAGGTAGCAAGGACAGAGACATGAGTGCGTGAGTGCAGAGGTCGACATTGAGTGGAGTGAATGAGGTAGCAAGGAGAGAGAGAGAGAGAGAGAGAGAGAGAGAGAGAGAGAGAGAGAGAGAGAGAGAGAGAAAGAGAGATAGGATGATGTTGTTTATATGGTGAGGACAAAAGATGAGGTTTTGAGTGCGAGAGGCTGGGCACACATTAGGGCGGGAATGATATAAGAAACAGAGGTGAGTGTGGGTGATGAGGTGATGACAGCAGGAGGAGGTGCGGGCACATAGGGCAGCTAGTGAGACACAGCAAGGAGAGAGTTGTACTTACGAATGTGTGACTTTGCGGCGGCTAGCAGATCGAAGCTGTGGCAGACTGCAGTCAAATCCATGCCGGACCTACCAATGTGAGGCCTTTTATAGAAGCTCCTTAGCCGACCCCGCCCTAGCCCAGGTCACTTCCTGGTCCGCCGGCTCATCTCAGCCGCATTAAAATCTCATAAACTAGTCCGAGAGTATCGTGGGACCACCTCCGGGCAAACGTGCTAGGGAGGGGGTGCTCAGATCTGAACCAACTCCTGTCGAGTTGATTTTCTCATTAACCACCGCTGTCCGGTTGTATAGGACAAACAGTTTCAGATGACGTCACCTTACAGTCATGTCATAGTTCCTCTACTCTCCGCCTTACAGTCATGTCATAGTTCCTCTACTCCTTACCTTACAGTCAGTTCATAGCTCCTCTACTCCCCATTTTACAGACATGTCAGAGTTCCTATACTCTCCACCTTACAGACATGTCATAGTGCCTCTACTTTCCACCATACAGTCAAGTCATAGTTCCTCTACTCCCCACCTTACAGTCATGTCATAGTTCCTCTACTCCCCACCTTACAGTCATGTCATAGTTCCTCTACTCCCCACCTTACAGTCATGTCATAGTTCCTCTACTCCCCACCTTACAGTCATGTCATAGTTTCTCTACTCCCCACCTAACAGACATGTCATATTTCCTCCACTCCCAGCCTTACAGTCATGTCCTTACAGTCATGTCATAGTTCATCTACTCGCCAGCTTACAGACATGTCATAGTTCATTTCCTTCTTACCTTACAGTCATGTCATAGTTCCTTTTCTTCCCACCATACAGTCAGGTCATAGTTCCGCTACTCCCCACCTTACAGTCAGTTCAAAGTTCCTCTACACTCCACCTTACAATCATATCATAGTTCCTCTACTCCCCACCTTACAGTCATGTCATTGTCCCTACATTACCATTGTACTCCCCACCTTACAGTCATATAATTGTTCCCGAAATTTTCTCCGCCCTAGTGTTCAAATGGTATTTCTAATATTTCCCCTGTGTGTTGATGACGTGATCGCAGTTTCACGTCGGCCTCTCTCTCTCTCTCTCTCTCTCTCTCTCTCTCTCTCTCTCTCTCTCTCTCTCTCTCTCTCTCTCTCTCTCTCTCTCTCTCTCTCTCTCTCTCTGGTCTGTACAGACTGCTTGTCACAGTTGATAGTTACTGACTTAACCACCAAGATGGCGGGGCACTTTTTGTGAGTTAAAAATCTACCCCAAGTATGTCAGGATCCTCGCCGGTGCCACAAACGTTGTGCACTGTGGTGAGCTTCTTCGGACTCAGTCTTGAGTTAGAAGAAGAACGAAGCACTTATGGGTTACTATCCAGGTGCCATGATGTTAATCCGTTGTTCAAACCTCAAACCTTGTACAAACGCAGATAATGGGGAAGTCGGGAAACATGCGGGAAACATGCGGTCATGTTGAATGAATCCCGGCAGGGGAAAGTAATTGTAGCAGATGCGGCAAGTTGGTTTGTGATGTTCGGTATGTTTTGTTGTGCTTAAGGAAAACATCGCAAGTTGTCAATGTGTTGATTTGTTTCGTTAGAGAGATTTGAAGAAAACATCAACACTTGACAAAAACAGGAGTGGCAATGTCAAAGATACCTGAAGCAACATAGGTCCTCGCCCGCCTTCCTCGGCCACGAACACACTTGCAGACACTCACAGAAACACACACATAATCACGTCTAATCCATCAAATAATCACGGCAAAAAGTTGTTTGACAGTTTCAATCACGTTTTCCTTGGAGTCATTTCCATGAACAGTTCAAACAGATCCGCCGACATTCTGCGGGTATCATTTCTTGTCACGGTTGGTTGGTTTAGACTTCAGGAAGAGCATACTTTCATGACGAGTTGGATGGGAGCGGATTGTCGCTGGCTTTGTGTGAACGTTTTCATCGTTTAGCTGCGATACGGTTATGTTATTGAACCTTCCACTGATGTTTTGTTACAAGATTTGTTAGCCTGGCTGCTGGAGGTGATGGTGGTGATGTGGGTGGTGTTGATTATGGGAGTGGTGGTGATAACGATGATGATGTAAGTCGTGTTCATGATAATGATGATGGTGATTGTGGTGGTGATGGTGCTGAAGATGTTGATGATCGTGGTGGTTGTCAGAGGTCAGTTCGGCTATGGGAAGGACAACTCTGATGATAGTGAATCATAACGTATGAACGAGTTGACCTTCAGTACAACTCAGTATGAGAGCGGACAGCTTGACCACGGAATAAACTGGGTCCAGTTAACGGACCAAGCCTAGTTCACACAGGTGACACGGATTACTGCGTGTTGAGCCGTGAACTCGGGCCCGGAACAAAAAGCTTTGTCAGAGCAGGTTGAGAGAGAGTCGTGTACTGAGACGGGACGAGACAACAAGACGGAACGTTTTTACTAGGTAAAATTAAGTTTAGTGACGGTTAGTTGGAATAGGATCTTTGTGTTTAGTTTTTATGATAGGCTGTGTTTATATTTAATGTTTCGACTAGATAGTATAGAGTTAATGTTCCTTGTGTAGTAGACATTCCATGCAGTATTTGTGTGAGCAGTTAGTAAAGGTGTGACGCGCATTGTGAATGGCGGTAACACTGCCCAGTCACGCTTAGGCCATGCACCTTACGTGTATCGCTGAGTCCCGTGTGGCAATAGACGGCGGCTTAATTAGCACTGATAAACTGTCAGCTAGGAGTCGTGTTCCTTGTAGATCCATGGGGACCTGCGTGGGTTGATCAGTGATTGTAAAGCTGCTCATCGCCAGAGGTTTCGGATAGGAACTGCCTAACTCAGTTGAAGTGTTTAACGTCGATTTGTTCATTAAAGATTATGTTTGTACTCAGCAGGAGTGTGTCTTAAGTGTGGTCTAGGTAGTAAAGTCTGTTAGCTGGCCTACCTAGCGAGCCATATAAAATATTACAGAGTAAAGTAGGTCCCTGACAGTGGTGATAATGATGGTGATGATGAAATGGTGGTGATGATATAAATAGACTGTAGCGACTGCTGACGTCATTGTGGACATCGTGAACTTAGCCAGACCGCATTATTACTCAACAGCCAGAAAACCCAGTATCCACACAACAAAGACAAGTATCAGAGTGCTGCTGTCATTTAACCACAATTTTACTTCTAGAGTACAACATATCATCATCATCATCTATGATACAGTTTTAGTTGAGCGTTCGTCGACATGGACAGAACATGAACAGTAACACATACGTGGGCCACAATTAGAAGCAGTACCGTAAATTGCCGCGTGTAAGTCGAGGTAAGTAGGTGCTTAGGTGGGGGGGGGGGGGGAATCGCCACGTTTAACCAGAAGGGGGAGACCTAGGTTATAATTGTGACCAGGTTTATGCGAGCCATATAAAGTGGCTCTAATGACGTGTCCTGCAGTGTTGATGCCATCAGAAGAGAGAGACCGAAATACAGTCCCGACCGGTGACGAAGTCATCTACCGGCGAGCCAGTGGGTGACCCGGTCGACGAAGCGTGTTTGATTATCAGTCGAGTTTTTATCAATGTAAAAGGTTAGCTGCGTATCCTTTACAGGACTTTGCAGAACCAACCCCAACAGCCCCTGGCTGTTGTATGGTTTCTCTAGGCAAATTTACATCTATTAGTTTGCCATTGCTGGCTGGACGGTCGGCCCATAGATACCACTGTCGAAACCAACGCAAGGCGAATGGCCCGCAGCTGGGATCGAACCCGGCACCCTGGCAATACAAAGCGTTCGCATCGACTTAGCTACAGAGTCGACTTCAAGCAATACACACACACACATTTCCCAAAACTTAGGGTCGGCTTAAATAGCAGATGGTTGGCCTACCTCGCGTAGCCTTACTTTCATTTGTGACCTAATAATCGTCACTTCGACTTGTACGCCACAATTTATAGTAATACAAATGCATGTTACATTAGAAATGGTAATTGCGTTATATGTTACATTAGAAATAGTAATACACATATCTGCAACAATTACAAAATGGCAACGTGAACGTGCGCTACAGTAAAAATAGTAATACAAATATGTGCTAAAATTAGGAAAAACCTGACAGTGTGAATGTGTGCTACAGTAAAATTAGTAATACAAGTATGTGCTAAAATTATGGGATAAAATAGCAATATACATGTGCGCTACGGTAAATATAACAAAATATGGGCGCTAAATTAAAAATAACAATACAGACGTGCACTAAAATAACAAATCTGAATACAGATGGGTGCTATAATGAAACAATTGTAATATACATGTTCGCTAAAGTGACTGAACACCCTAGCGAATGGAGAGAGATTTCAACAAGTAACCACTTTCTGTGACCTTTGACACGTAACAATCCACGATACAAGCGGTGGACATGAGAAGTCAAACAGAAAAAGCGAATGGCTAAAACTGTCTTCAGCAAGGTGAAACAGACAACACATGAGACATGAGGATCGTCAGGTTTTTTGTAGACATTTTCTGATCTTTTTAGTGTTTGTTGGCTGTAAACTCAGGCCAAAAGTTCTGGTTGTTCGTCCTTTTCTGAACTTTGGTCCTAATCCAGAACTTGAGTTTTGCGTGCACATCCGTTTTAAGATCTACCTGAGAATGTATGCCTACTCAACCGTGTCGTATGGTGCAGACACTTGGACAGTAACTAAGCAACTAGAAAATCGAATGAGTCTCTTGAAATGTGGGTATAAGAGGAATAGATCGTTAGTTAGTTAGTTAGTTGGGTTATCATCATTGCACTCCGGACATGTCCATAGTTGCTCAGATCCTCCCCTCAGTATGAACCCCAACGTCCGATGGCTTTTAGTACCAGTTCTATGTGGATTAACAAGTCTTCTGGCGTGTCTGGTGTGCGTCTCGTTTTTTGCTGTGCCGATCTTAATTCCCAAGTCTGCCATTCTGGCGAGTGATGTGGATTCACTGCCCTTAAAGTCCTCTATCCTTCCCATTTCTCTGAGGGCATTGATAATATCAGCATGATCCATAGGCTGACCGTCGGTAGTGATAGCGGATCCAGCCAACCTGTCAGCTCTTTCATTTCCATCGACGCCTTCGTGTAAAATAGATCGTATTTCATGAAAACAAACACAGTCAAATACAGAAGTTATGAAGAGATTACCAAGGAAAAGAGAGTTACTGAAAGAACTCATTGTAATATCTCGGCCACAATCAAAAACAAATCATTCTCTATTTCAACACCATACCGGAGAGAAACGTCAAATCCAAGAGAGCAAGTGCTAGGCAACGATACAAGTGGGAGGACAACAAAAGATCAACTGAGAGCAGTTTGATAGTGAAAAATCAAACCAAAAGATACGGGATACTAAATAACATAAAGTTTGACTAGAACGTCGACGGTTCCATGGCTCATGGTAATGGAGAACAGACAGATCAAGTTTGGGATACCATTGGACGAAACATATCCAGTGAATTTAGTTTGTCGCTTGAGGTTCTAACCAGGGCTGCCAATGATGGGTTTTTACCCCCAAATCTGGGTTTTTATTTGACGCCTTAGGTTCAGTCCGTTTCGTAACTATAAAATTTGTGCTTTTTTAACAATCCGGGTTGGAAAAAAAATTGTGTTTGTTTGTTTGTTTTGTTCTTTGCTTATTATGTATTTGCTTGGCTTTTTGTTCAACCTAGCTGAGTTTTTTAAAAAAAACCAAACTCCCCGTTGGCAGCCCTGAGCTAATCATTTTGTACAGAAGTGAATCTGGCAGTTGTGAAACTAGTGAGAAATTGTTCTCAAGCTTTGTAGATACAGGGGCGCTAAAAATGGTGGGCTAATGACTGAGACAGGCAGGAGTGTATAGCCCTTGTAGAGAAAGGTACAGAGCCTTCTTTACGTTTGTAATAATAACAATTGGGACAAAGCCTTGTTTACATTCTAATAATAATAAAATAATGCTATAAATGACAGTTGAATATAATAATGTATTTGAAAAAAAATATATAAGTGGAAACTTGACCAGTGTACATTTTACACTTTAGTCAACGCGTTTCACAATTCTCCTAAATCCTTCACAAATATGAGCAACAAACAGGGCTACGGTTTTGGCCATTGGGATCAGCTCTGATCGCAGCTCCATGGGCAGGAACTCTCGAATCCCATCATGAAGATCTTCTGTATTCAACATCGGGTTTAGGAAGAAAACATTTTATGGCTTCTGTGTTGTAGTATGAGAGTTGTACTGTGGAAGAGATTAAAGCCTTGCTTAGTCATTTTCTTAAAGACAACATTGGATGCATATTTCTGTTGCAGTCTGCTCCTTTTGCCGAATACAGTGTGCTCTTTAAAAGAGTTTCAACATGTTAAAAGGCCTGGCACGCAATGTTATAGCACCCCACACTCGCATTTCACAGTGCTACATGTCTGTGTTTTACAGTACCACGTGTGCGTGTTATACAGTACAAAATGTGTGTGTTTTACAGTACCACGTGTGTGTGTTTTGGAGAACCACATGTGCGTGTTTTACAGTACCACACGTGCGTATTTTACAGCACCTCATGTGTGTGTTTTACAGTACCACATGTGTGTGTTTTACAGTACCACGTGTGTGTGTTTTACAGTAACACATGTGTGTGTTTTGCAGTACCACGTGTGTGTGTTTTACAGTACCACATGTGTGTGTTTTACACTACCACATGTGTGTGTTTTACAGTACCACATGTGTGTGTTTTACAGTACCACATGTACGTGTTTTACAGTACGACATGTGTGTGTTTTACAGTACCACACGTGCGTGTTTTACAGTACCTCATGTGTGTGTTTTACAGTACCACGTGTGTGTGTTTTACAGTACCACACGTGCGTGTTTTAAACAACCACATGTGTGTGTTTTACAATACCACATGTGTGTGCTTTACATTACCACAAGTGTGTATTTTACAGTACCACATGTTTTTGTTTTTAATGTACCACATGTGCGTGTTTTATAGTAATACATGTGCGTGTTTTACAGTACCACATGTGTGTGTTTTACAGTACCACATGTGTGTGTTTTACAGTACCACGTGTGCGTGTTTTACAGTACCACGTGTGTGTGTTTTACAGTACCACACGTGCGTGTTTTAAACAACCACATGTGTGTGTTTTACAGTACCACATGTGTGTGCTTTACATTACCACGAGTGTGTATTTTACAGTGCCACATGTACCGCATGTGTTTGTTTTAATGTACCACATGTGCGTGTTTTACTGTACCATATGTGTGTGTTTTACTGTACCACATGTGCATGTTTCACTGTACCACATGTGCGTGTTTTATAGTAATACATGTGTGTGTTTTACAGTACCACATGTGTGTGTTTTACAGTACCACATGTGTGTGTTTTACAGTACCACATGTGTGTGTTTTACAGTACCATATGTGTGTGTTTTACAGTACCACATGTGTGTGTTTTACAGTACCACATGTGTGTGTTTTACAGTACCACATGTGTGTGTTTTACAGTACCACATGTGTGTGTTTTACAGTACCACATGTGTGTGTTTTACAGTACCACGTGTGTGTGTTTTACAGTACCACATGTGTGTGTTTTACAGTACCACATGTGTGTGTTTTACAGTACCACACGTGCGTGTTTCAAACAACCACATGTGTCTGTTTTACAGTACCACATGTGTGTGCTTTACATTACCACGAGTGTGTATTTTACAGTACCACATGTGTGTGTTTTACTGTACCACATGTGTTTGTTTTAATGTACCACATGTGCGTGTTTTACTGTACCATATGTGTGTGTTTTACTGTACCACATGTGCATGTTTCACTGTACCACATGTGCGTGTTTTATAGTAATACATGTGTGTGTTTTACAGTACCACATGTGTGCGTTTTACAGTACCACATGTGTGTGTTTTACAGTACTACATATTGTCATTTCACAGCACTGCATGTGCGTGTATTACAGCACTGCACACAAACGTTCCCATTGGATGTTGGGTTGTTGCGTCACTGACGTCACGACATATTTGCTTTCGTCAGTATTTCATTACCACCAATTGTATCACTGCCATCTTGTATCATCATCATATATCTTTACCCTTATATGTCATCGACGTCCTCTTTATCAAAGTTGCAGTTTCAAGTTTAGTGCAGGGAAGCAACCCAATGAAATAAATGTATGTGTCCTAGTTATCTCCCTTAATTGACAGACTTTAAAAGGACTGAATTCATCAGCCAAAAGGCAAATCGTATATATCAGAACACGCTAGACGGAAACGATAACATATTTTTGTAGGACATACTAGATTGGAACACTACCACTCTCTTCCATATCGTCATTGTGTAACATTCGATAATTACCACCCTCTACCTTTTCCGCCAGACACCGGTGTTTACAATCATTCCCAACCATGTTCAGAATGCAATGTTTCGTTATTTGAAGCTGTACTCTGGCTCTTGCCAGGGACCGCAATATAGCTTGGCCATAAATATGGTCTAATGGCTGAACCTGGTTTCTGGGACCTCTCCACGGGTGATCCTCATCCACATGGTAGCACTTTGTGTCATCTGGTGTTTATCGCTTGTGGGATGTTCTTATGTTCTACATAAGAAGATAGATAGATAGAACTACCTTTTACGGTTCAGCTCGGGATTTGCACACGTGTGATTCTCATCCTTCAGGTGGTAATTCCTAGGATGTTAATCTTTCAGAATGCAATGCTAGAGCGGAATGGTTATTAACCTCCTCTACTGCCCCTCCACCCCGATGTTTCTCATCTTGAAGCGGCTTGAAAGGTTACAATAGTAGGAGTGACCTCCCATTGCTAAAACTAAGGTTTTCCCAAGCTAATGCTCTCTTGACAAGCGTGTCGTAAGAGTTGACTATTTATGGGTTTACTGATACCACATGATTTAGACCGAAAGCCGCAGAAACCACAGTCTTGTTGTAAACCATAAGACATTTTGCCAACGGCTCTGTTAAGAAAGGAACATAAGAAAACTTTAGCGAATGTCAAGATGATACCAGAGTCGAGGAAGCTCAGAAGTCACATGTGTGGACTCAAATGTCGCCACCTAAGAACAACATCATGTTCCTAAATGTTTACAACTAGCTTCCCAATGTTAACAACACAGTTACTGGTATAGACAGCACGACCCTAGTCTCTACAATAAGGACCTCATCTGTGACTGTTGGGAAAACATAATTAGTGACGTTACTTCATGCTAATCTGAAATGTTTTAGATGTATTTCTGGATCGTTCTGATTAGCTGGTATCTGATCTTTGAACTCTGACATCGGAAGTTGACCTCGTGTTGTCCCGTGACTTGAAGTTCGGGACATCAATGTTTTCCCCGCTCAACCACCGCCCTGGGATAGCAATCTAATATTTCAAATTTCACGTGGTTATTGATATACGATTCGTTGAGCTACATCTGGTAATACTACTACATAGTCTACAACAACCACCACTACTACCGCCACCACCACTGTTACTACTACAACTATTACTTCTAATGCTAGTTTTAGAACTGCTTCCACAACTTCTACCGTGGCTATTACTGCTGCTACTACTTTTACAACCGCTGCTATCACTACTGCTTTTGCTGCTACAACTACTACTGCTAATACTACAACAACAACAACTACTACTAATGTAGATGTAGTTGAGTTTTGGCTATTACTATTGCAGTTAGTGAGACTACGCCAACACCACTACCACTGACTGCAGCTATTATAACAGCTGCTACTACCACCACCACAGCTACTGACACTACAAAAGCGGCTAACGTTTCTGTTCTTGCTGCTACTGTTATTATATACAGATGTCTCAGCTACAATGTCTCCTACTTGTACATGTAACACCACATATACAGTTTATGCAGCTGTCAGTACTTCTGTTACTACTACATGTAACACCACATATACAGTTTATGCAGCTGTCAGTACTTCTGTTACTACTACATGTAAAACCACAAATACAGTTTATGCAGCTGCCAGTACTTCTGTTACTACTACTTGTAACACCACATATACAGTTTATGCAGCTGTCAGTACTTCTGTTACTACTACTTGTAACACCACATATACAGTTTATGCAGCTGTCAGTACTTCTGTTACTACTACTTGTAACACCACATATACAGTTTATGCAGCTGTCAGTACTTTTGTTACTACTACATGTAAAACCACAAATACAGTTTATGCAGCTGCCAGTACTTCTGTTATTACTACATGTAACACCACATATACAATTGATGCCACTGCCAGTACTTCTGTTACTACTACTTGTAACACATGTGCTGTTAATGAAAGTACTTCCATGACGTCACTCTTACAACAACAGTTGTTTCCCACCTGTCCCTCTTACTGATACTATCACTCAGGAAACATTGCTCGTCCCCTTTACAACTACCACAACAGTCGCTACTATTACTTATGTTGGATGCATATACACACACACCAGTGAGTCATTTAGTCAGTCAGTAGTCAGTCAGTCAGTCAGTCACTATTCATGTCCTCTACAGAACGTCTCTGTCTTCACGGCACGCCTAAAAGTCTCTCTTTCTCTAGCCAGTTATCCAGCCCTGTGTGCTTTCATATCCAGTGTTCTATATCCATCGTCGCGGAGGTCGGCCCCTGCCTCGTCCCCCCCCCCCCCTCCATCACCGGTTTCTTCAGACCACCTTTGACACTTGACATGTCCAAAATACGCCAGCTTTCGACAAAGGATGCTGTTTAAAAGCCAGTTCTCCTTGTAAACACCAGACACATCAGCGGTGAGCACACATGACACCTCGCAGTAGTTAGTCCACTTACCTAGCAGTGTTGTGGCCGAGATGTCAACCCCCTAGTGCTAGCAAGGTTTGGGTGGATCCGAACAGTGGCTCCGGGAATCGCCAGCATAATTAGTCATCATGTGTTGCCTCCGCTTTAAACATTCACCGACACATTCAGCTGACCGTCTTCACTGGCATTTAGCGACGTTCCGCCCAGTCCATCCCCTTGTCTGCCAGCACCAGCCTTCCTGAAAAGAAACACATCCGGGTCTTTTTGAACCGCCCTTACTCACCCAGAGCTACAGCGTTACAACACACCCAGAGCTGCAGCGTTGCAACACACCCAGAGCTGCAGCGTTACAACACACCCAGAACTGCAGCGTTACAACACACCCAGAACTGCAGCGTTACAACACACCCATAACTGCAGCGTTACAACACACCCATAACTGCAGCGTTACAACACACCCAGAACTGCAGCGTTACAACACACCCAGAACTGCAGCGTTACAACACACCCATAACTGCAGCGTTACAACACACCCAGAACTACAGCGTTACAACACACCCAGAACTACAGCGTTACAACACACCCAGAACTACAGCGTTACAACACACCCAGAACTACAGCGTTACAACACACCCAGAACTACAGCGTTACAACACACCCAGAACTGCAGCGTTACAACACACCCAGAACTACAGCGTTACAACACACCCAGAACTACAGCGTTACAACACACCCAGAACTACAGCGTTACAACACACCCAGAACTACAGCGTTACAACACACCCAGAACTACAGCGTTACAACACACCCAGAACTACAGGGTTACACCCGCTGGGTTTTGCCGTTACGGGTGCTTTCGTTTTAATTTGTTTGGAGGATTGGGTTTTGCATGTAGATCTGCCATGACCTGCGGTAGCAGCCGGGAGGCGACAAATGACACGGAGTACCGCACGCCCGCAGCCAGTAGAAGAAACTGGAGTAACCGGTCATTGCAGCCTTTGTGGTTTATGGGTTACGAACCTATGTTCATATTTCTGTAGTTCCGGTTATAGCATAACATTTGGCAGCAGACCGATGCGGGTCGATTTTATTCGGTTTAAGCGCCGACCGCTCAGGGGGCAGTGGCAAACTACTAAATGTAAACTTGCCTAGTAACGTCACAGATAGCAAGTAAATGCTTAGGTTGGTTCAAACAGAGACTGAGAGAGAGAGAGAGAGATAGCTAGTGATTGGGTTTTGTTTGTGGTACTGTGACCTGTGCGACCTTTTGCTATCAATCAAATAAATGAAGCAATGTTTTTGTTCTCGCCAAATGGTCTCAGTTACAGCCAATTTTCTTTAACATGCGTGTCTTGGGGATGTCGTTAGTTTTTCTCTTGTGGATCCACGATGTTCTAAGAACTTGTCAGTGATATCCAGATTGTCTTCAGCAATCGTCGGCTCTGTGGCTGAGTCGATGGCTACAGTGGTCCTGTTAGTGTGGGAGTTGTGTCACACGTGCTGCATGCTGGTCCAATCAGTCGGGGCGGGGGTGGGGAGGGGGGGGGGCAATTGTCCCTACAACAGTATGAGAGCAGTCAGGCCTGCACAGATCGCTGCAGGTAAACAAAATGTTGGTCTAGAAATATAGATTCTAGAAAAAAATTATTAAACAGTTATTATTGGTCAGAGGGGGCTGCGTGGTCTCGAGAGTTGGTGTCCGCCTCGAGTGCTAAAGGTTCCGGGTTCAATCCCCGGTAAGAGCTGAGATTTTTTCACGTGGACTTGGACTTCTAGTAATTCCCCCTGGTCTCTGGGTAGTGAGATCGGACGCCCGTGTGCATTGTTGCGCACGAGAAAAAGTCCCTTGGCAGTTGGAAAAGAGAAAGAGAAGACTAACGGCGCTGCTCGAAAAAAATTTGGTGTTAAAAACCTAACTAAAGTATTTTAGGATCCTCGCCGGTGTTACAGAGCTGGTGCACTGTGCTGAGATTTTTCTGAATCAGACTTAAGTTAGAAGAAGATCAGAGCAACTATGAGTTACTACCCCTGTTGATCAATTGTATAAAACCTCAAAACCTCAAACTGATGGGCACAGCCTTCACAGATGCCGCCGTAGTTCTTGTCCTGCACTATCGGTTGCATCTGCCCGGCAGTTAGTTATCCAGATATAATACATGGGCATAAATAGGGCAAACATCAACAAACACTTGATATTAATTCATTCGTTCAGAAAATACATGTTGAGAATAAACGGGTTGATTCCTTAGTGCACGATTCCATAGTGCATGATTGATGCCATAGTGCATGATTCCATAGTGCATGATTCCATAGTGCATGATTGATGCCATAGTGCATGATTCCATAGTGCATGATTCCATAGTGCATGATTCGATAGTGCATGATTCCATAGTGCATGATTCCATAGTGCATGATTCCATAGTGCGTGATTCAATAGTGCATGATTCCATAGTGCATGATTCCATAGTGCATGATTCGATAGTGCATGATTCCATAGTGCATGATTCCATAGTGCATGATTCCATAGTGCGTGATTCAATAGTGCATGATTCCATAGTGCATGATTCCATAGTGCATGATTCCATAGTGCATGATTCCATAGTGCGTGATTCCATATTGCGTTATTCAATAGTGCATGATTCCATAGTGCATGATTCCATAGTGCATGATTCCATAGTGCACGATTCGATAGTGCACGATTCAATAGTGCATGATTCCATAGTGCATGATTCCATAGTGCATGATTCCATAGTGCATGATTCCATAGTGCATGATTCCATAGTGCATGATTCGATAGTGCATGATTCCATAGTGCATGATTCCATAGTGTATGATTCCATAGTGTATGATTCCATAGTGCATGATTCCATAGTACATGATTCCATAGTGCATGATTCCATAGTGCATGAAACAAGAGAGGATAAAGCTACTGAAACAAATGGTCAAAAATGCTCCATGAATTTATTAATGCATAAATTATAGTGTAATAATTATGAATTATTATATATAAACTATAAGTGGTTGTTAAAAGATATATATAAATAAAGCAAATATTGGTCACATCATCATGTGAGTCACCATGGCGTTGCCGGCTAGATGCCCGCCTGCCGATCAGATGGTCATGGGTTCGCTCCCTGACGGAGCTGGACTTTTGTCAAAAAATAGCCTTGACTCCCAGGTGGACCCAGCCTTGAGTGGGTCCCAGGTGCAGTCCTGGGAAGTAAATGCTGATCACTTAACCCACCCAGTGCCGACTGGTCTATAAAACATAGGTCTCGTCTTGTATTTCCAGCACGCCTAAAGACGTGAAAAGGGGACCTTTACTTTACTTATTGTCAAACCCACGCCAACAGCAGAGACACAAATACATGACCGAAATAACAGTTTCCTAATCATCATCATTATCATAAACCACTTCTGCCGTTAAGCGCCGTGGGGAGGGAAAATTTGCGATCCAGTGCATGCTGGCTGCCACTGGCTATTGTCATGCCGTGAAGGCGTAGAGTGTCTTTAATGTTGTCGACCCATATTTTCCGTGCCCGTCCTCTTGCTCATGTAGCCGATCCTCTGAGATGTAGTGCTTGTGATGGTATTTGATCTTGCTGCATTCTAACAAGATGGCCAAACCACTTTATCTGCTGTTTCTCGATGAATCTAGTCAAGGTGTCGTTCCCACAATATGTCTGATAGTTTCATTATTCACTCGATCTCGCATGGTTAGGTTGGCTGCTTTTCTCAGGCATCTCATCTCGCAGGTGGTGACTTTGCGTATATAGTTTCATAGTATCGTCATTAAACCATAACAAAATATTTAGTGACACTCAATAAAAAGAACAGTGCCTAATTAAAACATAACAATATTTGTGAATGTAACATTCGTTATAATTACGCTATAATTATATTACAAGAATGAGTGACCTGGGCAAGATCGTTCTTCCGAAAGACACAACAGGCAGTGATGAAGATTTGTGACTGCAGCGACTGGGTTATACCTGCACCATTCACCATGACAACCTACTTTCACAATTCGACAGGCATGACACTGAATTGAAGCAAACGTTTCGTCACTGTGGCTGGGGACTTCTTCAGCGTTTGCAAATATCGGTGTGTTTGTGTGGAGGGGCCACTGTGGGTGCTATGACTAGTCTTGACCCTGAATCAGCTTTAGTGTAACTACTGTATAAACACGCAGGTGACTTAGTGGAGATGATACGAGTCATTTTCTAATTCATAGTAGTTTGTCTCTTCCTCTCTCAGTCTGTCTCTTCCTCTCTCAGTCTGACTCTTCCTCTCTCTGTCTCTTCCTCTCTCTACCCAATTTGTGACCCTTTGAAAATAAAGTTAGTTCGTTCGTTCGTTCGTTCGTTCGTTCAGTCTGTCTTTTCCTCTCTCAGTCTGTCTCTTTCTCTCTCAGTCTGTCTTTTCCTCTCTCAGTCTGTCTCTTCCTCACTTGGTCTGTTTCTTCCTCTCTCAGTTTTTCTGTCTGTATGTCTCTGTCTATCTGTCTGTGTGACGAGCTGGTCTGGACAGCTGTTTCTGCCCTTTTAAGTATTGTTTTGCATTAGTAATATTATTAAATTTACTGACCTTTTACTTATTGCTTTATTATAGCAATATTATTAATTCATTAATTAAAAAGGTAAAAGTTAAAAGGCGAATGAGATGATTAGTGCAAGGGGTACTGAAGAGTTACTTCCTCCTTTTTAAGGACTTCCTGTTCCCTTTTCAATTCAGAAATTGACCGGTTCAGGCTAAAGTTGTTAGTCAGCCTGTGGTCCAATTTTTTGTTTGAATTCCCTATCAGGGGTGAGTTAAAAGAATAAGTTTAATTTGATGTATTGCTGCTTATTCCTCTGAATTAATTTCACAGGTTAAATTCTGAATTTGATGCCCACATGGCTTAAAAACCATGAAAAATTTCTTTATCCCTACTAATTTAACCACGTTTATGATCTAGTATATACATGTATGCAAACATATGATCTATTTGATGATTTAATTAATGTTTATTTGCTACTAGAAACGTGCAATGGTATTTTTTATAATTATAATTATATTAATTAGGTGAGAATTATGTCTTCATAAAAAATCTCAGCTAGTTCCTATTTCCAGCTTAGACAATTAAATAAGGAATGAAGTGTATATTCATTATACCTAATCCCTACTAAGTTGATTTGTACCTCATGGTGATATTAGCTTGATAAATCACTGTATGGCTTTAATTTAGATTTAGTCCAGATAATGCTGAGACTAGTTTAAGAGCTTGGAAAGTGAATAACAAAGTGAGGCTGAATTTAATATTCACACTGTCAGAGAAGAAGAGAGATGTATGGCCCATGCTTGTAATTATTATTGTTGTAGATATATTTCCCTATTACTAGGAATACATTTCAGTTCTACAGCAGGTGGCCTTACAATTGTAATAATTATATTTCACCCTTTTCAACTTCTAAACTCTACTGAATGAGATTTAGCACATGTGTGGATTTAGATTTAAACTGGAGTAAGTGTTGTATATTTTATGTTAATACTGTGACAGATGGAAAGCCCATTGTCATCCATGATTGTATTATGACATCTATCCCAGCACCCAGTTATATTGTAGGAGATTTGTCAATCCCATTTATTTTCAAACAGTGCAAAGCACCTGTTATGAGTTTCTGGCCTTGGTAAACTCACTCCCTGTTTCTCATTCTTTGTGATGTGAACCCAAGTGGTTAAAATGAGAATATTGTGAAATATGACTGTATGTCTGTGTGTAAGCATGTTAACCCTTTAAAGGAGTACTAGTGTGTAGACATCGTAGCAATTTACACTGAGGAATGTCCTTCCTTTTTGTGTGATGTAAACTCTTGTTCTTGAGATATTCATGAAACTGGTTTCCTAAATATTTCCCCATCAGGATTATGGACCATGTTCTGTATACATTCCCATTCTATACCAGTAGAATGTGAACACCTGTTACTATCCTACTCCATTAATATGTGTGTAGTGTAACAGTTTAAAGACTGTAGGTATTGTTGTCTCCAGTTAGAACCTTCCTGACTGTTTGTATAAGGACTGTTCTATTGTTCGAGTTCCAGATTGTAGTTCCAGGTGGGAGCTACAAAAGTAAATCCAAGCTTAGCTGCAGATGCCGATTGTCTGGACTGGACTGGAAGATTTGGCCTGCCTGATGTGTCACCGAGGCTTAGCCAGAAGCTGACCTAAGCTACAGCTAAGATTGTGTCTACTAACCGACCTTATATAACAGGATTTTATCCACAGCCATTTAGTTATCATTTGAATTTTCAAAATTAATGTTAGTTTTAATGTTCCTACAGTTTTATTGGATTTCATTTTAACTGTAAACATTGTCAGTGAACTTAAGAACATTTAACAATACAATTTCTTAACAGCAGGGAATAATCCTCTAATTTAACCAGCAAGGCTGGGGGTAATATAAACCTTTATTAAGATTTAATGTTTGTAGTTCCCTCTGTAAATTGCACCTATTGCATTCGCTAGTGTAAAGCGAATTTACCCGCCACAGTCTGTCTGTCTTTAGCTATCTCTAACCGAACAATGGCTGCTTTTATTTCGCTGACTTTCTCTTTGTTATCTCTGTCCTAGTTTATGTCTCTCATGTGTCTGTATGTCTCTGTATCTGTCTAACTGTTTGTCTCTGTCTCTCCCTCTGTCTGTTTCTGCCTGTCTGTCTCTGTCGATCTGTCTTTTTGTCTGTCTCTGCCTGTCTCTCTCGACTGTCTGTGTCTCTCTCGTTTATCTCCGTGTATCTCTCTGTCTGTCTCTCTGTGTATGTTTGTCTGTCTGTGGGTCTATGTCTCTGTGTCTGTCTGTTTGTCTGTGTCTGTCTCTCTATGTATGGCTGCCTCTGTCTGTCTGGCTGTCTGTCTGTCTGTCTGTCTGTCTCTTGTTTTTCCCTATCTGTAACTCAAAAAGGCTGCTAAAGTATCCTTGGTGTCTGCCATTGCCTTACTTCATCACGATGACCTCTGGTTAGCGTGACCATACGTCCCGTTTTCAGCTCAAGACATGATGGCCACACCACCATCTTTGACCGGTTATACAGCCAGATCATTTGCCGACTGTCCGCAACTGAGTGACCTGGAACAGCTATCTGCCGACTGTCCGCAACTGAGTGACCTGGAACAGCTATCTGCCGACTGTCCGCAACTGAGTGACCTGGAACAGCTATCTGCCGACTGTCTGCAACTGAGTGACCTGGAACAGCTATCTGCCGACTGTCTGCAACTGAGTGACCTGGAACAGCTATCTGCCGACTGTCTGCAACTGAGTGACCTTAAACAGCTATCTGCCGACTGTCTGCAATTGAGTGACCTTGAACAGCTATTTGCCGACTGCAACTAAATGACCTGGAACAGCTATCTGCGGACTGACTGCAACTGAGTGACCTTAAACAGCTATCTGCCGACTGCAGCTAAGTTACCTTGAACAGATATCTGCCGACTGCAGCTAAGTTACCTTGAACAGATATCTGCCTTCTTCTTTTTCACGGCTATAAACTGCAGCAGAAAGTTCTGTTTGTTCATCCACCTCTAGACATGTCTGATTACAGAAGTTGAGTTTTGCATGTACGGCTGTTTCCAGATCTGGCATATTTGAATGCAAAATGTTTCTTCTTTGCTTTTCACACAGATGTACTCCCACTTTAGAGTCAACACACATAATTAGTTGGTTTACGACATGCTTGTTACATGGACCGGGAGAGGAGGGGTTTCGAGGGGGGGGGGGGGGGGGCATGGAACACAAACGGGAAATTCTGTCTTTGATACAAGTTGTTTTTTATCATCTAGAAATGTTGCCTTTTGTATTGGTGTTGTTTTTCTTTTTGTATCCCCTCAACACATCGAGTACATTAGCAACCACCAAAATAAACACTCTCTTTGCGGTGTTGCACTTAATGTGTTATTGTTATTAGTCTGGTTTTTTCACTTTATCTTTGTCTTTTGCAGTGACATCACGCGTGTGTATTTTATCTTTAATCATTTCAATATTATGTAAATTACATGAACACAGATGGTCATATCAAAGGATATCTCTTATATAATAACACTCAGGTTATCCCAGTATGTAGATCTATTAACCAGATGTGTGACTACATTATTCCACTATGTCGCCCGGCCACCATGAGGTCGACTGAGTGCTTGTTGTATATATATATGAGTGCAGACACTGTAGACTAACACATCATCAACATGGCTCACGTAAAGGAGCTGCTGGCTCTAGGATCTGTGTGGCTTCTACAAGGTCTGACTGTGACACGCTGTACATTTCTTTGTGTCCGACTTCTTGCTTCCTGTTGTCTAAGTTATCGTTCAGTTTTTTATTTCAATGTTTTGTGGCAGCCGCCGTTCTCCAGCTGTTAGTGCCACTTGTGTCAGGGAACTGGTTCTGGTTAGGTCACTGGAGTTGGCAACGGTTGTAGCAGTAGCAGTAGACGTGGCTGGCTAACTTGCCGTCGTAAAACAAAAGTAGTCGCCGCCCTAGTAGTCGCCGCCCTAGTAGTCGCCGCCCTAGAAGTCGCCGCCCTAGAAGTCGCCATCCGAGCTGTTGCTGCCCTAGTTGTCGCTGCCCCAGTAGTCGCCGCTCTGGGAGTCGCCGCCCTAGCTGTTGCCAACCTAGTAGTCGCAGCCCGAGTAGTCCCCGCTGTAGTAGTTGCTGCCCTAGGTGTCGCTGCCCTAGTAGTCGCCACCCTAGTAGACGCCACCCTAGTAGTCGCCGCCCTAGTAGACGCCACCCTAGTAGTCGCCACCCTAGTAGACGCCACCCTAGTAGTCGCCGCCCTAGTAGACGCCACCCTAGTAGACGCCACCCTAGTAGACGCCACCCTAGTAGACGCCACCCTAGTAGACGCCACCCTAGTAGTCGCCGCCCTAGTAGTCGCTGCCATAACTGTTGCTGCCCTAGCACGCGCCGCACTAGTAGTCGCCACCCTAGTAGTCGCTGTCCTAGTAGTCGCCACCCTAGTAGTCGCTGCCCTAGTAGTCGCTACCCTAGTAGTCGCCACCCTAGTAGTCGCTGCCGTAACTGTTGCTGCCCTAGCACTCGCCGCCCTAGTAGTCGCCACCCTAGTAGTCGCTACCGCAGTAGTCGCCGCCCTAGTAGTCGCTGCCCTAGTAGTCGCTGCCCTAGTATTCGCTGCCCTAGTAGTCGCTGCCCTAGTAGTCGCTGCTCTAGTAGTCGCTGCCCTAGTAGTCGCTGCCCTAGTAGTCGCAGCCCTAGTAGTCCTGCCCTAGTAGTCGCTTCCCTAGTAGTCGCTGCCCTAGTAGTCGCTGCCCTAGTAGTCGCTGCCCTAGTAGTCGCTGCCCTAGTAGTCCTGCCCTAGAAGTCGCTTCCCTAGAAGTCGCTGCCCTAGTAGTCGCTGCCCTAGTAGTCGCTACCCTAGTAGTCGCTGCCCTAGTAGTCGCTGCCCTAGTAGTCGCCGCCCTAGTAGTCACCGCCCTAGTACTCGCTGCCCTAGTATTCGCTGCCCTAGTAGTTGCTGCCCTAGTAGTTGCTGCCCTAGTAGTTGCTGCCCTAGTAGTCGCTGCCCTAGTAGTCGTTATGGGAAGTTGGCATGGTTGGAGTAGTTGTGACGGTTGGGTAGTTGGGGTAGTTTTGATACTTGTGGTAGTTGGGATAGTTATAGTAATAATGAACGATATTATGGTGTTGGTAATATGATGGTGATGTCTGTTGTGAGTAAAGTACATATGATTGAGGTGTGGTGGCGGTAGTATCTGTCATTTCAACACCAAAGAATGCATCTCTACCAATCTGTAGTGTTTTTTTAATTAGTGCTAGTGATATTGATAACTGTTGCTATGCTGCTAGTGGTCACATTCATGGGTGTGCTGGTAGTGGTCATATTTGTGGGTGTGCTGGTAGTGGTCATATTTGTGGGTGTGCTGGTAGTGGTCATATTTGTGGGTGTGCTGCTAGTGGTCACATTTGTGGGTGTGCTGCTAGTGGTCACATTTGTGGGTGTGCTGCTAGTGGTCACATTTGTGGGTGTGCTGCTAGTGGTCACATTTGTGGGTGTGCTGGTAGTGGTCACATTTGTGAGTGTGCTGCTAGTGGTCATATTTGTGGGTGTGCTGCTAGTGGTCACATTTGTGGGTGTGCTGCTAGTGGTCACATTTGTGGGTGTGCTGCTAGTGGTCACATTTGTGGGTGTGCTGCTAGTGGTCACATTTGTGGGTGTGCTGCTAGTGGTCACATTTGTGGGTGTGCTGCTAGTGGTCACATTTGTGGGTGTGCTGCTAGTGGTCACATTTGTGGGTGTGCTGCTAGTGGTCACATTTGTGGGTGTGCTGCTAGTGGTCACATTTGTGGGTGTGCTGCTAGTGGTCACATTTGTGGGTGTGCTGGTAGTGGTCACATTTGTGGGTGTGCTGGTAGTGGTCACATTTGTGAGTGTGCTGGTAGTGGTCACATTTGTGGGTGTGCTGCTAGTGGTCATATTTGTGGGTGTGCTGGTAGTGGTCACATTTGTGGGTGTGCTGCTAGTGGTCACATTTGTGGGTGTGCTGGTAGTGGTCATATTTGTGAGTGTGCTGGTAGTGGTCACATTTGTGGGTGTGCTAGTAGTGGTCACATTTGTGGGTGTGCTAGTAGTGGTCATATTTGTGGGTGTGCTGCTAGTGGTCACATTTGTGGGTGTGCTGGTAGTGGTCATATTTGTGAGTGTGCTGGTAGTGGTCATATTTGTGAGTGTGCTGCTAGTGGTCATATTTGTGGGTGTGCTGCTAGTGGTCACATTTGTGGGTGTGCTGCTAGTGGTCACATTTGTGGGTGTTCTGGTAGTGGTCACATTTGTGGGTGTGCTGCTAGTGGTCACATTTGTGGGTGTGCTGCTAGTGGTCACACTTGTGGGTGTGCTGGTAGTGGTCATATTTGTGGGTGTGCTGGTAGTGGTCATATTTGTGGGTGTGCTGCTAGTGGTCACACTTGTGGGTGTGCTGCTAGTGGTCACATTTGTGAGTGTGTTGCTAGTGGTCACATTTGTGGGTGTGCTGCTAGTGGTCACATTTGTGGGTGTGCTGCTAGTGGTCACATTTGTGGGTGTGCTGCTAGTGGTCACACTTGTGGGTTTGCTGCTAGTGGTCACATTTGTGGGTGTGCTGCTAGTGGTCACATTTGTGGGTGTGCTGCTAGTGGTCACACTTGTGGGTGTGCTGGTAGTGGTCATATTTGTGGGTGTGCTGGTAGTGGTCATATTTGTGGGTGTGCTGGTAGTGGTCACACTTGTGGGTGTGCTGCTAGTGGTCACATTTGTGAGTGTGTTGCTAGTGGTCACATTTGTGGGTGTGCTGCTAGTGGTCACATTTGTGGGTGTGCTGCTAGTGGTCACATTTGTGGGTGTGCTGCTAGTGGTCACACTTGTGGGTTTGCTGCTAGTGGTCACATTTGTGAGTGTGCTGCTAGTGGTCACATTTGCGGGTGTGCTGCTAGTGGTCACATTTGTGGGTGTGCTGCTAGTGGTCACACTTGTGGGTGTGCTGGTAGTGGTCATATTTGTGGGTGTGCTGGTAGTGGTCACATTTGTGAGTGTGCTGCTAGTGGTCATATTTGTGGGTGTGCTGCTAGTGGTCACATTTGTGAGTGTGCTGCTAGTGGTCACATTTGTGAGTGTGCTGGTAGTGGTCACATGTGTGGGTGTGCTGCTAGTGGTCATATTTGTGAGTGTGCTGGTAGTGGTCACATTTGTGGGTGTTCTGGTAGTGGTCATATTTGTGAGTGTGCTGGTAGTGGTCACATTTGTGGGTGTGCTGGTAGTGGTCACATTTGTGGGTGTGCTGGTAGTGGTCATATTTGTGGGTGTGCTGGTAGTGGTCATATTTGTGGGTGTGCTGGTAGTGGTCACATTTGTGGGTGTTCTGGTAGTGGTCATATTTGTGAGTGTGCTGGTAGTGGTCACATTTGTGGGTGTTCTGGTAGTGGTTGCTGGTGATATTTATAGCAGAGTATCATAAGGGATTGAAATGAAGTATAGAACGGACTAACGAAAGGGGTAGTAGGATGGGAGAAGAAGGAAGGAAAGGAAAATAAAGGGTAGACGAACAAGAAGATGTAGAAGAGGAAGGGGCGAGAGAAAATTAAGTGGAAAAGGAAGCGAAATTATAGGGAATATAGGAAAAGTGAGCAGAGGAAGAAGTAGTAGAGGAAGAAGAAGTAGAGGAAGAGGTAGCAGAGGAAGAGGTAGCAGAGGAAAAAGAAGCAGAGGAAAAGGGGGCAGAGACAGAGGGAGCAGAGAAAGAGGGAGCAGAGAAAGAAGGAGCAGGGGAACAGAGAGTAGAGGAACAGGGAGCAGAGGAACAGGTAGCAGAGGAAAAGGGAGCAGAGGAAGAGGCAGCAGAGGAAGAGCAAGCAGAGGAAAAGGGGGCAGAGAAAGAGGGAGCAGAGGAAGAAGGAGCAGGGGAAAAGGGAGCAGGGGAAAAGGGAGCAGGTGAAGAGGGAGTAGAGGAACAGGGAGTAGAGGAAGCAGAGGAAGAGGAAGAAGAGGAAGAGGAAGCAGAGAAAGAGGAAGCAGAGAAAGAGGAAGCAGAGAAAGAGGAAGCAGAGAAAGGGGAAGCAGAGAAAGAGGAAGCAGAGAAAGAGGAAGCAGAGAAAGAGGAAGCAGAGAAAGAGGAAGCAGAGAAAGAGGAAGCAGAGAAAGAGGAAGCAGAGAAAGAGGAAGCAGAGAAAGAGGGAGCAGAGAAAGAGGGAGCAGAGGAAGAGGGAGCACAGAAAGAGGGAGTACAGGAAGAGGGAGCAGAGAAGACAAAATAAAGTGGAGGGAACAAGAGGAAGAAGCAGCGAAAGAGGCACCAGAAGAAGATAAAAACGTCCACAGAGAGGAATCAGCCATGGATCTTGCAAAAGTGCGATGCTTATTATGACGATGACGATGTTATTGATAGAATTAGTATAAAGATGATGATGGTTCCCGCAAGCACACTCCACAAGCACACTCAACAAGCACAATCCACAAGCACACTCTACAAGCACACTCAACAAGCACACTCAACAAGCACACTCCACAAGCACACTCTACAAGCAGACTTCACAAGCACATTCCACAATCACACTCCACAAGCACACTCCACAAGCAGACTACACAATCAGACTTCACAAGCACACTCCACAATCACACTACACAAGCACACTACACAAGCACACTCCACAAGCACACTTCACAAGCACACTCCACAAGCACACTCCACAAAGCACAATCCACTAAGCAAGTGATCAACTTTACCTCGTGCTGTTATTTCCAGCGGTGGCAATCACTTCTGCGGTCCCACTCAGACAGTCACCAATAATCTCCTTCCTGAGAGAGACCTCTGACCCGGATATCATACCTATACTTGACTCCAGCGATGGTCCTTTGCGGGTGATCATTGACCTGTCTCTCCTTAAAATCGTAGACCTGGACAGGGACAGAAATGAGATAGAAATTCTTCTCAGGGAAAGATTTTTTTGGGGCAACCCGACTCTGGCCTGGAATGTCAACGAGGAAGGCTTTAGGGAGGCAAGAGTCAGTTTGGCCATCAAGTATTTGTGGCTGCCGAACATCGTCGTCCACAACGCCATCAACGTTGCCGAAGTTGTCTCACCTTCGGCTGCTTCCGTCAAAAACAATGGCGAGGTGAATCTGGAGTTACTTGTCCGGATGCGAGTCCCCTGCGACCTTCAGAACATTGATTCTAACAGTGGAGCCAACTGCACACTGAAGTTCGCGACATGGACAAGCTATGGTAAAGCCTTAACGATATCAAACCCCAGATCCGGCATCGATTTGTCTGACTACCTCCCGATCCCCAACTACGATCTCCTGTCCACATCCTCCAAGAAGAACAGCATCTCTTACTGCTGTCCTGATATCCTTTATGAGGACATAGCTTTCCAGTTCTTGGTTAGAACCCGTGACCAGGCTGTATCCACATCTAAATAAACATTTTCAAGAAGTTGATAGCAAAGATACTGGATTCTGTCTTTGTGATTAAATATTCTAGCTTAGATACTGGCTTATGTCTCTGTGATTAGAATTTCTAGCAGAGATACTGGCTTCTGTCTCTGTGATTAGATCATCTAGGAGAGATACTGGCTTCTTCTCTTTGATTAGATCATCTAGGAGAGATACTGGCTTATGTCTCTGTGATTAGATCTTCTAGCAGAGATACTGGCTTCTGTCTCTGTGATTAAATCCTCTAGCAGAGATACTGGCTTCTGTTTTTGTGATTAGATCTTCTAGCAGAGATACTGGCTTCTATCCTTATGATTAGATCTTCTAGCAGAGATACTGGCTTCTGTCCTTGTAATTAGATCCTCAAGCAGAGATACTGGCTTCTGTCTTTGTGATTAGATCTTCTAGCAGAGATACTGGCTTCTGTCCTTGTGATTAGATCTTCTAACAGAGATACTGGCTTCTGTCTTTGTGATCAGATCTTCTAGCAGAGATACTGGCTTCTGTCTCTGTGATTAGATCTTCTAGCAGAGATACTGGCTTCTGTCTCTGTGATTAGATCTTCTAGCAGAGATACTGGCTTCTGTCTCTGTGATTAGATCATCTAGCAGAGATTCTGGCTTCTGTCCTTGTGATTAGATCATCTAGCAGAGATACTGGCTTCTGTCATTGTGATTAGATTCTCTAGCAGAGATACTGGCCTCTTTCCTTGTTTTTAGATTCTCTAGCAGAGATTCTTACCTCTTTCCTTGTTTTTAGATTCTCTAGCTGAGATACTGGCTTCTGTCTTTGTTATTAGATCTTCTAGCTGAGATACTGGCTTCTGTCCTTGTGATTAGATCATCTAGCAGAGATACTGGCTTCTGTCCTTGCGATTAGATCTTCTAGCAGAGATACTGGTTTCTATCCTTATGATTAGATCTTCTAGCAGAGATACTGGCTTCTGTCCTTGTAATTAGATCTTCTAGCAGAGATACTGGCTTCTATCCTTATGATTAGATCTTCTAGCAGAGATTCTGGCTTCTGTCCTTGTGATTAGATCCTCTAGCAGAGATACTGGCTTCTGTCCTTGTGATTAGATCCTCTAGCTGAGATACTGGCTTCTGTCCTTGTGATTAGATCATCTAGCAGAGATACTGGTTTCTATCCTTATGATTAGATCTTCTAGCAGAGATACTGGCTTCTGTCCTTGTGATTAGATCCTCTAGCAGAGATACTGCTTTCTGTCATTGTAATTAGATCTTCTAGCAGAGATACTGGCTTCTGTCTTTTGTGATTAGATCCTCTAGCAGAGATACTGGCTTCTGTCTTTGTTATTAGATTCTCTAGCAGAGATACTGGCTTCCGTCCTTGTGATTAGATCCTCTAGCAGAGATACTGGTTTCTGTCCTTGAAATTAGATCCTCTAGCAGAGATACTGGCCTCTTTCCTTGTTATTAGATCCTCTAGCAGAGATTCCGGCTTCCTTTCTTATAATTAGATCCTCTAGCAGAGATTCTGGCTTCCTTTCTTATAATTAGATCCTCTAGCAGAGATTCCGGCTTCCTTTCTTATAATTAGATCCTCTAGCAGAGATTCCGGCTTCCTTTCTTGTAATTAGATCCTCTAGCAGAGATTCCGGCTTTCTTTCTTATGATTAGGTTCTCTAGCAGAGATACTGGCTTCTGTCCTTGTGATTAGATCCTCAAGCAGAGATACTGGCTTCTGTCCTTGTGATTAGATCCTCAAGCAGAGATACTGGCTTCTGTCCTTGCGATTAGATCCTCAAGCAGAGATACTGGCTTCTGTCCTTGTGATTAGATCTTCTAGCAGAGATACTGGCCTCTTTCCTTGTTTTTAGATTCTCTAGCAGATATTCCGTCTTCCTTTCTTATGATTAGATTCTTAAGCAGAGATACTGGCTTCTGTCCTTGAATAAGATGATCTAGCAGAGATACTGGCTTCTATCCTTATGATTAGATCCTCTAGCAGACACATACCTGCAAAATAAACTTCATATCATCACAATCAGTTCCGTGTTGTTGGTTTTGTTTGATAATTTTCAGCTGTAGTAATGTTATAGTTGTGGTTGTTGTTGTTGATGATGAGGAGGAGGAGGAGAAGGTGGTGGGGGGAGAAGAAGACGAGGAAAAACAGGACGATTATGATGACAGTGCTAATAGTGATGATGATAAAGACGACGCTGGCGTTGACGAAAATGATGATGTAACAACAGTGATGATGTAATAATGATAATGGTAACGATGATGATCGATGATAACGAAGAACATGGTGATAACATTGAAGATGATGTTAACCATCATGATGATAATAACAATGAAAAAAATGAAAGCTATGAATATGATGATAACGGTTATGATGATGATATCGATGAAGATAATGGTAAGGATAAAGATGATGATAATGATGAAGATGATGAAAACGTCAAAGATGATGATAACGACGAAGATGGTGAAAACGATGAAGATGAAGATGATGATAACGATGATGATTATCATAACTGACAAGATGATGATAATAACGACGAGGATGTTGATAACAATGAAATTCACAATAACGATGAAATGTTGATGATAACGATAAAGATAATGATAACGAGAAGATGGTGATAATGATGATAATGATGATGATGAAAGTAATTATAATGATCATCATCATAAACCACTTCTGTCGTTAAGCGCTGCGGAGATGAATAATTTGCGATCCAGTTCCCGTTGGCTGCCACTGGCTATTGTCATGCCGTGAAGGCGTAAAGTGTCTTTAATGTTGTCGATCCATCTTTCCGCGGCCGTCCTCTTCCTCTTGTAGCTGATCTTCTGAGATGTAGTGATTGGGATGGTTTTTCATCTTGCTGCATTCTAACAAGATGTCCAAACCATTCGATCTGCTGTTTCTCGATGAATCTAGTACCTACAATTTGCCTGATAGCGTCATTATTCTCTTGACCTTGGATGGTTAGGTTGGCTGGATTTCTCAGGCATCTCATCTCGCAGGTGGTGATTTTGCGTATATGGGCTTTAGATAGTGTCCATGTTTGGCACTGGTAGCTTATTGTTGGAATAAATATGCTGTTAAAAATCTGTCTCTTTGCACTCGTAGTTATGCTTATGTAACAGGCTGGAAACTTACTGTTTAGCAGCTCAACGATTTTATTTAATCTGGTTTTAAAATGACCAAAAGACCACAGGAACAGCTTTATGTTTAGACGGTAACGCGGGAAAAGTCTGGCCACAGGGTATGAAAGACTTTGTTTAGCCTTTCAGCGACCTATTTGACTTCCGGACGGACCCTGTGGAGACCTACCTAGCTGTTGCGGCTTTGCACATTGGGCCAGCCAGCGGGTATGGCAACCGCAGGGAAAGGCCGTTGTCAGACTGATTTCGCAGGCGGTTCATTTGGCTAGGTGGTGGTAGATTTAATTATTAGCATTTTAGATTCTCGTCAAGCACGTTGGTCTTTGTTAATTTTACTTGTGAACCACGCTGATGTTATGTTAAGTAAAATAAACAGCTGTTTAATGTGGTCATAATTCATTTGCTTTATTTAATTTAGGATCGATAGTCCGTGGTTCGTCTAGGTGTGTGTACCCATGTAGTTAGGTCGTCGTATGTAACACACTATACAGATATCATAGTTAGGGTCTCAGTGAAATATTCTAATATCTCTGAACAAAAGAACTCCTGTCTTTTCTTTACTTTCCTGTTTTTGTTGTTTAGCGGAGAACTTTTGTTCTAACCACAATTTCCTCATTATCTCCCCTACTTCTTTGTTTTTCCTCCCTCTTTTCTTCCCGCTAGCACACTTGGATGTCTTAATAATGGTGACAATTGGTGTATAAGTGCACTTGCTTTCTGACATCAGGTTTCTATTTCTTTCTTAATTATACGATCTTCTGTGTTTATACTTCCTAGATATTTAAGCTCCTTGACTTGATTTAGAGCAGAACCATTCAGCTGTATGTGTAGTGGGGCAGGGGTTCTACTAACTTGCATTGTTTTGGTTTTGTTTACATTGATCTTCATGTTGTATTTACTGCATGCTGAATTTAACCTGTAAATATGGTCTTGCAGTCTATCTTCTTTAGGGTAGAACAAGCACTGGTCGTTAGCAAATATTAGTTCGTTTAATGAGGGTGAATCGAAAACTTCTCCTGATGTGTGTACTTCCTCATGATTATAAAGGTCTATGTTGCCTGTATCAGAACTTGCTTCTGTATGTATTCTGTCTATATAAATGTTAAATAAAAGTGAGGAGAGCACACATCCCTGTCTCACACCTGGTTGACTGTGAACATATTTGATATGCTTTTTTGTGTTCATATTGCACTTTGGCTTGTGTGGTACATGGCTATGATGTTTTCTAGTAACTGTCCTTGTACCCCGTAGTTCTCAAGAACAGACCACAGTTTGTTTCTGTCCACTCTACCAAAAGCTTTTTCCTGATCTACAAACACAATATTCTGTTTGGTAAAAAGTAAAAGGTAAATTTGGGAGATGTGAACCAGCATCATTGCAGAAGGTTATAAACCATAAGTGCTCTGCCATCAGTACGAACAGCTGATAAGAACTGTCCGCCTGTGTCGCTGTCCGCACTCAACTCTGTAGCTACAGCGACGTTCCTCCATTAACCCAAAAGTGTCAACTCTGGTACCTTGCTAGAGGCTGGGTGAACCCCAGGGACCGCCCGGTTTCGAACATCGACCGTGGGCTGCAGCGAGTCGCAGCTGGATTTAAAAGCGAGCCTCTTATCGACTGCACTCATTATACTCAATGGCTTTCTCATACACTTGCTTTTCCCGGCGGCTTTACAGAACGGCAACCAAGCAGCAACAGGGCACCAGCACAGCGATCAGCACGAGGTGAACCAAGCACCAGCAACAGTCAGCTAAAATCAACAGTCATTATCTCCAAGAGAACTGGACCACACCAGACCCAAAAACCCCAAGCACCACACCGCAGCAAGGAAATTGTGACTACACACCACAAATAAAAGGAAATCAAATAAGACAGCCAAGGAACCTTCCTTCATCTAGCAGGCCTCCGGGCGGCTGAAAAAGGATCAGATTTGGAATTTGTGTTGGACAACTGGAATTGGAATACACTTGCCTCAGAGTGAATAGTGCATCCTTTGCCTTTTCTGAAACCGAATTGTGATGCACTCAACTGTTGTTCAGCTATGGGTCTAACTCTCTTTTTTTAGTAATTTGGCGTACATTTTTCCTTCGTGACTCAGTAGTGATATACCTCTGCATGCTTCACTTTCTCTCCTATTACCTTTCTTTTTCCATAAGGTACTATTAGTGCCTGTTGCCACTCAGCTGGGACTTTTCTTTCTTCCCAGGCTATATTAAAAAATATAGTAAGCCATTTAACACCCACTTCTCCGCAGGCTTGGATCCTTTCTGTATTAATTCCATCCAGTCATGGTGCCTTGTTTCTAGGGCTGTTCTGTAAAACTGCTCTTACTTCCGCTGCTATGAAATTTGGTCCCTCTTGTTCGCTGCTTTTAGGTACAAAGTTAAAATCATCTACGTTGCCTGTGGGGTTGAAAAGTTCTTGAAAATACTCTGCCCATCTTGCCAACTTCTGTTGTTCACTAAATAGAGGTGTGTCTCTCTTGTTGTTGGTGAAAGTTGTTGGGTTGTAGATTGTGTCTCTTTCTCTTATGATTTTTACATGTTTATAGAATTCTCTAGGGAAGTTCTTGCTGAGGGTAGCCATCTGTTGACCATAATTTCTCCAAGACTCATCTTTAGATGCTCTTATTTTGCTTCTCTTCTTACTAATCTGTAATGAACATAATCTTAATGTGATTTTGATTTTAGCCATTTTTAATATGCCTTCTTCATTCTTTATACGCTGTCTTTAACTTCGTTGTTCCACGAAATAGTTCTGAAACCTTTCTGTACGACCTTGCGTTTGAACTCCGCATTTGGTTTGAAGTGTGTTGAGCATAGCCGTCCTGAAACAAGTCCGCTCTGAATCGATGTCTGAATATTCGCCTGGAAGGTGATTTAGTAGCTCTGTCATTTCTTGTTGAATCTCATCTTTAACCACATTATCCTGAAGTCTCCGGAAGTTGATAACATCTGTGGTTACTATTTTATGTCTTGGTTTTCTGTACTCAGTTTTCTTTTTTATGATAACTGGTCTATGATCCGTGTCAATGTTTGTGATTGGTAGAACTCTTGAGTCTACTGACTCCGTTTTGTCTTCCTGAATAGAATGAAGTCAGTTTGTGAAGCCTGATCTAAATTGTCCCATTTATACCAGGTTTTAATATGACTCCATCGATGTTGAAAAAAAACTGTGTTACTGAAAGATCTTGTTGTGAATACAAATTATAGATGTTCTCCGTTGCTGTTACAATCCGTATGTGCATAACTGAATGGCCCCATACATTGTTCCCATAGCGATCTTTGTACCTATTCTTCCATTGAAATCCCCCATCACAATTAGATCATTACTTTTACTGACGTTGATTAAAAAGTCGGAAAGTTTCTCAAAGTATTCTTTCCTGTCTTTTTCGCTGTAACTGTCGTTACAGGGAGCATAGGTTTTCAGAATCGTTGTTGTTCTAGGCCCTTCTTTGATCTGAGTGAGTATGATTCTTTCTGATATAAATTCAGTGTGGATAACGTTTTTCGCATTATCAGGGTGAATTATAAAACCGACTCCATGTTTAGCTCTCGCTGGTTGTTCGGCACCGCTCGCTACCAGAACATAATTTTCGTGTGTTAGTTTGGTATTGTGTCTCTTCTTCTCGTAATCGCTAATCCAAGATTTCTTCATGAATTCCACTAACTCTGGTTCTTTGTTGCCCAATTCACTAACATTTCAAGTTCCGAATACAGTGGAACCTCGCTCAACGAGCATAATTCGTTCGAGAATCATTCTCGATAAGCAAAACACTCGTTATGCGAAACAATTTTTCCCATATGAATGAATGTAAAATACGATAATGCGTTCTACGTCGAAAAAAAGAACTCACAAAATGCTATGTATAACGTTTTTTCAAAGAAAATTATATACATATTGTTAAGGTGAGTGAATCATCTTCATCTTTTCTTCAAACGCGGAACAAACCCACTTGGAATGCAAATTCGTCTTGCAGAAAACAAAAAACAAAAAGTCGAAATAGTTATGGTACAAAGTTAGTTAATTTTTTTACTAGAAAGATGTCCAGAGACATTTGTTTCTGCTGACTCTTCCAAATGTGACGAGCATGTGACACAGCATTATACATTTCAGCGCGCATAGCCACTTTCCTATTCGGGTGATACTTCTCAATGTAAGATGAAACAGTTTGCCATGCTTTCAGCATTTCTCTTTTTTGCCAGAAGATTGTTGCTTTTCTGTTACCTCCTCCTCCTCCTCTGACAAACTTTCCTCCACAAATTCTTGCTGTGAAACACAATGCAACTTCATAAAATCTTCGGTGGTCAGCTCTTGGCTGTGTTATTCGCGAAGCTCTTCGTTATCACTGTTATTCACCTACAATCCCATGATAGTAGCCAAAGACACAATCTCGTTGACTACAGGTTCCACAGGTACTGTCTCCAACTCCTCAAAGTCACAAATCGACAACGCTCTCCGACCAAAGTTTCTTCCAAGCAGAAGTTAGGGTTCTCTTGGTAACCCCTTCCACAGCCTTGTCGATCATCTTGAAACAAACAACGATGTGGAAGTGATTTTTCCAAAACTCTTTGAGAATGAGGTTGGTCCCTTCAGTCGCCTGAAAACAATGCTCGAAGAGTGCTTTAGTGTAGAGCTTCTCAATGTTAGAAATAACTTGCTGGTCTGTGGGCTGGAGTAACGGAGTGGTGTCGGGAGGCAGAAACTGGATCTTGATGAACTTAAATTCTTCAGGGAGGTCATCTTGTACGTCTGGAGGATTCATGTACATATATCACAATATAGTACAAGTGTGAGAAAATGTGTGATCACAAGCGACACTACGATGCTACTGGAACGAGTGATAAACACTGACTGATGTTACATGCGCATAATGAATTACTCTTTTCTTCAAATTCCTCCATAATTCTTGAGCAATTTCCCGTGAACATATAAATTCCCTACTGGCTTGCTGGACCTGTCGCAGGATCATCCCTATTTGATAACGACGAACAATGATGATAACGACGAGGAATGATTGTAACGATGATGAATGATTGTAACGATGATGAATGATTGTAACGATGATGAATGATTGTACCGATGACAACGCTGATAATAAGAATTATGATGATGATAACGACGATGAATGATGATAACAATGATGATAACTATGATTATAACGACGATAAGTGATGATAACGACGATACGTGATGATAACGACGATGAATGATGATAACGACGATAAGTGATGATAACGACGATGAATGATGATAACGATAATAAATAATGATAACTATGATGATAAAGATGATTGCTATTGTACTAGAAGCAAAGCAGAGGGGTTATCTTGTAATGGAAGAAAGAGAAGAGATAACTATATAGGATAATATGGAAATCAACTCCTTGAAATCTCCTCGACTCCGAACCTACAAGAGCTCTTTACAGTGTCACGTGGGGAGTGGGAGCTAAAACCCAACCTTAAGCTGCCTCAGTAACAAGACACAAAAATGTTCGTTTAGGCGGGGGTAAGATCAAATTTATCTCACCCTGACAGGAAATCTTTTGTGTTTATCTCACCCTGACAGGAAATCTTTTGTGTGGGGTCTAATATAATGTAACAATAAAACCTAGGCACACTAACTAAAATAACGAAAATGTAAGTCGACAAATACAGAAACTTTATTTACTTGATGACCTATAACAATAAAACTTGACACACTCTGAACACTAAGTATGTGAAGGTATACGAGCAAGACCAGCAAAAGAACTAACTAAGCAACTCGTAAACCAACGAATAACAACATACTGAAACTACTAGCAGACCAACAAATCAGCTATAGCGACCTGCCATCTTAGCAAGAATACACACCGACATATTTCTACAGTTTAACCGCGAAATCAGTCTGACAATAAGCCTTTTCCTGCAATCGCGATACGCACGCTGTCCAGCCCCAAGTGCAAGGATACATCAGCCGTGTAGGTCTCCACAGGATCCGTCTGGAAGTCAAATAGATCGCTGAAAGACTAAACAGTCTTTTATACACAGTAGCCACACTTTTTCCCATTTTACTGTCTAAACTAAAAGCTGTTCCTGTGGCCTCTTGGTCATTTTAAAACCAGATGAAATAAAATCGTTGAGCTGCTAAACAGTAGTCTTCCAGCCTATTACACTAAGCTGACGACGATGATGATCATGACGACGATACAGTATTCTGTTGTTGCTCTTGTATTAATACTAGTCTTAAATCACTGCCCAAGCAAACTGCCCTGGGCAAACACTGTCCTGCTGTGTTGCAGTTCTAGCCTGGGACAGAAGCCAGTAGCTTCTGAACTGGAGATGGACCCCGAAACGCTCAGCCAGGCCGCCCACTGGTGAAAGTTGTGCTGATCATATTTTGGAGGGGGATGGGATGAGGAGGAAGATGATTACAGACAGGGTTGTGGTGGTCTTAGTTTTAATGGTGGTGATAGTGATGATGATTGTGGGGATGATGATGGTGGTGATGATTGTGGAGATAATGATGATAGTGATTGTGGGGGATGATGATGGTGGTAATTGTCATTGTGGGGATGATGATGGTGGTTATGGTGATTGTCGGGATGATAATGATTGTGGGGATGGTAATTGTAGGGATGATAATGGTTGCTGGAATGGTAATTGTGGTGTTGGTGATTGTGGTGATGATGATGATGTTGGGGATGATCATAATGGTGGTTGTAGTTTTTTGTAATGATGATGATTGTGGGGATGATGATTGTGGGGATGATAATGGTAGTGGGGATGTTGATTGTGGTAATGCTGATTGTGGTGATAATGACTGTAGCGATGTTGAAAGTGGTGTTGGTTATTGTGGTGATGATAATGATTGTGGCAATGGTGGTGATGGTGGTGGTGATTGTTGTGATAATGATGACAGTGGGGATGATTGTGGAAATAATGATCGTCGTTGTAGTAATTGTGGGGAATGTGACGATTGTGGGATGTTGATGACTGTGGTGGTGATGGTGATTGTGGGAATGATGAGGGTGGTGTTGGTGATTGTTGTGATGATGATGATTGTGGAGATGATGATTTTGGGGAGGATGATGGTCGGGATGGTTATTACGCGGATCATGACGATTGTGGATATGATGATGATTGTGGGATGATGATGATGGTGGTGGTGATGTTGATTGTGGGGATGATGATTGTGGTGGTGGTGGTTTTTGTAGTGGTGATTGTGGGGATTATGAAGGTAGTAATGGTAATTATGGAGATGATGATGGTTGTATTGGATGATGATAGTGATGATTATAATTATGTGGATAATGATGCTGGTGATAGTGGTGATGATGATGGTAATAATGATGGCAATGACAATGATAGTGGTGTTGATTGTGGAGATGGTGATAGTGGAAATTTGATTGTGGGGATGATGATGGTGTTGAGGATGAAGATGGTGGTATTGGGGATTATGGTGACGATCAATGTGGGGATAATTACGGTGGTAATGGTGATTGTGGTGATGATGATTGTGGCAAAGGTTTGATGATTGTGGTGATGATGATGATTGTGGGCATGGTAATGGTGATGGTGGTGATTATGGTAATAATGATGATTGTGGGGATAATGATGATGGTGATGGTAATTGTGGGGATGATAATGATAGTGGATATGAAGACGATTGTGGGGATGATAATGATTGTGGTGTCGATGGTGATTGTGGGGATGATGGGGATTGTGGAGGCAATGGTAATTGTGGTGGTTATGGTGATTGTGGCGATGATGATGGTGATTGTGGGGATGATGATTGTTGGGATGATGATGGTGGTAATGGTAATTGTAAGGATGATGATATTGTGGGGCTGCTGACGATTGTAGTAGGGATGATGATGATTGTGGTGGTGATGACGATTGTGGGGATGGTGATGGTGGTAATGGTGATTGTGGGGATTATGATGGTGGTGATCATGAATGGGGTGATGATGGTGATTGTGGGATAATGATGATGGTGGGCATGATGAAGGTGGTAATGGTGATTGTGGCGATGATAATTGTTGGGATGATAATGATGGTGATAATTGTGTATGTGGTGTTGATTATTGTATGAATGATGATGGTAGTGGTGGTGATTGTGGTAATAATGATTGTGGGGATGATTATGTTTGTTGGGATGATATTGGTGATGGTAATTGTGGTGTTGATTGTGATGATGATGATGGAACACACAAGGGCAATTTTAATTTTGATACAAGTTGTTATTGTATCGTCCAGAAATGTTGCCTTTTGTATTGGTGGTGTTGTACTTTCTGAGTCCCTTCAACACAACGAGTACGTTAGCAACCAAATAAATAAAAACAATCTGTCTGCCCTGTTGCACTTAGTGAGTTGTTGTTAGTAATCTGTTAATAATCTAATCGTCTTTTGCGATGAAAACACGCGTGTGTATTTATCTATAATCGTATCAATAATATGTCAATTAGATGGACACAGATGGTCATGTCAAAGGATATCTCTTGTATAATAACTTTCAGTCATCCTACTATGTAGATATATTATCCCAGTATGTAGCTATATTATCCCAGTCTGTAGCTATATTATCCCAGTCTGTAGCAGCTGCTATCTCAGTATGAACCCAGCGACGTCATCGCCCCGCCAGCATAATGTCGACTGTGGGCTTGTGGTATATATGTGAGTGCTACCACTGTAGACGGACAGGTCATCAACATGGCACACGTGAAGGAGCTGCTGGCTCTAGGATCTGTGTGGCTTCTACAAGGTCTGACTGTGACACGCTGTACATTTCTGTATGTTTGCCTACTTGCTTCCTATTGTCTACGTTATCGTTCAGTTTTCATTTCAATGTTGCTTTAACAGCCGCCGTTCTCTAGCTGTTAGTGCTCCTTGTTTCAGGGAACTGGTTCCGGTTAGGTCACTGGAGTTGGCAGCGGCAGTAGACGTGGCTAGCTAACTTGCAATCAGTAGTCACCGCCCTAGTAGTCACTGCCCAGTAGTCACCGCTCTAGTAGTCATCGCCCTAGTAGTCACCGCCCTAGTAGTCATTGCCCTAGTAGTCACCACCCTAGTAGTCACTGCCCAGTAGTCACTGCCCTAGTAGTCACTGCCCTAGTAGTCACTGCCCTAGTAGTCACTGCCCTAGTAGTCACTGCCCTAGTAGTCACTGCCCTAGTAGTCACCGCCCTAGTAGTCACTGCCCAGTAGTCACTGCCCAGTAGTCACTTCCCAGTAGTCACTGCCCTAGTAGTCACTGCCCTAGTAGTCACTGCCCTTGTAGTCACTGCCCTTGTAGTCACTGCCCAGTAGTCACTGCCCCAGTAGTTGCTGCCCAGTAGTCACCGCCCTAGTAGTCACCGCCCTAGTAGTCGCTGCCCTAGTAGTCGCTGCCCAGTAGTCACCGCCCTAGTAGTCACTGCCCAGTAGTCACTGCCCAGTATTCGCTGCCCAGTATTCGCTGCCCAGTAGTCACTGCCCAGTAGTCACTGCCCAGTAGTCGCTGCCCAGTAGTCGCTGCCCTAGTAGTCGCTGTCCAGTAGTCACTGCCCCAGTAGTCACTGCCCCAGTAGTCACTGCCCCAGTAGTCACTGCCCCAGTAGTCACCGCCCCAGTAGTCACCGCCCCAGTAGTCACCGCCCCAGTAGTCACTGCCCCAGTAGTCACTGCCCCAGTAGTCACTGCCCCAGTAGTCACCGCCCCAGTAGTCACCGCCCTAGTAGTCACCGCCCTAGCAGTCGCTGTCCAGTAGTCACTGCCCCAGTAGTCACTGCCCCAGTAGTCACTGCCCCAGTAGTCACTGCCCCAGTAGTCACTGCCCAGTAGTCACTGCCCCAGTAGTCACTGCCCAGTAGTCACTGCCCAGTAGTCACTTCCCAGTAGTCGCCGCCCTAGTAGTCGCCGCCCTAGTAGTCACTGCCCAGTAGTCACTGCCCCAGTAGTCACTGCCCTAGTAGTCACTGCCCAGTAGTCGCTGCCCAGTAGTCGCTGCCCAGTATTCGCTGCCCAGTAGTCGCTGTCCAGTAGTCACTGCACCAGTAGTCAATGCCCCAGTAGTCACTGCCCAGTAGTCGCCGCCCTAGTAGTCACTGCCCAGTAGTCGCCGCCCTAGTAGTCGCCGCCCTAGTAGTCGCCGCCCTAGTAGTCACTGCCCAGTAGTCGCCGCCCTAGTAGTCACTGCCCAGTAGTTGCTGCCCTAGTAGTCGCTGTCCCAGTAGTCGCTGCCCAGTAGTCGCTGTCCTAGTATTCGCTGTCCCAGTAGTCACTGTCCCAGTAGTCGCTGTCATAGTAGTCGCTGTCCCAGTAGTCGCTGTCCCAGTAGTCGCTGCTCTAGTAGTCGCTGCTCTAGTAGTCGCTGCTCTAGTAGTCGCTGCTCTAGTAGTCGCTGCTCTAGTAGTCGCTGCTCTAGTAGTCGCTGCTCTAGTAGTCGCTGCCCAGTAGTCGCTGCCCAGTAGTCACTGCCCCAGTAGTCACTGCCCAGTAGTCACTGCCCCAGTAGTCACTGCCCAGTAGTCACTGCCCCAGTAGTCACTGCCCCAGTAGTCACTGCCCCAGTAGTCACTGCCCAGTAGTCACTGCCCAGTAGTCGCCGCCCTAGTAGTCACTGCCCTAGTAGTCACTGCCCCAGTAGTCACTGCCCCAGTAGTCACTGCCCAGTAGTCACTGTCCCAGTAGTCGCTGCCCAGTAGTCACTGCCACAGTAGTCGCCGCCTAGTAGTCGCCGCCCTAGTAGTCACTGCCAAGTAGTTGCTACCCAGTAGTTGCTGCCCAGTAGTTGCTACCCAGTAGTCGCTGCCCCAGTAGTCACTGCCCAGTAGTCACTGCCCCAGTAGTCACTGCCCAGTAGTCGCTGCCCCAGTAGTCACCGCCCTAGTAGTCACTGCCTAGTAGTCGCTGCCCCAGTAGTCGCTGCCCAGTAGTCGCTGCCCCAGTAGTCGCTGCCCAGTAGTCACTGCCCCAGTAGTCACTGCCCCAGTAGTCGCTGCCCCAGTAGTCGCTGCCCAGTAGTCGCTATCCCAGTAGTCGCTGCCCTAGTAGTTGCTGCCCTAGTAGTTGCTGTCCCAGTAGTCGCTGTCCCAGTAGTCGCTGTCCCAGTAGTCGCTGTCCCAGTAGTCGCTGTCCCAGTAGTCGCTGTCCCAGTAGTCGCTGCCCAGTAGTCGCTGCCCAGTAGTCGCTGCCCAGTAGTCACTGTCCCAGTAGTCGCTGCCCAGTAGTCGCTGTCCCAGTAGTCGCTGTCCCAGTAGTCGCTGTCCCAGTAGTCACTGCCCAGTAGTCGCTGCCCAGTAGTCGCTGCCCAGTAGTCGCTGTCCCAGTAGTCGCTGTCCTAGTAGTCGCTGTCCCAGTAGTCGCTGCCCAGAAGTCGCTGTCCAGTAGTCACTGCCCCAGTAGTCACTGCCCCAGTAGTCAATGCCCCAGTAGTCGCTGCCCAGTAGTCGCCGCCCTAGTAGTTGCTGCCCTAGTAGTCGCTGTCCCAGTAGTCGCTGTCCCAGTAGTCGCTGCCCAATAGTCGCTGTTCCAGTAGTCGCTGCCCAGTAGTCGCTGCCCAGTAGTCGCTGTCCTAGTATTTACTGTCCCAGTAGTCGCTGTCCCAGTAGTCGCTGTCCCAGTAGTCGCTGCTCTAGTAGTCGCTGCTCTAGTAGTCGCTGCTCTAGTAGTCGCTGCTCTAGTAGTCGCTGCTCTAGTAGTCGCTGCTCTAGTAGTCGCTGCTCTAGTAGTCGCTGCTCTAGTAGTCGCTGCTCTAGTAGTCGCTGCTCTAGTAGTCGCTGCTCTAGTAGTCGCTGCTCTAGTAGTCGCTGTCCCAGTAGTCGCTGCCCAGTAGTCGCTGCCCAGTAGTCGCTACCCAGTAGTCGCTGCTCTAGTAGTCGCTGTCCCAGTAGTCGCTGCCTAGTAGTCGCTGCTCTAGTAGTCGCTGCCCAGTTGTCGCTGCCCTAGTAGTTGCTGTCCCAGTAGTCGCTGCGCAAGTAGTCGCTGTCCCTGTAGTCGCTGCCCAAGTAGTTGCTGCCCTAGTAGTCGCTGTCCTATTAGTCGCTGTCCTAGTAGTCACTGTCCTAGTAGTTGCTGCTCTAGTAGTCGCTGCCCTAGTAGTCGCTGTCCTATTAGTCGCTGTCCTAGTAGTCACTGCCCTAGTAGTTGCTGCCCTAGTAGTCACCGCCCTAGTAGTCGCTGCCCTAGTAGTCGCCGCCTTAGTTGTCAATTTAATAGTATTGCCGCCCTCACTGTTGCAGCCCTAGTTGTCGCCATCCTTGTAGTCGCCGCCCTAGTAGTCGCCACCCTAGTAGTCGCTGCCCTAGTAGTCGCCGCCCTAGTAGTCGCCGCCCTAGTAGTCGCCGCCCTAGTAGTCGCCGCCCTAGTAGTCGCTGTACTAGTAGTCGCCGCCCTAGTGGTCGCTGTCCTAGTAGTCGCTGTACTAGTAGTCGCTGTAATAGTAGTTGCCCCCTTAGTTGTGACTGTACTAGTATTGCTGTCCTCACTGTTGCAGCCCTAGTAGTCACCGCCCTAATAGTCGCTGTCATAGTAGTCGCCGCCCTTGTAGTCTCCAGCATAGTAGTCGCTGTCCTAGTAGTCGCTACCCTAGTAGTCGCTGTCCTAGTAGTCGCCGCCCTAGTTGTCGCCACCCTAGTTGTCGCCACCCTTGTAGTCGCCACCCTAGTAGTCGCCGCCCTAGTAGTCGCCGCCGTAGTAGTCGCCACCCTAGTAGTCGCCACCCTAGTAGTCACCGTCCTAGTAGTCGCTGTCATTGTAGTCGCTACCCTAGTAGTCGCTGGACTAGTAGTCGCTGCCCTAGTAGTCGCTGTCCTAGTAGTCGCTACCCTAGTAGTCGCTGGACTAGTAGTCGCTGCCCTAGTAGTCGCTGCGTAGTAGTCGCTACCCTAGTAGTCGCTGTCCTTGTAGTCGCCCTAGTAGTCCCTGCCCTAGTAGTCGCCGCCCTAGTAGTGTGCTGGTAGTGGTCACATTTGGTGTGTGCTGGTAGTTGTCATATTTGTGGGTGTGCTGGTAGTGGTCATATTTGTGGGTGTGCTGGTAGTGGTCATATTTGTAGGTGTGCTGGTAGTGGTCACATTTGTAGGTGTGCTGGTAGTGGTCATATTTGTAGGTGTGCTGGTAGTGGTCATATTTGTAGGTGTGCTGGTAGTGGTCATATTTGTAGGTGTGCTGGTAGTGGTCATATTTGTAGGTGTGCTGGTAGTGGTCACATTTGTAGGTGTGCTGGTAGTGGTCACATTTGTGTGTGTGCTGGTAGTGGTCACATTTGTAGGTGTGCTGGTAGTGGTCATATTTGTGGGTGTGCTGGTAGTGGTCACATTTGTAGGTGTGCTGGTAGTGGTCACATTTGTAGGTGTGCTGGTAGTGGTCACATTTGTAGGTGTGCTGGTAGTGGTCATATTTGTCGGTGTGCTGGTAGTGGTCATATTTGTGGGTGTGCTTGTAGTGGTCACATTTGTGGGTGTGCTGGTAGTGGTCACATTTGTGTGTGTGCTGGTAGTGGTCACATTTGTAGGTGTGCTGGTAGTGGTCACATTTGTGGGTGTGCTGGTAGTGGTCACATTTGTAGGTGTGCTGGTAGTGGTCACATTTGTAGGTGTGATAGTAGTGGTCACATTTGTGTGTGTGCTGGTAGTGGTCACATTTGTGTGTGTGCTGGTAGTGGTCAACATTTGTAGGTGTGCTGGTAGTGGTCAACATTTGTAGGTGTGCTGGTAGTGGTCAACATTTGTAGGTGTGCTGGTAGTGGTCACATTTGTAGGTGTGCTGGTAGTGGTCACATTTGTAGGTTTGCTGGTAGTGGTCACATTTGTAGGTGTGCTGGTAGTGGTCACATTTGTAGGTGTGCTGGTAGTGGTCAACATTTGTAGGTGTGCTGGTAGTGGTCAACATTTGTAGGTGTGCTGGTAGTGGTCAACATTTGTAGGTGTGCTGGTAGTGGTCACATTTGTAGGTGTGCTGGTAGTGGTCACATTTGTAGGTGTGCTGGTAGTGGTCATATTTGTAGGTGTGCTGGTAGTGGTCATATTTGTAGGTGTGCTGGTAGTGGTCATATTTGTAGGTGTGCTGGTAGTGGTCATATTTGTAGGTGTGCTGGTAGTGGTCATATTTGTAGGTGTGCTGGTAGTGGTCATATTTGTAGGTGTGCTGGTAGTGGTCACATTTGTGTGTGTGCTGGTAGTGGTCACATTTGTGTGTGTGCTGGTAGTGGTCACATTTGTAGGTGTGCTGGTAGTGGTCATATTTGTGGGTGTGCTGGTAGTGGTCACATTTGTAGGTGTGCTGGTAGTGGTCACATTTGTAGGTGTGCTGGTAGTGGTCATATTTGTGGGTGTGCTGGTAGTGGTCATATTTGTGGGTGTGCTGGTAGTGGTCAACATTTGTAGGTGTGCTGGTAGTGGTCAACATTTGTAGGTGTGCTGGTAGTGGTCATATTTGTGGGTGTGCTGGTAGTGGTCATATTTGTGGGTGTGCTGGTAGTGGTCATATTTGTGGGTGTGCTGGTAGTGGTCACATTTGTAGGTGTGCTGGTAGTGGTCACATTTGTAGGTGTGCTGGTAGTGGTCACATTTGTAGGTGTGCTGGTAGTGGTCATATTTGTGGGTGTGCTGGTAGTGGTCACATTTGTAGGTGTGCTGGTAGTGGTCATATTTGTGGGTGTGCTGGTAGTGGTCACATTTGTAGGTGTGCTGGTAGTGGTCACATTTGTAGGTGTGCTGGTAGTGGTCATATTTGTGTGTGTGCTGGTAGTGGTCACATTTGTAGGTGTGCTGGTAGTGGTCATATTTGTGGGTGTGCTGGTAGTGGTCATATTTGTAGGTGTGCTGGTAGTGGTCACATTTGTAGGTTTGCTGGTAGTGGTCACATTTGTAGGTTTGCTGGTAGTGGTCACATTTGTAGGTTTGCTGGTAGTGGTCACATTTGTAGGTGTGCTGGTAGTGGTCACATTTGTAGTGTGCTGGTAGTGGTCATATTTGGTGGTGTGCTGGTAGTGGTCATATTTGTAGGTGTGCTGGTAGTGGTCACATTTGTGTGTGTGCTGGTAGTGGTCACATTTGTGTGTGTGCTGGTAGTGGTCATATTTGTGGGTGTGCTGGTAGTGGTCACATTTGTAGGTGTGCTGGTAGTGGTCACATTTGTAGGTGTGCTGGTAGTGGTCACATTTGTAGGTGTGCTGGTAGTGGTCACATTTGTAGGTGTGCTGGTAGTGGTCATATTTGTAGGTGTGCTGGTAGTGGTCATATTTGTGGGTGTGCTGGTAGTGGTCATATTTGTAGGTGTGCTGGTAGTGGTCACATTTGTAGGTGTGCTGGTAGTGGTCACATTTGTAGGTGTGCTGGTAGTGGTCATATTTGTGTGTGTGCTGGTAGTGGTCACATTTGTAGGTGTGCTGGTAGTGGTCATATTTGTGGGTGTGCTGGTAGTGGTCATATTTGTAGGTGTGCTGGTAGTGGTCACATTTGTAGGTGTGCTGGTAGTGGTCACATTTGTAGGTGTGCTGGTAGTGGTCACATTTTTAGGTGTGCTGGTAGTGGTCACATTTTTAGGTGTGCTGGTAGTGGTCATATTTGGTGGTGTGCTGGTAGTGGTCATATTTGTAGGTGTGCTGGTAGTGGTCATATTTGTAGGTGTGCTGGTAGTGGTCACATTTGTAGGTGTGCTGGTAGTGGTCACATTTGTGTGTGTGCTGGTAGTGGTCACATTTGTGTGTGTGCTGGTAGTGGTCATATTTGTGGGTGTGCTGGTAGTGGTCACATTTGTGGGTGTGCTGGTAGTGGTCACATTTGTGTGTGTGCTGGTAGTGGTCACATTTGTAGGTGTGCTGGTAGTGGTCACATTTGTTGGTGTGCTGGTAGTGGTCACATTTGTGGGTGTGCTGGTAGTGGTCACATTTGTGGGTGTGCTGCTAGTGGTTACATTTGTGGGTGTGCTGCTAGTGGTCACATTTGTGGGTGTGCTGGTAGTGGTCACATTTGTAGGTGTGCTGGTAGTGGTCACATTTGTGTGTGTGCTGGTAGTGGTCACATTTGTGTGTGTGCTGGTAGTGGTCAACATTTGTAGGTGTGCTGGTAGTGGTCAACATTTGTAGGTGTGCTGCTAGTGGTCAACATTTGTAGGTGTGCTGGTAGTGGTCACATTTGTAGGTGTGCTGGTAGTGGTCACATTTGTAGGTGTGCTGGTAGTGGTCACATTTGTGGGTGTGCTGGTAGTGGTCACATTTGTGGGTTTTCTGCTGGTGGTCACATGTGTTGGTGTTCTGGTAGTTGTTGCTGGTAATATTTGTAGCAGTGTATCACAAGGGCTTGAAATAAAGTAAAGAACGACTGAACGAAAGGTGTAGGAGGATGTGAGCAGAAAAAATAGAGGGAAGATAAAGAATAAGGGGCGAAAGAGGAGTAAATGAAAGAGGAAACGAAATTAGAAGGAGAAGAGGAAAATGGAGCAGAGGAAGAGGGAGAAGAGAAGACAAAATAAAGTGGAGGGAACAAGAGTAAGAAACAGCGAAAGAGGCACCAGAAGAAGATTAAAATGTCCACATAGATGAATCAGCCATGGATCTTGCAAAAGTGCGATGCTGATTATGATGATGACTATGTTATTGATAGAAGCAGTATAAAGATAATGATGGTTCCCACAAGCACACTCCACAAGCACACTTCACAAGCACACTCCACAAGCACACTCCACAAGCACACTTCACAAGCAAACTTCACAAGCACACTCCACAAGCACACTCCACAAGCACACTCCACAAGCACACTCCACAAGCACACTCCACAAGCACACTCCACAAGCACACTCCAAAAGCACATTTCACAAGCACAATCCACAGGGACACTTCACAAGCACACTCCACAAAGCACAATCCACTAAGAAAGTGACTAACTGTAACACTTGCTGTTATTTCCAGCGGTGGCAATCACTTCTGCGGTCCGACTCAGACAGTCACCAATAATTTCCTTCCTGACTGAGACCTCTAACCCGGATATCATACCTATACTTGACTCCAGCGATGGTCCCTTGCAGGTGGTCATTGACCTGTCTCTCCTTAAAATCGTAGACGTGGACACGGACAGAAATGAGATTGAAATTCTTCTCAGGCAAAGACTTTCCTGGACTAACCCGGCTCTGGCCTGGAGTGTCAGCTGGGAAGAGTTTAACGAGACGAGCGTCAGTTTGGCCACCAAGTATCTCTGGCTGCCGGACATCGTCATCTACAACGCCATCAACTTGGCCGAAGTTGTCTCACCTTCGGCTGCTACCGTCAGAAACAATGGCGAGGTGATTCTGGTGTCAACTGTCCGGGTGCGAGTGCCCTGCGACCTTCAGAACATTACTTCTAACAGTGGAGCAAATTGCACACTAAAGTTTGCGTCATGGACACGCAATGGGAACATCTTGTCGATATCAAACCCTGGATCCGGCATCGACCTGACTGACTACCTCCCGATCCCCAACTACGATCTCCTGTCCACATCCTCCAAGAAGAACAGCATCACATACACCTGCTGTCCTGATGTCGTTTATGAGGACATCGTTTTCCAGTTTTTGGTTAAAACACGTAACCAGGCTGTATCCATATCTGAATAAACTGGCTTATGTCCTTGTGATTAGATCCTCTAGCAGAAATACTGGCTTCTGTCCTTGTGATTAGATCCTCTAGCAGAGATACTGGCTTCTGTCTTTGTGATTAGATCTTCTAGCAGAGATACTGGCTTCTGTCTTTGTGATTAGATCCTCTAGCAGAGATACTGGCTTCTGTCCTTGTGATTAGATCCTCTAGCAGAAATACTGGCTTCTGTCCTTGTGATTAGATCCTCTAGCAGAGATACTGGCTTCTGTCCTTGTGATTAGATCCTCTAGCAGAGATACTGGCTTCTGTCCTTGTGATTAGATCCTCTAGCAGAGATACTGGCTTCTGTCCTTGTGATTAGATCCTCTAGCAGAGATACTGGCTTCTGTCCTTGTGATCAGATCCTCTAGCAGAGATACTGGCTTATGTCCTTGTGATTAGATCTTCTAGCAGAGACATCCCTACAAAATAAACTTCATGTCATCGCAGTCAATCCCGTGTTGTTGGTTTTGTTTGATAATTTTCAGCTGTTGTAATGTTATAGTTGTGGTTGTTGTTGTTGATGGTTGTGATGATGATGATAATGATAATAGCTATGATAATGATGGTGATAGAGATCGCACTTATCATCACCATCATAATGATTGTTTTTATAAGGAGGATGATGACTATTATAATGACGATGATGATGGTTCTGATGGTGATGATGATAATGATAATGTTGACAAAAACTATGATAATGGTAGCGATAATGATGATGATGATGACGGTTATCACCGTTGTAAAGATGGTAACGATAAAGACGATGTCAATGATGACGATAATGACGATAATGATTGTAATGATGGTGGTAACAATGAAGATGATGACGATGATTTTAATGACGATGGTGATGACGACGACGAAGATGATGATGATTATCACAAAAATGATAACGTCGACGATGATGATGATGATGACGGTAGCGATGATAATTGCTGTTCCAGTTTTAATACTAGTCTTGAATCACTGGCCGAGCAAACTGTCCTGATGTGTTGCAGTCCTAGCCTGGGACAGAAGTGAACTGGAGGGGGACCCCGAAACGCTCAGCCAGGCCGCCCTCTGGCTAAAGTTGTGCTGATGATATTGGGGAGGTTGAAGTACGAGGACGAGGAAGATGATTACAGACATAGTGGTGATGAGGAGGCGCCAGCGGCGATGAATTGATGATGACGGAGGGATGTGGCGGGGAGTCGACAGATTGAAAAAGCTCTACCATAACGGGGTGAATGAAGTAAAAAGGACAGAGACAGAATAGTGAAAATTGGGGAGGCAGAGGCAGGAGTATAATGGTGTATCGGTGGATGAGGCTTGGGTATGGTGGGTTGGACGTTAGGGTAGAAGTGGGTACAGGGGATGAAGTAAGGGGTATGTTGACGAAGGAGGAGGAAGAAGAGGCGAATATAGAGGTATGAATATAATGGTGTGCACAGAGAGGAGGCATGAATATTATATATTGTGTGTATGTGTCTATATGTGTGTGTGTGTGGAGGGTGGGTGCGTGCAGCTATGCGTGCGTGCGTGCGTAGTTTCTGTTGTATTCCTTTTTCAAGCTTCTTCCAGTGGAGCAAAGGCCTCCAGCCATCTGGCACTAAGTAAACCTATTCTTGACCATCGCATCTAGCTAACACCACGACATCTGTATCTCGGTCACATCGTTCCATTTTTCTTCTTCTTCTTATTCATTGGCTGTAAACTCCGGCGCAAACTTTGGGTTTTTGGTCCACGTCCAGACTTGTCTTTATCCAAAACTTGAGTTTTGCGTTCCAAACGTTTTACAGATCTGGTTTATTTGTATGCAGAATGTGCTTCCTTGAATCAATGGCAGATGCACTCAGAAGTCGTAGGAAACAACTGTACTTAGTCGACATTTACGACATGCTTGTAACAGCAGCAATGGGTTTATACTGTTTTTGGCTGTTTTACTGGTAGTTGTATTGGGATTGTAGTTCCAGAGATGTTGGCTGTTGTATTGGGATTGTAGTTAAAGAGATGTTGGCTGTTGTATCGGTATTGTAGCTTCCAGAGATGTTGTCCGTTGTATTGGTATTTTAGCTTCCAGAGATGTTGGATGTTGTATTGGTATTGTAGCTTCCAGAGATGTTGTCTGTTGTATTGGTATTGCAGCTTCCAGAGATGTTGTCTGTTGTATTGGTATTGTAGCTTTCAGAGATGTTGGCTGTTGTATTGTGATTGTAGTTAAAGAGATGTTGGCTGTTGTATTGGTATTGTAGCATTCAGAGATGTTGGCTGTTGTATTGGTATTGTAGCTTCCAGAGATTTTGGCTGTTTTACTGGTAGTTGTATTGGGATTGTAGTTCCAGAGATGTTGGCTGTTGTATTGGGATTGTAGTTAAAGAGATGTTGGCTGTTGTATTGGTATTGTAGCTTCCAGAGATTTTGGCTGTTTTACTATTAGTTGTATTAGGATTGTAGTTCCAGAGATGATGGCTGTTGTATTGGGATTGTAGTTAAAGAGATGTTGGCTGTTGTATTGGTATTGTAGCTTCCAAAGATGTTGTCTGTTGTATTGGTGTTGTAGTTTCTAGAGATGTTGTCTGTTGTATTGGTATTGTAGCTTCCAGAGATGTTGTCTGTTGTATTGGTATTGTAGCTTCCAGAGATGTTGGATGTTGTATTGGTATTGTAGCTTCCAGGGGTGTTGTCTGTTGTATTGGTATTGTAGCTTCCAGAGATGTTGGATGTTGTATTGGTATTGTAGTTTCTAGAGATGGGCTAGTAAGCTCGTCCGCTTGCCAGAATATCGGCTCCTAAAACATAAATGCTGAAATACAGGAAGGAAGACGCAATCTTGGTGGCTAGAAAAGAAAAGATCGCTTCAAGGGCACGCTAAAGGCCGCACTTAAATCTCTCAGTAAAAACTCTGACACTTGAAAGGCTGCTGAACAAGACGGGACTGAATGGCGAACCTCTAGGCGAAGAGGCGCAGAAAAATCTAGAAAAATGGCGGCTGAACAGCCAAGACATTCAATACATCCTTCTTAGGACGTTATTTTTTGTTATTTGAAGCCCCACTCTGGCTTTTGCCAGGGGCCGCAATATAGGCAGGTCATCATTATGGCCAAATGTCTGAACGCGGTTTCTGGGACCTCTCCACGGTGATCCTCATCCGCATGGTGGCACTTTGTGTCATCGGGTGTTTATCGCTTGTGTGATGTCCTGGTGGGGTAAAAAGCCAATCCAGCCAAGACAGGCTAGAAAGACCCGTATAACAGGCGCTCTAGCCACAGGCACTAATCTCTGTCCTCACTGTCCATCACAAGTGATGATGACCGGTCATTTTATCCAATGATGACTGGGTTAGGTTTTGTGAGTACGCTGATGGCTGATAAGGTCAGTTTTAGCACTGAAAGTACTTGAGCAGTGTGGACAGGGAATTGAGGCCGTGCCTCTCTGGTGATTTGCTTCAGTGTCTTTTCTGAATTGCTGCTGCTGTTCTAGCAGCTTCATGGACCACAACTCCTTGATGAAGAGAGGAGCACCATGATGAGCGGTCACATGCACCGATTTCCCAGGATTTAGGATAACAGTCTGTCAGTGAGGTATTGAGGCTGTCCTGAAAACGTTTCTTCTGTCCACCCGATTTCCCAGGATTTAGGATAACAGTCTGTCAGTGAGGTATTGAGGCTGTCCTGAAAACGTTTCTTCTGTCCACCCGATTGCCCAGGATTTAGGATAACAGTCTGTCAGTGAGCTATTGAGGCTGTCCTGAAAACGTTTCTTCTGTCCACCCGATTGCCCAGGATTGAGGATAACAGTCTGTCAGTGAGCTATTGAGGCTGTCCTGAAAACGTTTCTTCTGTCCACCCGATTGCCCAGGATTGAGGATAACAGTCTGTCAGTGAGCTATTGAGGCTGTCCTGAAAACGTTTCTTCTGTTCACCCGATTGCCCAGGGTTTAGGATAACAGTCTGTCAGTGAGGTATTGAGGCTGTCCTGAAAACGTTTCTTCTGTCCACCCGATTGCCCAGGATTGAGGATAACAGTCTGTCAGTGAGGTATTGAGGCTGTCCTGAAAACGTTTCTTCTGTCCACCCGATTGCCCAGGATTGAGGATAACAGTCTGTCAGTGAGGTATTGAGGCTGTCTTGAAAACGTTTCTTCTGTTCACCCGATTGCCCAGGATTTAGGATAACAGTCTGTCAGTGAGCTATTGAGGCTGTCCTGAAAACGTTTCTTCTGTTCACCCGATTGCCCAGGGTTTAGGATAACAGTCTGTCAGTGAGGTATTGAGGCTGTCCTGAAAACGTTTCTTCTGTCCACCCGATTGCCCAGGATTGAGGATAACAGTCTGTCAGTGAGCTATTGAGGCTGTCCTGAAAACGTTTCTTCTGTTCACCCGATTGCCCAGGGTTTAGGATAACAGTCTGTCAGTGAGGTATTGAGGCTGTCCTGAAAACGTTTCTTCTGTTCACCCGATTGCCCAGGGTTTAGGATAACAGTCTGTCAGTGAGCTATTGAGGCTGTCCTGAAAACGTTTCTTCTGTCCACCCGATTGCCCAGGGTTTAGGATAACAGTCTGTCAGTGAGCTATTGAGGCTGTCCTGAAAACGTTTCTTCTGTCCACCCGATTGCCCAGGATTGAGGATAACAGTCTGTCAGTGAGGTATTGAGGCTGTCCTGAAAACGTTTCTTCTGTTCACCCTGAGAGCGTTTTCTTTTAGTAGCTCACTATAAAAATTATTTTTGGTAGTCTGTGGTCAAGCATGCGGACTAAATGACCTGCTCAGCAAAGTTATGATTGTTTAAGAATCAAGTAAATTCTTTGTAGTCCAGCCCTGTCAAGGAGTTCAGTGTCAGGGATCCGTTCTTGCCATTTTATGTTCAGCAACTTTCTGAGGCAAACAGTGTGGAAATGGTTCAGCTTCTTAGCACTGCGCTGGTAAACGGTCCATGTTTCACATGCATGGAGAAGTACAGGAAGTACGACAGCTTTGTAAACTTGGAGCTTAGTTTGCAGGCTGATGCCAGGTCTGTTCCACACTTTTACACGAAGTCTAGCACATGCGCTGCTGGCTTTGGATATCCTTGTATTGATCTCTAGATGGATGTTAACTATCTGAGCGAGTAAGCTGCCAAGATATGAAAATCTAACACGACCCGTTCCAAATATATCTGGGACTGACCGATAAATTTATTTACTGTCTTTAGTGCTTTGTCCTTGACTGTGATGTTTGGTTCAGTTAGAATTGTCCCTGGGGCTGGCTGGAACATTATTTCAGTTGTATCAGGCCTTATGACAAGCCTAAAGTTTGTACAGGCTTCGGATAATTTGGATACACTATGTTGTAGTTCAGGCTCTTTGCTGGCACAGATAGCAGTCAGTCATCAGCGACAAGTAATTCTCTAATGCTGTCTGACTTGACCCTGGTGTTGGCACTTAACCTCAGAAGGAGAATGTTGAGAATGTGATGACCGTTGTTGCAAGCAGACACTCTTGCTTTACCCCATTAGAGACCATAAAAGGCTCTGAGAGCTGTCCATTCTCCTGAACTCTTGCTCTCATTCCTTTAAAAATTGCTTCCGTAATGTTATAAACTTTTGTGAGCAACAAAATTTTGCCATGATTGTCCACGGTCCATCTCTACTGATTGTGTCGAAGGCCTTGGTCAGGTCAGTGCAGGCATAGAACAAATCAACATTGTTGTCTTGACCTTTTCCCTGCAGCTGTCGGGCAGCAAATATCATGTCAGGCGGTGTCTCTATTTTTCCGGAAGCCACATTGACTCTCAGGCAGAAGACCTTGGTCAAGGTAGGCTGTAAAGTGAGTCAGCTTTCCGTGCCACACTGACTTTCAGGCAGAAGACCTTGGTCAAGGTAGGCTGTAAAGTGAGTCAGCTTTCCGTGCCACATTGACTCTCAGGCAGAAGACCTTGGTCAAGGTAGGCTGTAAAGTGAGTCAGCTTTCCGTGCCACATTGACTCTCAGGCAGAAGATCTTGGTCAAGGTAGCCTGTAAAGTGAGTCAGCTTTCCGTGCCACATTGACTCTCAGGCAGAAGACCTTGGTCAAGGTAGGATGTAAAGTGAGTCAGATTTTCGTGCTACATTGACTCTCAGGCAGAAGACCTTGGTCAAGGTAGGCTGTAAAGTGAGTCAGCTTTTCGTGCTACATTGACTCTCAGGCAGAAGACCTTGGTCAAGGTAGGCTGTAAAGTGAGTCAGCTTTCCGTGCCACATTGACTCTCAGGCAGAAGACCTTGGTCAAGGTAGGCTGTAAAGTGAGTCAGCTTTCCGATAACAGGGAGATGCCCCGATGCTTGTCGCAGGCAATGCCATTTCTTTTTTGCTTGTGGAGTTGAACACGAGGCATTCTTTAGATATTGTGGGACAGTCTCACTTTGCCATATCAGCTGGAAGATTTTATGAAGCTTCTCCACCAGAGTTGTACCACCTTCCTTGTGAATCTCCACTGGTAGTGAGACAGCAGCTGGAGCTTTACCGTTTGAGAGCTGATGAATGGCATTTGTTGTCTCAGGCAGGGAGGGTAGGTCGAGTAAGTTGTTTATAGGAACTTGAGGCAAGCGTTCTATGGCTTCAACACTTATAGATGATGTCTGGTTCAGGGAACTTTTATAATGCTCCACCCAGGGTTTAAGGATGTTCCCATTGTTCCATCGGCACTGAGAAGATGGGCAGATTACGATGATACCGGACCAGAGATTGTTCTTAGTCAATCGGAAAAGTTTTTTTATGTCATGCCTGTATGCAAATGCTTGAATTTCATCTGCTTTTTTGCTCAACCAGTCGTTTCGCGCATGGCAGAGTTTTACTCGGCTGATTTCCGTGTATTATTGAAGGCATGTCTCTTTGATGCAGATTTTGGATGGTTTAGATTTGCTCTGTGGAGGCGATGTTTCTCTGCTAGTAGATTGTTTGTCTTCTCAGTTTTCGTCGAACCAGTCGTGACGTTTCCTGGTGGGGCGCCCAAGGATTTCTGTGAGTCTCGTGGATGATCTCCTTGAGCATCGACCAGCTTTTCTCCACATTTTGCCCATCCAATGAAGCAGATTCAAGACGGCCTTCTAAGATGTCCACCAACAGGCGCTTGAAACGTGGTTTCTTCAAACTGGTTCAACATTTTAATACTCTCTTTACCCTGAGGTCATCTAGGTGGCTGGATGCGAATATTTATTTTTTTATATTATAAGGCGCTGGACAGTCCAGCATTTCGCGCCACATATTGATTTTGCCACAAAGGAAGGCGAATGAAGTGTTGGTGATGAGGAGAATATTTTCCTAACAAGTCTTACAAAGTAGTAGACCACTGCTCATGCAGCTCTGCACACCACATTTTCCCGTGGTGCCTTCCAGTCTGTACCAACTCTTGAGTTGGAGTCACCAAAGACAAGCCTATCTGTTTTGGGGCTTGATGTGATAACATTATGCAGTTCTCCATACAACCTCTACTTGGCTATATCTCGGTTAGTCACTATTGGTATGCAGAAGCTTACGATCGTAGCAGGACTTCTCCCATGAAGCAAGGCGATTTTCATAGCTATCATCGGTCGTTTATACTCTTTGGATGATCTGATACCTTGCTAACCGGACTAGTACTCACTGCAAAGCCGACCCCAGCTTCACGTTTGTCATTTTCTTCTGTGCCATTCCAAAAACGGTCTAAGCGGCACCTCTTTCACAGCTGACCTTGACCCGCTTGCCGAGTTTCACTCAAGGCAGCAATGTGGATATTGTATCGGTCAAGTTCTTTGCCTATTAGGGCATTGCTTCTCTCAGGTCTGTTTGCATTTTCGTAATCAAGAAGTGTGAACACATTCCATGTGCAACGGATAAGTAACACAATTTGTGTTTTCTGTTGTTTATTGCGACCACTTTAGGCGGGTACCCACCAGCTGCGGAGTGAAGCAGGCAATGTTTATGGCACCATGGAGGTGAGCAGTGCTGTCCTAAAGAGGACTGCTCAGTCACTCGGCGGGCTGTCGAATCAAACAGCTGCTTCGGTCAGTGAGAGGCGACCATATGGCCTGAGCCGTCTGTGTGCAGGTCTGCATCTACGACTGCCAGCGAACCCACGCCCGCCGCTTCGTCGCTCGATCATCGCCACAGGACTTGGTGATGAAAGTTGAGAGATAGATGAAAGGATGACTCGTGCGGATTTAAGTGAGGAAAGGATGTGCATTCCGTCGACCTCCCTCGCTTGCCCAAGTGTGGCGCGGTGATTTCTGTCACAGGAGTGAGGTAAAGTTAAGTCCAACGTGATGTGTATAAGGAGATACTCCGTACGTCACTCGGGCGCCAATCCTTCACTGTTCTGGTTTTATGGAACCTCACGCAAGACTCCTGCAGCACGTCCTCGTCGTGCGCCACGGATAATGTCTAAAATGAGCATTAACAGAGCCGTTATGGGATCTCGGAGTTAGTGGCGCCCAGAGGTGTAGTGTCCTTGAGGCTCTCATCAGCCCACCCCTCAAACGCATGGGTGAAAAAGCTTATCAAAACTAATTAGGAACACGAGTAAAGTGCTTGCCAAACATACAACTAAAATGACAACCCTCGGTTAAAAGTTTGTGGGGTGAAGAGAACATTGTGTTGCTGAGACTCAACCCTTGACCTAGATTTACACGCAACACAGACGAGTAACATCCCCTGTGGGTGGCGTCTCGTATCAAAATTCTACCCATGTACATCTCTGTCAACCCCCAGTGTCGTCGCCACCGCGCTGAGGTACACAATGACAGCAACCATCTATCGGCTGGTTAAGCCAAAAGGTCCGACCAAAATAGATCCTACGACATACGTGCAAGCTCAAAATCCGACCATCAAAAATCGTATTGACTGAAAAAAGTCCAAATGTCCACATCCCGAGACCCCACTAGCCCGAGTGTTGGAACTAAACAGATAAAGACATACCTGACGCAGGATTCTTCATTCTGTTAAAGATGATAATCGTGCGATGAAAAAGATAGTACCTATTCGTGTGGTCACAAACGTCCAGAACCCACGGGCTGCTTCCCACTGATCTCCGGAGGGCGCAGCCCGTGTCGAGCGGGAAGCCTAATACGTGAGGTTAAGCAGTTATGTGCAGGACATGACGATTCCTTGGGTGAGCCCAGAACCTGAGCGTTATGTGTCGGCTCTGCACTTATGGAAGCCTCCTTGGATGGAGGGGAATGCCCATGATCTGCCCCTGCCTTCCCTTGAGGGCTAACTGTTCCACACAGGGCTGCCCAAAAAGGGGCTACTCCGGGGGCAACACCTGTGGAGAAAGGGACAAAGAGGACACCACACAAATAAGGTAACATCTCGACCCACACAAAACAATGGCCACAGTCATCCTAGAAATAGGCCTGACGTCTTCCCTCGAATTCGGAGTACATCTGCCCTTGAGGCAGGGAACAGCAAAACGGTTGTACACTCAAAACTCAGGTCCAGGTAAAAGTCAAAAGTTCAAGCGGACGATTAACCGGGACCTTCCGCCGGAATTCTCAGCCGGTGAACGAAGAAGAAGCATGCCCAAGCCCATCTAAGTCCAGTGGCACAACCAATCAAGACGTCTGGAGATGAACTCAGGTGCAGTGGATGTCCAGGGCCTCTTTGGTGCCTTGCCATGCTCAAGGCTCTCCACAGAGCCTGCAGGTAGTCCCCATTTTGTCCGTTGACCCAAGGTGGTTTCATCTGCACAGTCCGCCGAATCCAGACTTTGCATGCTGGGTAGGCATTCCCTAACTCACTGATCAGTTTGAGCCTTATAGTCCTAGATCCTTCGTGGGCAGTACTGGGCTTATACGTCAGCTCCGGGCTCACAGACAAGCAACTAAAGTTTCATGACGGATGAAAGAAAGTGGATTCCTCATTACTTGTGAGGGACGAATAACAGCAACATCTATTATTTATCAGTTACATGGCCACAGATGGTCACGTTGGAGCACATTCCTCGTCTAACAGGCCTCAATTATCCCTTGTGTAACAATCCTTAATTATACATCGTCTAACAACCCTCAATTATCCCAGTGTGTGCCTATATTATTCCACTGTCTAGCAGCTGGTACCATTCATCTGAAAATGAACCCCGCGGCGTCGTCGCCCCGCCAGCAAATGTCAGGGTAGATGGGCCGGTTGTGTGGTTGTGGTATATATGTGCCTGCACACACTGCAGGCGGACACGTCATCAACATGGTACACGTGAAAGAGCTGCTGACTCTAGGATCTGTGTGGCTTCTACAAGGTCTGATTTTGACACGCTCTACATGTCTTTGTGTCGTCTCACATGTTGTTGTTCTTGTCTGTGCTATTGTTGAGTTACTGTGCCGGTGTTATGCTCGCGTGGCATAGTGATTAGCTCTGAATGACTCTACGCAGTGTTCTGGGGTTTAATCCCCACATTAGCCAGTCTCCCCCCCCCTCCCCCCCCCCACTAGTGGTGTGCTGGGGTCAGCCCTGTCTCGGCAAGCTGATTTCGGGTATGGAAATTGTTTGGGAAGAAAGATGGTGAAGAATTACAAAAAAGATAAAAGTGACTCCTTGAATATGAAAGTACACGACCCCAGAGACTTGGCGAGAGACCAAGTTTTTTTCCCAGACAGACCGTGAGGAGAGCGACGTTCTGCAAAGGACCTGCTCTATGATGATGATGATGATATTATGATGATGATGATCGTAGTTGCGGCAGTGTTGATTGTTTTTTATTCTGTAAAAGTCATTGATAAATACAGATAGGCTCGATGTGAAGGAAACTGAAATATGTTAGCTAATCAAGCGTCATGGCGGATTGGAAGAATAGTAGCAGAACGCATAGGGTCAGAAAAGAGAGGTAGGGGCCCTCTGCAAAACCGAGCTTCTTGTAGATGAGGATGTGTCCCATGACCCGACCCCACTGACTAGCTACCTGATTAACCGAACACCTGTGATTATTTTCAGCAAGCGCCCTCACACCTGCGGTCCAACTTAGAGAATCACCAGTAATCTCCTACCTGAGAGAGACCTCTGACCCGGATGTCATACCTGTACCCGACTCCAGCGACGGTCCCTTGCAGGTGTCCATCAGTTTGGATCTGAATATCCTGGACGTAGACAGGGAGAGAAACGAGATTGAGTTCTTTGTCTGGCAGGCAACAGACTGGACCAACCCAGCTCTGACTTGGAACGTCAGCAGAGAAGGGTTTAACCTGACGGATGTGGTCTTGCCCAGCAAGTACCTGTGGCTGCCGGATATCGCTGTCTTCAACGCCATTCGCTCGATGGAAATCCCGACGACCTCTTTTACTAACCTCCAGAACACCGGATCCATTTTTACTACATCAAAGATGCGAGTACGCGTCGGTTGCCAGCTCCAGGGTATCGATTCTAGCAGTGGAGCCAACTGTTCGCTGAAGCTGGGGTCATGGACACACTCCAGGAAAAGCATGACCTTGCTTCACCGTGGTGGCTTTGTTGCGAAGTTTCCCTACGGACCGACCCCCGACTACAATGTCGTGACTACGCTGTCTACTACAGCCATGACCAAGCCGTGCTGTCCCGGGGAGGAGTTTGAGGTAGCAGAGTACCATTTCGTCATCACATCACGTGATCAAGCTGAACCCGACTCTGAATAAAGGAAATGATAAAAGAGAGATGAAAGCGAAGATAGCAGATGGTATCGTTTTGATTTCTGTATCTGGCAGAATCATCTCTGAGTATTAAACGTTTAGTAATCCCAGAGAACCGTCTGATGATTGCATACTTTTTTGCTTTTGATTTGTCTATGTTACTATTGTTGATGCTGGATGCCGCGGTGGTGTAGTCGGTAGACGCTCATCTGCGACTCGGAAGATCAGGGTTCGGGTCCTGCCGGAGCCTGGTTTTTAGGTCGACCCAGCCTTAAATGGGAACTAGAACAGTCATGGGAAGTAAAGGCGACAATCGTGGTGCTGAACAGATCACCCAGCAAGTATCTATTGGTCTATAAAATATAGGTCTGGTCCTGTATGCCCCGCATTCTTTAATTGACCTTATTGTTGATGTTATGATTGTAATGATGCCGACGTTGTTGTTGTAGTAGCTGTTGTTGTTGTCGTCGTCGTTGTTGTTGATGTTATCATAGTAGTTGTAGCTGTTGTTGTTCTGGTCGTTGTTTGTGTTGTTGTTTTCATCACCGATGGGATGTATTTGAAAATGCAGATGTGGTAGTTCGTGTTTTTGGCCCCAAAATGAATCCCTACATGGACATATGTATTCTCGAGGCCTCGGAGACGTGGTTTATCGGCACAATTGTGAGCACACCTCAGAGACGGGGCTTAACGGCACAATTGTGAGCACACCTCAGAGACGTGGTTTAACGGCACAATTGTGAGCACACCTCAGAGACGTGGTTTAACGGCACAATTGTGAGCACACCTCAGAGACGGGGTTTAACGGCACAATTTGGGACTGAGCCTCGAGAGGCAGGGGGTAAGAAGTGTTGGTGTTGTGGGTAGTGGGTTCCCCCCCTTACTTCACCCTAGGTCTAGTGAATATCTGTTCACGAAAGGAGCGTCCATTGTGGTGTCAGCCTCTTGACCTAGCAAAACCTCTCTTACCTCAAGACCATTGTGCGTGGCGAAGAGTCACAGCCTCCCCGAGGTAGTCCCGGTAACTGGGGGTGCGAATCCCCAGGCAAAACACAATGGATCTAGAGGAGCAAACCTCGATAATAAACCCTGTGCACCACACCGTACTGCCCCCTGTGGGAGGGAAGGAACCAGAGGTGTGCTGAACAGTCTTAGGAATGGAAACAAGGATGCTAACCCCCCTGAATACCGGAAACTATCGTGAAGGCACAGGGACTCAGGACGTGACGATCCAGTTGCCCCAACTACTCATGCTTAGGCCATGCTTAGAGACATGAAGAGCTCAGCGAAACCTGCAGGCAATCTGGTGGCGGGGAATGAGAACACTGTGAGCCCCACCTTAGCTACGTGTTAAAGGGAAAGGCAGAAACACAACCCATATTTCCTTTAGAACTGGTACAGGGCATTTCTAGCTGCTGCCCGGGGAGGTAGGTAATCCACAGACACCCCAGCACCACAATGCCATGAATATGTCAAAATTTAAGAATACATACGAGATCGGTCGTCGCCTCGTCTATCAAGGCCCGCGCCAGACAGTGGGAAACCAGGCTGTCATGTGCGAAAAATTGGCTACTGGAAAATTTGAAATAAATAGGGAAAACAGACACCCCAGGAGGAGGAAGAGTGGGAGGGAGAGCAAAAAGAACTCAGACAGCACAGCAAAAAATACACAGATGCTCAATATTCTGCAGCTGAACATCTGTGGAATAAGAAATAAGAAACTTGAACTTGCCAAACTGCTAAACAACCACAGGGTACACGTGGCTGCCCTACAAGAAACCCTGCATAAAGACTCTGATCTGCATCTCACTGGATATACTAGTTATGCCTGTAAGTGCAATGACTGCCGGGGCATAGTGACCTATATCAGAAATGACATACAAGGAGATGTAACAATGCTGTCGACATCTCACCCTACAGATGTGCAAAAAATAACTATCTGGCACAATGGAAGCAAATATACGATATACAACGTGTACAGCCCACCTCAGACAACATGCAACATACCAGAACTATACAAGACACAGTACCATAAAACCCTTCTTGTTGGTGACTTCAACGGACACTCGCCACGTTGGGGTTACCCTGACTACAATAGCACAGGGAAGTACATCGAAGATACTTGTGAAACAACTAACCTATTAGTGCTGCAGGACACAGAGTCTACACCTACACTGTTACACAGGGCCCACCTATCTCTCAGCAGACCAGACCTGACCATCTGCTCATCCGACTTAGCAGACGCAAGCTATCCCCAAGTCCTGGACGACATAGGAAGTGACCACAAACCTATACTCACAACTGTAAGCACCACCCCTAATTACGCTTCAAGCAGAGAACCCGTTGGAATTTCCGAAAAGCAAACTGGAAAACTATTTCAGGAAACATCTGACTGCCTCCTGGGAAGAATTGACAACAGCTGTGTGGAAACTTTTTGTGAAGACATAACACAAGCAATCCTGAATGCAGCGTCGAAAGCCATCCCAAGGGGCAGCCGGAAGGCATATAAACCTTTTTGGAATCAAGAAATTCAAAATACTATATCTGAAAGGAATAAAGCAAGAATATTTCTCGAAACTGCACGTTCAACAGAAGCAAAGATCCAATACAATAAAGCATGTGCCAGAGTAAAGCTTGTAGTTAATAAGGCTAAAAGAGATAAATGGACAGAAACTTGCTCCAACTTAGACCTTAGACAGAATGGAAATAAAGCATGGACTTTAGTTAAAAACCTCTCCGGAGAAAGTAGAAGGGTGAACCCAAAACCAGTGACAGATGGGAGTAAGACAATCACTGAAGACAAGAAGAAAGCAGAACATTTCAATCATTATTTTGCCTCAGTTAACAGAGCAGGTAAGCTGTCAGAACTCAATAGAACACAGCTCTCTCAGTTGAAGAAACAAGAGAGAGCTCCAACAGCCAGCGACTCCCTTTTTGAAAATGAATTTAGCATGGATGAACTAGAGCAAGCCCTGAAGAAATTAAAACCTAGAAAATCTCCAGGCCCAGATAAGATCCACAACGAAATGCTGCTACATCTTGGCCGTTCTGGGAGAGAAGTAGTTCTCAGGCTTATTAATAAAACTTGGAGGTCAAGCAAACTTCCAAGGGCATGGAGGAATGCATATATCGTCCCCATCCTTAAAACCAAAAAGCCTCCAGATGACCCCAAAAGCTACCGCCCGATATCCTTAACATCATGCTTGGGCAAAGTTGCAGAAAGAATGATAAACAGGCGCTTATATTGGTTCCTTGAGAGTTCTGGTGTTCTATGCCATGAACAGGCAGGCTTCAGAACCAACAGCTGCACAGAAGACCAGCTGTTCAGACTGACACAAAGAATACATGATGGCTTCCAGAATAAGAAACACACAGTGGCAGTCTTTGTCGATCTCCAGCAGGCCTATGACAGAGTATGGAGAAAAGGTCTCCTGATGAAGATGATGAGCATAGGAATACATGGCAGATTGTATAACTGGGTGAAATACTTCCTGATAGATAGAACAATCCAGACTAAGATGCACAACGCAATCTCTTCTAAAGAAGTCTTGGAGGAGGGCTTGCCACAAGGCTCATCATTGAGCTGTACACTATTCCTAATCTTTATCAATGACCTGCCAGAACAAATCAAGGCCGAAAAAGCCTTGTACGCTGATGACCTAGCAATATGGCAGAGTCATGAAAATGTGGAAAGTGGAGCCCAAAGACTGAATGGAGACCTTAGAAGACTGCATGATTACTGCCAAAGATGGAAACTCAAGATTAACTGTGCAAAGACGGTCTACACAATCTTTACCAAAAGCCACCAAGTAGCAAGGAAGAATATTAACCTGAGGTTAGACAAACACCAAGTGATGAAAGAAGAGCATCCCACATACCTTGGAGTCACACTTGACCCGCAGCTCAGCCTCAAGAACCATATTGAAAACATCAGGAATAAGGCATTGAGGCGGTTACAGTTATTAAAGAGACTTGCAGGTACATCATGGGGATCAGACAAGGAAACTCTGAGGGGCTTATACCTAGGATATGTTCGCTCTGTGATAGAGTACAACAACTCACTGCTTACAACTTGTTCCAAAACTAACCTAGAGACTCTTGACAGAGTACAAAATAATGCCCTCCGATTAATCTGCGGAGCTATGCAGTCTACACCAACTGCTGCATGTGAAATCCATACAAATGTGGAACCCCTCGGGTTGCGGAGAGAAAAAGCCACTTTAGAAATTTATGAAAGATGCGTTAGGAAAAATCGTAACCATCCTAATAGACATCTTGTAGAAAACTGGGAACCCAAACAAAGAATAAAGCACAAAATCGGTTTTACACTGTGTTAATGAAATTCAGGACAGATACCACCTCCCAGAAAGACGTCAAGGAATTCAGAATGTTGCAAAAAACCTACCACCACATGCTCGCTTTAAAAGCTCCAGAAGTCCAAACTAAATTGGTAGGCGAGGAAAACCAAACAGTCCGACCCAATCGCTCTTATGAACTCATCACTAAAGACCGTTGATTCTTACCCCCAAGAATGGATACATGTCTATACTGATGGATCAGCATTTAAAGCTACCATTAAAAGCAGGTTACGGAATCTACATAGGTTATCCCGATGGATCTGTTGAAGAGATTTTTGATGCATGCGGGGAATTCTGTTCAAACTATGAAGCTGAAATAATTGCACTGGAAACAGCAGTATACCACCTAAAGACTGTAATGGATGTTTACCCCTCAAAGGTCCAAAATATTGTCATCTTCACAGATTCAATGTCTGCCCTTCAAGCTCTGGAGGGCAATGAACGCTGCAGAACTGACATAGCCAAGATAATCCTGGATGCCGATCAGCTTATTATCTCATACAACATCAGAATAGTGATGCAGTGGATTCCAGGTCACTCCGGCACACCAGGTAATGACAGAGCTGACAGATTGGCAAAGAAAGGAGCAACACAAGAACAACCACCTACAGCGACAACCCTCCAGACAGCAAAAACACTGATAAGAGCTATAAACAAAGAGACTTGGTTGAACAGATGGGCCATGGGAGACACTGGAAGAGAGGTTTATAGACATATGTCTGGCCCTGATCCTAATGACAGCATTAACCATCTAACAAGAAGGGACCAGGCCACCATCTTCAGACTTAGAACGCAACATACTCCACTCAATGGACACCTAAACAGAATACAGCCACAACACTCCCCAGAGTGCCAGCTATGTAACTACCCCTACGAAACTGTTGAACACCATCTCTTTGAGTGCCCAAAACTCAGTGAGACAAGAAGAACGCTACTCCCTCCGAGACCAGACAAGTGGAACACCTTGTACGGAGAAAAAGAACAGCTTGTGAAAACATGCAAATTCCACTACATGGCATTGGGCCAAAGGGCGAAAGCTCATGCGCCGCTGGATCGATAACAACAACAACAACAACAACAACAACGGCACAATTGTGAGCACACCTCAGAGACGGGGTTTAACGGCACAATTGTGAGCACACCTCAGAGACGGGGTTTAACGGCACAATTGTGAGCACACCTCAGAGACGTGGTTTATCGGCACAATTGTGAGCACACCTCAGAGACGTGGTTTAACGGCACAATTCTGAGCACACCTCAGAGACGGGGTTTAACGGCACAATTGTGAGCACACCTCAGAGACGGGGTTTAACGGCACAATTGTGAGCACACCTCAGAGACGGGGTTTAACGGCACAATTGTGAGCACACCTCAGAGACGGGGTTTAACGGCACAATTGTGAGCACACCTCAGAGACGGGGTTTAACGGCACAATTGTGAGCACACCTCAGAGACGGGGTTTAACGGCACAATTGTGAGCACACCTCAGAGACGGGGTTTAACGGCACAATTGTGAGCACACCTCAGAGACGGGGTTTAACGGCACAATTGTGAGCACACCTCAGAGACGGGGTTTAACGGCACAATTGTGAGCACACCTCAGAGACGGGGTTTAACGGCACAATTTTGAGCACATCTTGGACATTTAGAAAAGAGAAACCCAGATGCTCTGACAGATTCGAGGGCTCAAGGGCAACTTACCTCAAACATTAGAAAGAGACAATGGTCATTTGTTTTTTCAGGAGGCCATGTTAGGAGAAGAGGGAAACTGGAACATGTGACAACTGGAAAGGTCTGTGGGGAAAAGATACATCAGTGAACTACGCCAGAAGATCCCTGACAGTCTCTTGTCATGTCAATGAAGGGTGTTAATACACAAACTATTGCATGTTGTCAAAGATTGCAGATTGTGGAGTAGCATGACCGCCCACGCCAGTTGACGTGGCACTTGATGATGATGACATTAACATATGGTGCTACTCTGTCTTTTTTGACATAAGCCGCCACTGTGTCCTGTGTCTAACAACCCTCCACTATCCTAGCATGCAGCAGCTAACTCAACTGACCCAAGTATAAACCCAGCAGCGTCATCGCCGCGCCAGCAAATATCAGGGTACATGTGTGCTTGTGGTATGTAAGTGAGTGCAGACACTGCAGACTGATACTTCCTTTACATGGCATAAGTGAAGGAGCTGCTGACTCTAGGATCTGTGTGGCTTTTACAAGGTCTGACTGTGACACGCTCCACCTGTCTGTGTTCTTGCTTGTGTTATCGTTCAGTTATCATATCAGTGTTATAGTAACAGCCGCGTGGCGTAGTGATTAGCTCGCCTTGTGTCTAAATGGTGTTCTTGGGGGTCAGTCCCCAGAACTAGCAGTTTTCGTTTTTCTACTAGTGGGGACCTGGGGTCGATCCAGGCTCGTTAAGTAGGCACTGTATAATATACAGCATGTATAGAAATTGTATGGGAAGGAAAGGCGGCGAAGAATTCAGTTAACGGTTGAGTTTGGTTGAGCTAAACATTGACATAACAGCACTCGGTAGGTAAGGGGGGGAAGGGAGAGAAAAAAAGAGGAAAACGGCTGTTTTTTTTCTCGTCTGTGCTTCTGGGAACACAATCACGGCTCTGCTTTAGTGTGACTGAACATCTCACAAACCTATCCAATCGGGTTTGGTTGTTGTCTGCGTTATTGTAATTGAGACATGGCATGTCTTTAAACACCCCGTTTTTCTGCTCCTTATGAAGCTGTTCCAATTCTTCCGTGGCAATTCTTCAGCACTGACAACTTGCAAGCCAGTGCTTGTGGCTAGAGACACGGTTGTATCGACGACAGCGATAGACTTGATCTTGCAGCCCCTGGTGTCTTAACTAGACAGTCTAGTCCGAGTTCCTCACAGTCTGACCGCCTGGTCCTGCTTTGCCAAGGAGATTCAACACTGGAAGATATTGAACACCCCCTTCCTCCCTGCCTATCTCCACCACCGCTGCATTCTCTCAGTGTGATCACTTGAAAACCGTGTCTGCTGTAGTGTTCATTTAAGTTCTCTGCTGGGTTGCTTGCATTCGAGGAATACGGTTAGGGAGTAGAAAAGTATCTGTGGCAAACAAGCAAAATGACTTCATAAGCCCGTCTACCAAGCCTGCAAGACGAGTAAGTGCCACAGAAAATCTTTAAAGACACCGCATAGTCAGAGGTTGCGCTTTCCATGTAATCTTATCCTTTGAAGTGCATGATTTTAGAATATTCGTTGAGGATCCGGGCTTTTGTTTACAAATCGATACATATTTTTTTTTTCCAACACAAAATTTGTTGAACAACCGAATTGCTCCAGAAGGGAGTCGTTCCATAACCAAGGTTCCACTGACTTGGGATGTATTCTGTGACCATACCCTACTGACTTGGGATGTATTCTGTGACCATACCCCACTGACTAGCTACCTGGCTAACAAAACACTTGTGATTTCTTCCAGCGGTGGTGCTCCCAACTGCGGCCAAACTTAGAGAATCACCAATAATCTCCTACCTGAGAGAGACCTCTGACCCGGATGTCATACCTATACCCAACTCCGACCATGGTCCCTTGCGGGTCTACACCAGCCTGGACCTCATCAAGATCCTAGACGTGGACAGGGAGAGAAACGAGATTGAGGTCGTTGTCTATCAGTCAACTCGCTGGACGAACCAAGCTCTGGTCTGGAACGTCAGCAGAGAAGGGTTTAACCTAACGGATGTGATCTTGCCCAGCAAGTACCTGTGGCTGCCGGACATCGCCATCTACAACGCCGTCAGCTCACTGGAAATCCCGACACCCTCTGTTGCTTACGTTGGAGATCAGGGATACGTAGGAGCTACATCAATTATCCGAGTGCGCGTCGGCTGCCAGCTTCAGGGTATCGATTCTAGCAGTGGAGCGAACTGTTCCCTGAAGTTGGGGTCATGGACACACTCCAGTAAAAGCATAACTTTGCTTAGCGACGGTGGCGGTATAGGGCTCTTTGAGTACACCCCGACCCCAGACTTGGAGATCCTGTCCACGCTCTCCACCACACACAACATAACCGACCCGTGCTGTCCCGGGGAGCAGTTTCAGGTCGTCGAGTACCAGCTCGTCATTAGATCACGTCATCACGCTAGGCCTAGCTCCGAGTAAAGGAAATATTGAGGAAGATAAAAGCGGAGATAGCAGATGATGTCTGTTTTTGATTTCTCCGTCTGGCAGAAGCAAATCTGCATATTAAATTTATGGTAATCCCATGCCATGGTCAAATGTTACATCTGTTGTTGCTTTTTGTATCTGTTTGTTTCTTTTTTTTTTTTTTTCTCTGTCCGCTTTTTTTTTCTATCTGTGTGTTTCTTGCTTTATTATATCTGTGTGTTTCTTGCTTTATTCTATTTGTGTGTTTCTTGCTTTATTCTATCTGTGTGTTTCTTGCTTTATTCTATCTGTGTGTTTCTTGCTTTATTCTATCTGTGTGTTTCTTGCTTTATTCTATCTGTGTGTTTCTTGCTTTATTCTATCTGTGTGTTTCTTGCTTTATTCTATCTGTGTGTTTCTTGCTTTATTCTATCCCTTTGTTTCTTGCTTTATTCTATATTACTGTTGTTCATTTTTTTTTAATTGTGATATTGATGTCGATGTTGTAGCAGTAGTTGTTGTTATTGTTGTTGTTGCTGTGATTGTGGTTATTGTGGTTGTTTCTGTGGTTGTTGTTATTGTGGTTGTTGTTGTTGTTGTTGTTATTGTGATTGTTGTTATTGTGGTTGTTGTTGTGATTGTTGTTATTGTGGTTGTTGTTATTGTGGTTGTTGTTATTGTGGTTGTTGTTGTTATTGTTGTTATTGTGATTGTTGTTATTGTGGTTGTTGCTGTGATTGTTGTTATTGTTGTTGTTGCTGTGATTGTTGTTATTGTGGTTGTTGTTGTTATGGTTGTTATTGTAGTTGTTGCTGTGATTGTTGTTGTTGTTGCTGTGATTGTTGTTATTGTGGTTGTTGCTGTGATTGTTGTTATTGTTGTTGTTGCTGTGATTGTTGTTATTGTGGTTGTTGCTATGATTGTTGTTATTGTAGTTGTTGCTGTGATTGTTGTTTATTGTGGTTGTTGCTGTGATTGTTGTTTTTGTTGTTATTGTGGTTGTTGCTATGATTGTTGTTATTGTTGTTATTGTGGTTGTTGCTGTGGTTGTTGTTATTGTGGTTGTTGCTGTGATTGTTGTTATTGTTGTTGTTGTGGTTGTTGCTATGATTGTTGTTATTGTTGTTATTGTGGTTGTTGCTATGATTGTTGTTATTGTTGTTATTGTGGTTGTTGCTGTGATTGTTGTTATTGTTGTTATTGTGGTTGTTGCTGTGATTGTTGTTATTGTGGTGGTTGTTGTTGTTGCTGTGATTGTTGTTATTGTGGTTGTTGTTGATGTGGTTGTTGCTGTGATTGTTGTTATTGTGGTGGTTGTTGTTGTTGCTGTGATTGTTGTTATTGTGGTGGTTGTTGTTGTTGCTATGATTGTTGTTATTGTGGTTGTTGTTGTTGTGGATGTTGCTGTGATTGTTGTTATTGTGGTGGTTGTTGTTGTTGCTGCTGTGATTGTTGTTATTGTGGTTGTTGTTGTTGTTGTTGTTGTTGCTGTGATTGTTGTTATTGTGGTGGTTGTTGTTGTTGTTGTTGCTGTGATTGTTGTTATTGTGGTTGTTGTTGTTGTTGTTGTTGTTGTTGCTGTCATTGTTGTTATTGTGGTTGTTGTTGTTGTGGTTGTTGCTGTGATTGTTGTTATTGTGGTTGTTGTTGTTATTGTGGTTGTTGCTGTGAATGTTGTTATTGTGGTGGTGGTTGTTGTTGTTGTGGTTGTTGCTGTGATTGTTGTTATTGTGGTGGTTGTTGTTGTTGTTGTTGTTGCTGTGATTGTTGTTATTGTGGTTGTTGTTGTTGTTGTGGTTGTTGCTGTGATTGTTGTTATTGTGGTTGTTGTTGTTGTGGTTGTTGCTGTGATTGTTGTTATTGTGGTGGTTGTTGTTATTGTGGTTGTTGCTGTGATTGTTGTTATTGTGGTGGTTGTTGTTGTTGTTGTTGTTGCTGTGATTGTTGTTATTGTGGTTGTTGTTGTTGTTGTTGTTGCTGTGATTGTTGTTATTGTGGTGGTTGTTGTTGTGGTTGTTGCTGTGATTGTTGTTATTGTGGTGGTTGTTGTTGTTGTTGTTGCTGTGATTGTTGTTATTGTGGTTGTTGTTGTTGTGGTTGTTGCTGTGATTGTTGTTATTGTGGTGGTTGTTGTTGTTGTGGTTGTTGCTGTGATTGTTGTTATTGTGGTGGTTGTTGTTGTTGTTGTTGCTGTGATTGTTGTTATTGTGGTTGTTGTTGTTGTTGTTGTTGCTGTGATTGTTGTTATTGTGGTTGTTGTTGTTGTGGTTGTTGCTGTGATTGTTGTTATTGTGGTGGTTGTTGTTGTTGTGGTTGTTGCTGTGATTGTTGTTATTGTGGTGGTTGTTGTTGTTGTTGTTGCTGTGATTGTTGTTATTGTGGTTGTTGTTGTTGTTGTTGTTGTTGCTGTGATTGTTGTTATTGTGGTTGTTGTTGTTGTGGTTGTTGCTGTGATTGTTTTTATTGTGGTGGTTGTTGTTGTTGTGGTTGTTGCTGTGATTGTTGTTATTGTGGTGGTTGTTGTTGTTGCTATGATTGTTGTTATTGTGGTGGTTGTTGTTGTTGCTGTGATTGTTGTTATTGTGGTTGTTGTTGTTGCTGTGATTGTTGTTATTGTGGTTGTTGTTGTTGTGGTTGTTGCTGTGATTGTTGTTATTGTGGTTGTTGTTGTTATTGTGGTTGTTGCTGTGATTGTTGTTATTGTGGTTGCTGTTGTTGTGGTTGTTGCTGGGATTATTGTTGTTGTGGTTGTTGCTGTTTGTTGTTATTGTGGTTGTTGTTGTTGTGGTTGTGGCTCTGATTGTTGTTATTGTCGTTGTTGCTGTGATTGTTGTTATTGTGGTTGTTGCTGTGGTTGTTGTTATAATTGTTGTTGCTGTGGTTGTTGATGTTGTGGTTTTTGCTGTGGTTATTGTTATTGTTGCCGTGGTTGTTGTTGTTGTTATTCTTTTTGTTGCTGTGGTTATTGTTATTGTTGTTGTCGCTGTGGTGGTTATTGCTGTGGTTGTGGTTATTGTGGTTTTTGCTGAGGTTGTTGTTGTTGGTGGTGGTGTTGCTGTGGTTGTTGTTCATTCCGCAGTGATCATGGTTCTGATAATGGTTGGGAGTAATCTAACAACGGTAGTTGCTGTTGCTTATGTTAGAGATGGGTTTGAGTCACATAACGATATTACTCAAGAGACTGTGGGAAGTGTAAATTAGGAATCAATTTTGATCATGTCCAACTACTTCTGTGGCCCCAGCTACAATCTCCTGACCAGGCAGTTATCTTCTTCTGCAACGTCGCGTTTACCAGCTGTAACTTCCGGTGGAAAGTTTTGTTTGGTTGTCCGCCTCTTACCTTTTGTCCTGACTATTGTGTGCACATCCGTTGTACAGATCTATTTTGTTCTATGTAGATGCAATATGACATCGAAGGAATACTCCAGATAGTCGGCTTTTACGACATGCATGTCGGCGAGGCAGGTGGTCCATTCTTGTTTTCCCCACAATGAGGCCCCAAGACCTACAGGGGGGCAGGCATTTATCTTCATTGACCGTTAACCTCTAATAACCGCCAGCAGATGTCAGAGTCAGTGGACCGACTTTGTGGTTGTGGTATTTTTGTAGGTTCGGACACTGACACGTCCTCAGCATGACAGATATGCAGGAGCTGCTGACTCTAGGATCTGTGAGCCTTCTACAAGATTTGACTGTGACATGCTCCACCTATCTTTGTAACAGCTTTCTTGATTTCTCATGTCAGTTGGACAGCTGTTGTCCTGGGAAGGCATTATAGGTCACGAGATCCAACAGCTGTTGTAATGGGAATGCATTAGGTGTCGCGAGATCCTACAGCTGTTGTCCTGGGAAGGCATTAGAGGTCAAGAGATCCTACAGCTGTTCTCCTGGGAAGGCATTAGGGGTCACGAGATCCTACAGCTGTTGTCCTGGGAAGGCATTAGAGGTCACTAGATTCAACATCTGTTGTCCTGGGAAGGCATTAGAGGTCATGAGATCCTACAGCTGTTGTCCTGGGAAGGCATTAGAGGTCACGAGATCCTACAGCTGTTATCCTGGAAAGTCATTAGAGGTCATGAGATCCTACAGCTGTTGTCCTGGGAAGGCATTAGAGGTCACTAGATTCAACATCTGTTGTCCTGGGAAGGCATTAGAGGTCACGAGATCCTACAGCTGCTGTCCTGGGAAGGCATTAGAGGTCACGAGATCCTACAGCTGTTGTCCTGGGAAGGCATTAGAGGTCACGAGATCCTACAGCTGTTGTCCTGGAAAGACATTAGAGGTCATGAGATCCTACAGTTGTTGTCCTGGGAAGGCATTTAGAGGTCACAAGATCCAACAGTTGTTGTCCTGGGAAGGCATTAGAGGTCACGAGATCCTACAGTTGTTGTCCTGGGAAGGCATTAGAGGTCACAAGATCCTACAGCTGTTGTCCTGGGAAGGCATTAGAGGTCACGAGATCCTACAGCTGTTGTCCTGGGAAGGCATTAGAGGTCACGAGATCCTACAGCTGTTGTCCTGGGAAGGCATTAGAGGTCACGAGATCCTACAGCTGTTGTCCTGGGAAGGCATTAGAGGTCCCGAGATCCAGTTGGTCATCAGAATTCGTGAGCAAGCTTCGGAATAGTGCATGGAAGTAAAAGCGGATGCACCAGTTTCTGTGCTGTCCTTTGTTTCTTTAGCAGAAGTATATTCAGCTTTATGTAATCCCGGTCAATCCTCAGTTGTTTTACTTGTTTCTTGATTGTTTTTGCAGTTGTTGTTGACTGTTGTTAGTGGTGGTGGTGAGGGCACGTTTCACACGTTGGTAACTGTGAAACGCCTGACGATTAACCCTTTTCACCTGTCAGAGAATGTGGCTGCGATGTGTATTATTGCCCGAGTATTTCGGATGCCGCGAAATTCGATTCGTGTTTTTGTTTCCTTACCCATAAGTCATAAATAAGGGTCGCAGTTTTAACAGTGGACACACAGAAGTCATAGTAGAACACGTCACTACGGGCAGACTGCTACGTCCCGGGGACACCCCAATGTTTTCCTGTGTATAGGTGCCCCTGTTAATTCTTCCTCTCTCTCTCTCTCTCTCTCTCTCTCTCTCTCTCTCTCTCTCTCTTTCCCTCTCTGCCTCTCTATATGTCTTTCTCAACCTCTCGCTATGCCTCTCTATATGTCTTTCTCAACCTCTCTCTCTCTCTGCCTCTTACTCTCTCTCTCTCTCTCTCTCTCTCTCTCTCTCTCTCTGTGACTGTCTCTCTCACTCCGTCTGTTTCTCTGTCTCTCTGCCTCTCTCTCACTCTCTGTCGGTTTCTGTCACTCTCTGCCTATTTATGTCTCTCTCATTCTCTGTCTCTTTGTCTCTCTCTCTCTCTCTCTCTCTCTCTCTCTCTCTCTCTCTCTCTCTCTCTCTCTCTTCTCTGTCTATTGTCGGGGAGCCGCTACTGAATACAAGCCTGATAGGGTTCGAATCCACTGAGAGATATATACATATATATTTTTAGATAAACGTCCAGGTCTGCCACACTGGGCCACCAAACAGTGAGTGCCAGGGAGTTTCCGGGGGAAGTATAGGTGATTACTTAGTGCCACACCACAAGACGGGGTTCATTTTCATCATCAGGTGTTTTGCCAACTGACGTGGGCGATCAGGTTTCTACAAATCCCACGATGTATGTAAAACAGCATGTGTCAGTTTAGATACTGACAAACCATCAGGCTGTGACAAAAGGTTGCCCAGCCTTTTCTGTCGCTATCTTCATCTGTTCCTCTTTCCAGAAACTTTTCTTGTTGTTATTACGAGGTCCAATCTTTCTCGACATATCATCAACATCATCACCATCATCATTGTCACCAGCGTCAACACCAGCACCAACACAACCATCATCATCGTCACCAGCACCGTCACTAGCACCAACACCAGTACCAACACAACCAACATCATCGTCACCACCACCAACGTATGACCAATGTCGTGTGTGTTGATTATTTATGTTGTATGTTCTACAGGTGGCACACTGATGATTGCAAGAAACTCCCAGTGTCCTAGCTGTTGCTCTGAATGTCCAGCTGTTACTCGGAATGTCCTAGCTGTTGCTCGGAATGTCCTAGCTTTTGTCCGGAATGTCCTAGCTGTTGCTCGGAATGTCCTAGCTGTTGCTCGGAATGTCCTGGCTGCTTGGAACAGGTCAGCCAGAACGAAAGTCCTATTTCTATTGTAAGCCAGCAAGCATCTTGTGACTTCAGACGGAATCTACAAGTCCCAGACTAAACAGAAGTGCTCGACTGCAACCTGCGTGCCCGGATCCCTACGACTGTCAATGGCCGGCCCCTCGACAGTTGTGATAGGATCCACTGGACGATTTCAAACTAACTTTGCAGATAACAATGAGATGGAGTCAAGACAGGTGAAGAGAGAAGTGCCTAGGCACAACAAAGATGGTGAGAATATATTGGACACATCAGGGGCAGAAATGGGCAGAGACAAGCCAAACAAGCAGTGAAATGGGAAACAGATGGGTTTAAGAGGCGGTTACGTCCAAGAAAAACCATGTCGCCAACATTGCTGGGACTGGCCTGTGGCGCAGGAAGAGATTCCATCCATGATATCCAAGGTAGAATGAAAGGCTAGAGACTAAGCCCTATGAGACATGTATCCAACAATAACACGATGAAGATGTTTGAAAGACTGGGGAAGGGTAAACCAACCCGCCATGATGTCTGGAGAATCGATGCGGCTCCGACTTTAGTGCAGTGGTTCAACTTGTACCGCCAGTGGTTTGACTCGTGCTGCTATAGTACGTTCCAGAAGTTATGGCCATCTGTAAAAATCTGCGTTTCATAGACGTCTCACTCTCAGACGGTCATCTGCAGCGTTGGTCTGCCGTAGATGGGGTATCATAATAACAATCACGACAAACTTCGTCTTGATTTATACAGGAGTTTTCGAGATGTTTGTTAACATGTGCTGTCACATCTGGGCGTTGTTTTAGCTACCACATGTTGAGTGTCAGACCTGCTGCATGGTAAACAGATAGGAAATGGGGTTGAAAGGGAAGTGGGGTAAAAAAGGGGATGGGTATTTAGAATAATAAAAAGGGGTGGGGGTTAGAATGGTAGGCTATCCTCTGACTAACGGTCGGCAAAGATGGCGGCCGCAAAATATCCTTTCGAGCCACAGTCGCGTAACTTAATTTGCGATTCTCCGGCGGTTTTCCGACGACTGTCGCCACCGCCTCTTGTCCCCCACGCCGCTCACGCGGCGTGGAATTAAACTACATGGCTAGGACCTACGAGCAGCAGCCGCGGTGTGGTCGTGACCGCTAGTGCGCAATTGACACGCGGCTGTGGCTCGAAAGGATATTTTGCGGCCGCCATCTTTGCCGACCGTTAGTCGGAGGATAGCCGAATTGTAAATATGGGGGGGGGGGGGGGGGGGGGGGGGGGGGTTATAACAAGTAAAAATATGGGGTGCGGGTAAAAAGGGGATATGGGTAAGGGGGTGTTGGTTAAAAGGGGGTGGGGGTAAAAAAGGAGATGGGTGTTAAATAGAAAAAAAGGAGATGGGGGTAAAAAGGGTGGGGTTAAAAAATTTTAAAAGGGGCTGGGGTAAAAATTATAAAAAGGGTGGGGGTAAAAATTATAAAAAGGGGTGGGGTTAAAAATTAAAAAGAGGTGGGATTAAAAATTACAAAGAGGTGGGATTAAAATTGTTTAAAGGGGTGGGGGTAAAAAAGGGATTGGGAGAAAAAAAGGGGGTCGGGGTAAAAAAAAAAGGGGGGTGGGGGTAAAAAGGAGTGGGAGAAAAAAAGGGTTGGGGGTAAAAATTTAAAGGGGGTCGGGGTAAAAAAAAAGGGGGTGGGGTACAAAAAAGGGGGTGGGGGTAAAAAAAAAAAGGGGGTGTGGGTAAAAAAAAGGGGTGGGGGGGGGTAAAAAAAAAAGGGGGTGGGGGGGTAAAAAAAAAAGGGGTGGGGGGGGTAAAAAAAGGGGGTGGGGGTAAAAAAATTTAAAGGGGGGGGGGGGGTTAAAAAAAATTTAAGGGGGGGTGGGGGTAAAAAAAATTTAAAGGGGGGTGGGGGTAAAAAAAATTTTAAGGGGGGTGGGGGTAAAAAAAAATTAAGGGGGGTGGGGGGGGTAAAAAAAAATTTAAGGGGGTGGGGGTAAAAAAAAATTTAAGGGGGGTGGGGGGGGTAAAAAAAAAAATTTAAGGGGGGGTGGGGGTAAAAAAAAAAAATTTAAGGGGGGTGGGGGTAAAAAAAAATTTAAGGGGGGTGGGGGTAAAAAAAAATTTACGGGGGGTGGGGGTAAAAAAAATTTACGGGGGGTGGGGGTAAAAAAAAATTAAGGGGGGTGGGGGTAAAAAAAAATTAAGGGGGGTGGGGGTAAAAAAAAATTAAAAGGGGGTGGGGGTAAAAAAAAATTAAAAGGGGGTGGGGGTAAAAAAAAAATTAAAAGGGGGTGGGGGTAAAAAAAAATTTAAAAGGGGGTGGGGGTAAAAAAAAAATTTAAAAGGGGGGTGGGGGGGTAAAAAAAAAAAAATTTTAAAAGGGGGTGGGGGTAAAAAAAAATTTAAAAGGGGGTGGGGGTAAAAAAAATTTAAAAAGGGGTGGGGGTTAAAAAAGGGGGTGGGGTAAAAAAAAAGGGGGGGGGGGTCGGGGCAAAAAGTGTAAAAAACGGGGGGGTAACAAAATTGTTTAAAAAAAAGGGGGTGGGGGAGAAATAAACTTTTCATCCTCCCTCCTGTCTCAAACATGCAACAACAAAAGTCGAAAGAAAGAGGGGAATATAATTTATTCATTGTCAAATATTACATTCAACAATACCAGATTGAAATGAGCTTACAACACATCTAAAGTTTACTAGCCCCGCCCGCTCCCCCCCCCCCCCCCCCCCCCCCAATTCTTTCCAGTGCTGTTCACATTTCCATACCAACTTACCTTGCCATTCATGACTCATTAGGTTGCTGGACCTCTCCTTTGTTGCAGGAGAGTTTTTTCTTGTAAACCTTTGACACTTTTCTCGTCCTTTCACCGCTCGCGACAGTTCTGGAGTATGAACAGCTATATTTTTTAAACTACTATGCTACTTGTAACTGCTTTCAACGAACGTAGAATACAAACATACCAGTTTCGAAACTCCAGAATCATTGGTGACTGCAGCGCTGCAGTACTTATTACTTTTACACGGGAGCCTGAAATAGACTCACAACCTCCCACAAACATTACATACGTCGAGCGAACACCAAACCATTCATCATAATAAGGCAAGCATTACTCTCCCGCAATACCTAAGAGGTCCATCGACCTAAGGAGTCATGAATGGCAAGGGAAGTTGCTCTAATCCTGGGCCTGGAAACGTGAACATGATCTTTTTTCCCCTTCTCCTCCCAGGCCACCTGTATCCGACACGAATGTGGATATGAACTTTGAACGGCAAGCTACCTCGTGGCGTTGGTCTCTGTCGTTC
>CAJHNH020003144.1:45000-81289 GCA_905116865.2 Candidula unifasciata | reverse complement strand
GGACACACACTAACATAATTATTTATGCATTCGAGAAGGTCACCTTTTAGGTACAGTCCTGGAAAGTAAGGGCGACCGGTGTGATGCTGACTATATCACCCACCAAATGCCCTTTGTTCTATAAAATATAGGTCTAGCCCTATATTCCCAATACACCAAAAGGCGTGAGAAAAGGTCCTTTCCTTTTTTTTTCTAAACAATATGTCTGTGCTTTATGGTTAGACGGTTAAACGAGGTTTGCTGGATTTGCACCTGTTTGATTCTCAACCTTTGGATGTTAATCCTTCTTGTTTTTTACATCCATGTTTACCGCTTCAGGTGTCGAGGGAGGTGTAAGGTCCAGTTCTTCTGACTGCCTCCACCATAGACACATCGTGGTGCTGTAGAGTTTCTCTAATCTCATCTTTTCATCTCGTTCTTGATCTACCTCTTGCTCTACGTCCCTGTCCTCTCTTGGTATATGCCTTGTATGGTATAGCCTCAGAAGGCATTCTCTACACGTGGGCAAACCACTTGATTTGCTGTTTTTCGTATGCAATTTAGAATTGGTTCTGTGCCGATTTTATCTCGTAAGACCACATTCCTGATTTGATCTCTTCTCGTCACTCCTAGTGTCCTTCTCGGACACCTCATTTCCATGGTTACTAAGATGGTAAGCCTACAGTATGCAAATCTGAAGAAATAAGGGGAAGATAAATTGGTAAATAAAAAGAAAAGACAAAGGAATACCTCAGGCACATACTGATGATGGAACTTGTCACACGGAGATCAGCCGGAAAAACATGGATTTAATTATGCCTGCCCCAGGTTTTAGTTTAGTAAGTATACGTTGGTCGATTCTGTGGCACCTTGCGTTGGTTTCGACAGTGGTATCAGGCGGTCGACCATCCAGAAAGAAATGGCAAACTACTGGACGTAAATTTGCCTAGATAAACCACACAACAGCCAAGGGCTGCTGGGGTTGGCTGTGCAACGTCATGTAAAGGATACGCACCTAACCTTTAAAGTATACTTTAACAGGAACGTTGCAAGCCTACATATCATTTCGCTGCAAGCCAACACATCATTTCGCTGCAAGCCGACACAGCATTTGATGGTTGTTTGTGGTTCAGCTAGACAATTTTATGTTCAGTAGTTTGCCATTGATTTATGAACAGGCAGCTCTCTGTACAATTTTTGTCAAAATAAACCTAAAGCGGTCTGCTGGCAAATCGCCTGCATCTGAATGGAACCGGGTATATTACAAATGGCGTTCACAACCCCACACACTACAGATATCAACAGCTGGGAGCTGTAACAGAAACTCATAACGTATTTGTCTGGTGTGTAAGAAGATCTCGTTTCCCATATTTTGTAAGTTTAAAATCAGGGGTAGTCATATATACACATCAGCGTCTGTGGCTTAGGCGTTGAAAAAACGCGCTTCGTAATGCCGGGGTGCTGGGTTCGATTCCAGCTGCGGACGGTTTGTCTTGCATTGGTTTCGACAGTGGTACCGAGAGCTGACCGTTCAAGGAGCAATGGCAAACTACTGAACGTACAATTTTCCTAGAAAAACCACAGAAGCCAAAAATGCTAGAGTTGGTTACGAAACGTCCTGTAAAACATACGCAACTAGAATTTTTTTAAAAACATACATACAGAAAGTATTTAAAATAAGTATTACCTAATTTTCGGCTCAGAAAATAGCGGTCGCCTTATACACGGGGGCGTCTTATACACAGACAAATATGACAACTGGCAAATCCTACAAAAACAAATAAACACCAAAGCAGGAGAAGAAATTAATCATACTGAGCACGGAGCTCACTCCCAAACAAAGAAAAACGAGTATTAATTTCCTGGCATAATATAATTTCTCATCAAAGCAGCTCCCATTACACTAATGCTAAGTTGATAAATTGCACTCAGTATAACAGAGGCACGGATCAAAATATCTTTCAGCGTATATGCCTCTAGGGGATTTTTTCTTCGTCATCTTATCCTTAGAGCTGAGAGAGAGAGAAAAAATGTCTGTAATAATCATGTCATCGTGCAATCAGATACATTACCTTTCCAGCTTTAGATCAGAATTCGATCTCTGCCAGAAAATTACAAATTCGGTTATTTTAAGTAATTGATAGATTTGTCATATATTCATTTAACGGAAACCATAGCCTGGCACTTTTCTGTGTTTATCAACTAGTCTATGTCCAAGTCCTCATATAACTTGTCAGCTTTATAAACTGCAAAATGTTTGCTTTGGTGTTTTGACTGGGGTTTTTTCTTCCCCCCCCCCCCCCAGTGTGGATTCCGTGGGCCATATTTTATGAGGGAAAAGAATAGACACACAGCCCCTTACAAGCATGTCGTAAAATGCGATCAGCTATAGGTTTGAGTTTTTAGGTTTTTATATTTGTGCATGCAATCGTCAGTCCCTGGGGATAATGGAGTTGTGTTGTTGGTTTTGCCTACATTGTCTGTTATGATTGTAAAGTTGAATGCGGAAGTAGCAGTCTCTGCCACATATTCCACACAAACTCCTTGATACTCTGACGTCTCCTTTCTATAGCTTGCAGTGTTTGGCAACTTGCAGACTGCCAAAGTCCGTCTTTCACCATTTGACTCCAAAGGAGTTGGTCTTTAGCAGATCCCTCTGAAGTGTCTTTGTCAATGTTGGTCTCTTTCAGGTTGCTTCTGTATTTGTTCTTATGGTATGACATTATCGTTCCAGCGTATTTTATCCCTCTTAACATTTCAGGAGACGATTTGGAATTTCTATACATACATATGATACTATTGCACAGGACACACAAAGCTGGATTTACATTAGCACAGACCAGTCAGCAGTCTATGGATTGTGTCAACATCAAAACTGTTAATATTGCCTCTCATAACATTTCATGGTACCCATTTGCTCCTGGGTATAACTTGGCGCCAATGTTAATTATAAAATTAACGCCGGAAATATTTGAACCCAAGACAATCAGGCAGAGAGGCAAGACTCATGTACAGCATAACTGATGCTTCTAGGTGTTCAATGGAAGGTAGCTTAATGATTCTGGTAATATAATGTTTGTGTCCATATCCGTACACAGAGTTCACTTATCACAGTGATTACCATAAGTCGTGAACAGGGGTCTTCTACTTTCAGTTTTTTCTTTAACTTTTACGACATACACTTATAGAGCTCATGTTAACAAAATCACAAACAAAGAGATTATGTGCCTAGGGAAAAAAAGCCGCTAACCTAACCATCCGAGATAGAGTGAATAATGATAATGTCACACAGATTGTGGGAACAACACTTTGTACTAGATTAATCGAGAAACAGCAGATCAAGTGGTTTGGTCATTTGGTTATAATGCAGCAACATCAAATACAATCGAACGCACCACATCTCAGAAGATCAGCTACAAGAGCAAGAGGACGGCCAAGAAAACATGGATTCACAGAATTAAAGAACCTTGATATCTTCACGATATAACAACCCCCCCCCCCCCCAATCCCCCAGTGCCAGACAGCGTGCACTCGATCGCAAACTACTCCTCCCCACGCCGCTTAACGATAAAAGTGGTTTGCGACAATGATAATGACTGATAATTAATAATATTCTTCAATCTACCAGAAAAAAAGTAAAACGCACGCAGGGATTCCCCCCCCCCCCCCCCCCCAAAATCACCCCGGCAGTGCGCAACGTTTGTGGTACTGCACCTTTGTGCAGGCATAATTTGTTATTACAGGATGTGTTAAACATGTAGGCGATACTGTAATATACGCTATTACTGAGTACCGGCGTCTATTTTTTTTTCTGCAAGAAAGAGAGCTCTGCAACAATCTAAGAAAATACATTCTAGATTGAAATCCTGCCAGGACAATGAATTCAACTCATCTCTTGCACTTTGGGTGTGTGTGTGCATTGTTATCAATGTCATCACTAAACTACCAGTTTACCCCCCCCCCCCCCCGCCCCCGCACACCACCCCGCACCCCACCCCTGTTTCCTATTTTTCCCACTCACGATCGAGATACCAGACAGCAGAATCACCACTTGAACACAACATTAGTTGATAATTTCTGATACTGTTATTCCCGAGACTGCATCTCTCATATAATCCTAGCGGGAAGTCAATGTGTTTGAGATAAAATACTACATGAAATCACAAAATAGTACACAATCACACTGTATGAAACAATGCCAGCAATCAATGGTTGGGAACGTGGTACATTCAAACATGATGTTTCTAATTATCTGCAAATACATGCCAGCAATCAATGGTTAGGAACGTGGTACATTCAAACATGATGTTTCTAATTATCTGCAAATATTTGAATATAACAGAGTTGTTTCAAGATGCATTTAAATAAATTAGTTCTTATTTTTCTGAACCAGAAGCACTTGAGCATCGCTCATGTGGCTCAGTGTCGTTAGCATCAAACCCTTCAGCCTCAGTGCCACGTTCACCTTTAATCTGGGGAGTATGCGGCTTTTCTGTCATCCCCTCGGATTGTCACCCGACGTCCAATGCAAATTAACTCTAAAAAGAGAACTGATTACCCACATTAAAACGATACAATAAACATTCTTTAGTCACATCAGAGAAACCTGGAATACATCGTGCAGGTGGGAAAGTTAATGGGGACCAGAAATCAAGAGAGAGAGAGAGACACACACACACACACACAGAGAGAGAGAGAGAGAGAGAGAGAGAGAGAGAGAGAGAGAGAGAGAGAGAGAGAGAGAGAGAGAGAAGATGCTAGAGAATTTAAAATTATGGAATAGAAAATCATATTTAAATGACACCACAAAGAAGGTTGTGGGTAGACAACAAAGAATATAACTGGCTATCTTACCACATATGTCCTTGCTTAGAATATGTACAACCATATTGCTTTAGACCCAGTCTTAGTATACTTCCATATGACTTTCTTTCTTTTTAGAATAACGTTCCTACAACTTCACTTGACATTCCTGACTTTTCGTCTAGTCGCACAATCTTTAGAACAACACTGTTTTGAATGCAAATGACGATGTAGTTTGGAAAGCAATTCTCTGAAAAATTTATGAATATTCAAGTTCAATGCCAGGGACTACAGTGAAACCAAGCTTTTCAATGTCTTAAGTGAAATGCGTGACAAGTATATTTTGCTCTTTTTTGGTTTGCACTGTACTGCACATTTCGAAGTATCAATATATGTATCCGTCTTTGTTTCTTCTAAACTTAAAGCCTTCGTACATGCCATATTTGATATATCATTATCACTGTTCCCATGAATAATGAGCTCGCCCTACTAAAAAAAAGGCATGCAGGCTTTACCGCCCTTGCCTATCGTCATTTTAAAAATAATTAAGAAAAATCATTTGTTTTCCTAAACAAGACAGAACACTATTAGAAAACAATAAAGACAAACAAAATGCAATTTTTTTTAACTGCGCGAAGGCAAGTGAAGCTGAAACAATACTTCTATTTGGTGGCCGCAACATTCCAGCGCAAAATTGTCGCGTTGCAGTAGTATAGTGTCGGAATCATATAACCGTTGGATGAGTTATAATCCTCATTTCCAGCTCAGATTGGACAACATGTACGTAACAGCTGGTGCTCTAGTAACTGTTTTATGTTATAGAACATGGTTTTTATGAGTTGTACCTAGTTGATTCTCATCCTTGAGATATTAATCCTGCAGACTCCAATCCTGAAAGATAACAAATGTCTACTGTACTCTGTTACATGATGAGATCTAATTTCTGGACTGTCCACGTGATTAAAGAACACTGCTTCAGAACACGTTATGCTGCGGACTCTTCATTATTGAACAGTTATATCAATTGATTTGTGACTCATGTGCAATCTGCGATTTGATTTAATGACACTGATCTAATGGCTGAAATATAGTTAAGGCATACAGATTTATAGAAAAAGTTAGAGAACATTTTGGGATTCAATAAATGTGGAATTACATATATTATAGAATAAGATACTATGGTAGTGGATTACTACAAGCAACACATGGCAGCTATTACAATGTACAATACAACATACTCATTTTGAAGCCAGCAGCTCCTGGAGCATGGGAGAAGAATTCGATTTGTATGGACCATAAGTTCCTAAACTCGTTACCCCGCCTACCCAATTTCTCCAGTCACTCAGGGCCCCTCAACTCTGAGAAATTAATCATCATCATGTGACATGCCGAAAAGTATGGGTGCTGCTTGTCGATTCGGGTGTATCAGCACTGTTGATGTTAATACTTGGTTGACCTGGGTGTTGACACGGCCTGAGTCAATATTTTGATTCTGTGTTGACTTATAGGTGGCATGTTGGGAAGAACTGAGCAAAGAGACAGGTTCCAGCCACTCAAGTGAGGCTAAGCATAAGCGCTGAGGATTTGTCATCCAATATGATTACAAGAATCGCGTATCAGGTCAGTGCTCTTGCCCTGTCCCCATCCGTGACATTAAGCCATCTACATATTTTTGTCCATGCTTTACTGCCTGCTCTCTTTCCCCCCAGTCTTGCAATTAGTCACCACGTTCTTGAGTTTATTCGTTTTCTGTAAGTATACCTTTTTTTCTAATCGAACACTGAACTTGGCAGGCAAGATACAAACGTAGTTACATTTGATCTTTGATAATATTACATTTAAAAAAAAGAATTAAGATATAATATATCGTGACAGAAAAGTGTAACTAGTGTCGAAATAGACAAGAACCTGGAAAGCAGATCCTCTAAGATTTTATTGCTCAAGCGTGTGTTGAAAAAATGTTTCACACGTTTAGCAACTAGACTTAATGCTCAAGTCCGGAGAGACAATATATGTTAACTTATCTTTTACCGGACCCTCTCCTGGCGGGGTATCTCTATGCCGCCGTTATGCTGCCTTGTCACGCTTTGTTTATGTGGGCGTTTTTTCAATTATTTTTATCAAAATCTTGAAGTTTCCTTTCCATCAAGCCAAATGTGCTGATTTTGCGATGCTCTTCAGTAGTTGTGTTTCGTTCGATCTTAGCACCATTTAGCTGGTGCTGTTGCAGAACGTCGCTCTCACGGCGCTTGGGAAAGTCCATGTCATCTGCCAACCTTACCTTATGAGGAACTGCCATATGTCCAGGTTGACGTTGTTGTCCAGTTTCCATCCTGTTAGTGTGTTTTTTGTTTGTTTGTGGTAACCAAACATTATTGTTCCGTGCAAACCATTACGGCGATTAATGTAGGACTAGAAACTAGGCGCAGAGCTCTGGTAAATATTTGTATATATCAGGAACGGCGACACAAAGAAATCATCGGGGAAGCTGTGGAGGGTAGGAGGGGGGTGTCGCTCATTACCTTTATACATTTTTTTGAAGGAGCAGAGCACGACGGAGCCAAGTCTTGTTTATGTGCATAAAAATAGTAAGAAAAATTATATTTTTACAGTTTAATGAAATATGGAGCCACGGCGGTGTAGTGACTAGACGCCCTGCCTCCGTTCCTAAGATCTTGGGTTCCAATTCACATCGACTCATTTTTAACTTTGACAAATTGACTTTGACTGCCTGGTCGTGAAAAGTAAAATCAACATCATATGCCCGCCACGTGGTTTGAGCGGTGGGGGCGGGGCCCGGGAGCCGGGGGTGGGGATTGGTTAAGCAAACTTTTAAATGGGGGAACACAGGGGAGAGGGGCAAGTAGGCTTTAGCCCACTGCGTTTGGCACCTCATGTGTGTATAGAAAAAAAAAACTGCTTTTTTCTTACGTATCTTCTAAAGAACACTACTCAAAAGAATTGTTACTGTGTGTACCGGCAACATTTTATACATATTCTGTTTTACCGACACTTTAATCAACAACAACAAAATAAAGCTTTGAATATACATAATTTGTCTTTCTGCGGCACTAAATGTATATTTGTTAAGCCAAATAGCTCCATAGAGAGACTAAAGTAAAGTCTCAGGCTTCAGGCTTATTTGTTATATAGGGTCAGACCTATATTTTATAGACCGAACGGCACTTGGTGGATGATGTGGTCAGCATCACGCTGGCTGCCTTTACTTCCTAGGACTGAACCTAGTACCCGCTCAAGGCTGAGTCGATCTGGGAGCCAAGGTCATTTTAATTTCAACAAAAAGTCTAGCCCCCGTCAGGACAAGAACCCTCGACCTTCCGATCCGCAGGCAAGCGTCTAATTGATAGACCACGGCGGTTGCCCATAGAGAGACGTGTTACTGCAAAATGCAGAAAATAAGTTTATGATCTGGCTGGAACTGAGCTGTTGAAGATAAACTGCCCAGTAAAACCAAACTGCCCACAAATGCTGAGACTAGTTCTGCAACGTCCTGTAAAGGATATGCAAAAAACATTTAACTCAGCAGATTGATGTCAAATGTGTTCGTGACCGATAAAGTTTAGGGCATAGCTGAGGGATAGGGACAGGCGGGGGTGTAAAGGGAAGAGAGGGTGGGGGAGAGGAATAGTACTGTATCTGTGCCAAACAAACCAACAAACTACCTGAGACTTCAGATATGTGGTTTTACAGAATTATGCTTCGTTTCCCAAAATGAGTAATCTAAATATTATGGAAGAGGAGGTTTTTTGTTCTACAGTCACAGTGCCGAATTATAGGAAAACAACAAATTTGTGGTACTTTTCATTTAATTCACAACATTCAGGGGACTTCAAGATTGCCGCTGCGGGATATTAGATCTGTTTTGGTCCGTTTCTAATTGACGTATCACCACAAAGTGTCTGTTACAGTTGCTGTGAACAACGATTGCCTATAACATAATGATGCCGGTACTGCGAACAGAACCGTACATTAAAAAAAACCTGAATCCTTCAGGCTATTTCTTTTTCTTATTCGTTGCGTTCACTGACTCTGGTAGTCTGGTAGTCTAGTAGTCTGGTAGTCTTAGTTTCAGCTTCAAAGCTAACGGGTCACCCCATCTTTGCTCCGCTCCCGTGCCAACGAAAAACACACAGAATGTTTATCACGGTCTCTTGTGGACAGATTGACAGACTGCTGTCTCGGCATATCTATCATACACACGTATTAAAGAATACGGTAGCCATCCGAAGTGCTAACACAAACAGTCCGACATTAGAAATGCAGTTCATCATTGATGGTAGCAGAAGTCACCAACAGATCAGCAGTTGCCCACACGATCAATTTTAATCACATAAGAGCACCACAAACATTGCGTCGACAGGTATCGCGCTATTATCTGAATCTACAATTCACACCACCACGCTGGTCACTGTCGAAAAAACATTCCAAATAAAATTTGCAGCTCACAGTGTCAAGCCATGCATTCAACTCAGAAGCTGGGCGACGAAACTGTATTCCATCTACAAATAGAGCAAAAACGCATCGGCCACCGTCTGGCAGAAGCAAACACTTTGCCTCGGCTCCAAACAGTGCCCCTGCCTAGCGTCCATTTGGACTCTAAACTAAGGCGGTCAGATTTGTTCTGAAGTTTTACGTGCACATAAATTTAACAGACATGTTTTATTTGTATGCAGACCGTTGATTTCTTGCTTCTCCGGCAGAGGTACACTTTAGAGGAAACCCATCAATAGTTGACTATTATGACATGCTTGTCAGGGAATCGGTGGGTCTAGGATTTATTTTCCATAATAGGTCATTTTTTGCAAAACAAGTCCGGCTCCGTTAGGACGCGAACCCAGGACCTTCCAATCGTAGGTGGGCGGCTAGCCGCCAACGCCACTCTTCTGTCGAGACATAGAGAATAATTAGTGTCTACAGAAATCATTATAAATGCGCTGTGGGCAAGATTTTTACATACAGTTTGTTTTAGTTTATGATTTTAGTGGTAAAACCAGATGCCTTCATCCTACATAGCCCTGATTACGTCAGATCTACAGTGGTTAAAGTTCAGACCTTTGTAATATCTAGCCTTAAGAACGATACTGGGTTTACTCACACACATACGTATACACATTTCTAGCTATCTGAAAGATGGATATTAACTATTCATCCATTCATTCTCCCGTGCTGCCGCTAAATGTCACAAAGTCAATTTCAACAAAACATGCACTCATGTGCAATTAATTTGATGTAGATGGAATATAGTTTGGCGCCTGATGTTACTTGATTATTTTGTTCTTCAGTTATAAAGAATCAGTATCCTTTGTGTGCCGTTAGAAGTCACATTCGATTCCTTCACTAAGCTCGGCTGCAAGCAACTCTCTCGATTTCTGACAGTAAGTTCAGCTCAGCATTTATTGCCTTTTATAATAATGTTCTTCTTAAGGTTTGTATTGGACGTCCTCTTTTTCTCAGACCATATGTTTCCCACTGCAGTTCCTGTTTTGTCATTCTTTGTTCATTTCAACCCAGAGTGTGCCCAGGATATCTCCACCTTGTTTGCCTTATTACACTCGATACAGATATCTGTCCCTATATTTCTATGATCTCCACATTCTTTTGAATTCATCACGTTTTACGTTCATGATTTTTTCTCATACATTTATTTTGCAAATGCAATAAACTTTCAATGTCTTTAGTGGTCCTCCGACTTTTCACTGGCATAGGTTACAAATGAAATGACGTTAGAGTTGAAGAATTCTTCGTTTGGTCTTAAAGATGTATGACTTGAAGCTCTATATTATGTTAGGGCTTTTAAAGACTGTTTTTGCTTTGCCAGTGTGTAGCACAATTTTATTTGTTGATTTTATAGCGAGTCTAAATTGCTACCCAAATAGGTGAAATGGTTCGTTACTATTATTGGTTTGTTCTTTAGCATAACATCCACATGATCCGTTGTTGGCTTCTTTAATATTTTTTATATATGTTTTCTCATAACTTATTTGTAGTAATATTTGTGATTCTGTAAACGACAAATTGTCCGTTTTCCTGTCATGTCGTTGTTATTTTCACATAACAGAACAATATCATCTGCAAAATTCAGATCTTCCAGTTGTCTATTCTCTGCCCAATCAATGCCCATATTGCTTTTGTAACATTTTTTCATTACCCAGCCAATGGCTAATCCAAATCACAAGGGAGATAAAAGGCAGCCTGGTTTCATACCAGTTTCCACTAAAAACCAGGCACTTGGACCATTTTCAGTGCGTACTGCACATTCTGAATCATCATATAACTTTCTAATAATCCATATTATTTTAGCTGGTATGCCGTAGCATTCCAGAATTCACCGTAGTTAAATTATATGCTAGTTGTCAAACGCCTTCTTGAAATCAATACAATTTAGGATGAGAGGTGGTTGTTTCACAGTGTGTTCTTTTAAAATAAGTCCCAGGATCATTATTTGATCAAGACGACTTCTTCCACTTCGAAACCTACTTGTTCTTCTCTAGTGACTGTAACAACAGCCTCTTTAATTCTATTGACGATTATTTAGCCACGTGTTTTTGACATAACGGATTAAAAGGTAGAGCCTCTCCAATCGCGCCAGTCGCTGAAATTAACTATTGAGGGGATTTTCACAATGATTCATTTCTTCCGTTGTTCTGGGACCGTTTCCTCTTTCCAGATTTATTATAAAGAATAATCATTAAACGAATCAGCACTTATTAATCAAAACCAAGACAATCATAAGTTACAAATTTTCGAAAACAAAGAATGGCAACGAATGTTTGGACCCATCAAAGACGCAGACAGCGGGGAATGCAGAGTGGGAAGCAACAACGAAATTCATAATATGTTTAAATCACCATTGATCACTGGCAGCATGGGGTCTAATACACTGAAATGGCTTGGGCATATTGAGAGAAATTAAATAAAAGAGAGGTAAAAACTGAATACAAAGAGAACTGAATGGTCGCAGGTCACGAGGGAGACCAGGAAAACAGTGAGGAGATAACGTCAACACAGACCTGCAAACACTTGGTGTCACACAATGTAAAGAGAAGGCAAACAAGAGAGATGAGTTGAGGCGGGTGATATCTGCAGCAATGAACCTCAAGGGTTCGGAACGCTGAAGAAGAAGCAGGACAATCATAAATATTTGAATTAAAGAAAATGTTATTTAGGACATTAGCAAAGTTGGGAGGTGAAGAACATTTGAAGGCATGCTTTATTGGCAACATGGAGGTGGTGACAATCTACATTCTTAAGTCATGTCATGAAAAGGAGAAAACCCGAGTACATCATGACGGAGGGAAAGTCGGAGAGGAATAGAGCAAGAGGGAGGCAGAGAGAGAAGATGATCGTCAGTTTTACATCATGGCATGGAAGATCATCTGTATCGCAGCTGACTGAAACTTCACGAAACAGTATATTGTTGATGGGCATGCCTAGCAAAGCCACACAGCATGGGCTATAGGAAGAAGAAGATGGCGATAGGTGGGTGATTATATTTCGAAACTGTAAATAGAAACACAACAAACAAACAAACAAACAACGAAAACCAAATGTAAACGTTGGTTCTGCAAAGTCCTAAGATAGTGGTTAGACTGTCGCTGACTGAGGGTCTTTGGTTTGAATCTGCATAGGGTGGATACATAAAAGTATCACCCTGGCTCCCAAGTCTGTCTAGCCTAAAATATGCACCAGGTTATCTAAAACAAAAAAAAAAGGAAATTTGTTGACCACATCACCCATCGAGAACAGTTTGGTCTTTAAAATATTAGTCTAACATCATATGCCTGCGCCCCTCTGGAGTGAAAAGGATTCTTCATTGAATGAATGACTGTTTTTCTCCGTCTGGGTTCTTTCCAGAAGTTTTGACATCAGTGCGACACAATGAGCGAGATCTAGGATGCTAATCCAACAAGTCCAATCCCGGATACCCCAGTCAATTAAAAGTTAATAATAATGAGGCCCGTAAAGATAACACAAAGTACTACCTAGCTATGTCCGAAGCTGAAAGGAAAGAGCTGTTCATAATGCATTCGTCTTGTTTACACGCGTAAAAATAATAACATTCCAAATTGTTATTCATTATTTTAATTTGTTTTTTAATATTATGAAAATGTCCGTGGCTTAGGCGTTGCGAGTCCGACTTGTAATTCTAGCGTACTGCGATTAAAATCCACTGCTGGCAACGTGGATTTTTTTATCATGGCATGGGGCGTCTCAGGTCGACCCAGCCTAAACAGCATGTGTGTCCCGGGGAAGTAAAGACGGCCGGTGTAATGCTGATGACATTACCCATCTAGTGCTAATTGGTATGTAAAAATATGGGTGCTCTTTCCATGTGCCCGATGCGCCTAAAGCGTTACAAGGGATCATTACTAATATGAAAATAAAAACAAATAAGTGAAAAGCAAGCTTCCATACTGAAAACAAAGCTTCCATGCTAAGCTGCTAAGCCACCATAGACAGTTGGGAGACTGGCCTCAGAGAGACCTAGGCTGCACTTCCTCCCCCTCCCCAATCCTTCTCCGATTCCAGTGCCCCAGTGATATCAGGCAGGTTGACAGAGTCGGTGGAAAAGTCGGCTTCACGTATTTGTTGACATTTTGGAATATGGATTTTATAATAACTGAAGAAATAGTTTGTAGCAACAGTTGCCAGCATTACTGGTTATTGCAAATGTGTCAGAGACTCCGAGTTAATTTAAAAAAAAAGAGGAGTTTAATGTTAAGCGAAAAAAAGTATTCAGTCGAGGTTCATTAAGACATGTAGAAGTGATTGACAAGTAGAAAATGGAACTGATTAAAGTGATAAGATTATATTAACAAATAATGATGATTGATTATTATTACTTGTCTACTGCTATTTATCTAGCCCTTGGCAGATGGCGAATCTTTATCTTTACTAAACGTTCTGTTAAACTCAGGGTAGGGAGAGTCTATGTTCGTATTTCAAGGCTAGATGTGTTGCTTTGTTCGTGTTCTTTTTTGTTTGTTTTATGCACTCTTGCTGTTGTCTGTCCGTAACTGTCTTCGCTCGATTTGGGTGTGTATTCAAACTTCATGTACAAATATATTTTGATAGTCCGCTCTTAAAGTGGATTCATCGTATTTCATTCTTTTGAGGATCGAATAAAGTTAGGGACAATTAACATAACCTTTCACACACAAAAGATTAACCGTTGTGTACCTAGAAAAATCAAATCAGAACTAATCAAAATATTGGATGATGTCTTCAAAAAAGCAGCAAAGAAATGAGTATTAACTTGCATAACGTTTTCGAAAGAGCACACAAAGTACCCATACATCCGTTCCTTTTGTCAACTCTTCGGCGAGACAGCTGAAGAAGAGAATCGTAAGAACAAGAAGCTGTCTAAAACATTGAGCTCTGCTGGTCATCTTTAACATGTAGCAGGTCCTTTGCAGAACGTCCCTGTTATCATGATACGCTGGAAGGTCACTCGGTTCCCTGACCAATCTTTCAGTACCAGTAAACAAACAGAGAGACAGTGGGATAAAGCCTTCAAGAGTTTACCAGAGACACAATAAAATAAGACCTTCAAGGGTTTAACAGAGACGCAATGAAAAAAGACCTTTAAGGGTTTAACAGAGACACAATGAAAAAAGACCTTTAAGGGTTTAACAGAGACGCAATATAATAAGGTCTTTGAGAGTTTAACAGAGAGACAATGGAACAGAAGCAGTAAGGTGAATCATTCAGATACAAAGTTGTTAACGATGCCTAAGAAGTATTCTTGACATGACATGGCAAGACTGGATCATAAACACCGTGATATTGGAAAAAGGAGGCATTACAATGCTCAGTCTACGAAGGCTCGGGTGGTTGGGTCACAACTGGAGAATGAAGGATGGTAGAGTCGTTAAGGGCATCCTCTATGGTGAATTACAGAAGAGTAGAAGACGTCGAGGCCGACTTCTACTATGATATAAAGATGTGTGCAAGGGGGACATGTCTTGAGTTGGATTCATGGAAACAAACTGTCTTGGAGCCTGTTGCAAGGAGGGGTGCACATTGGGAAGAGAATGAGAATGAAGGAAGGAATGCCTAATGAAAGGACGTGAGCTGAGCGTATGAAAAGAAAAACATTAAATAAAAATGATAGCAGCAACGGTCCTGAAATTCCTATAGTCGTGAAAGACTTTTCACAACGAGGGCGGGTCTTGCTAGTCACACTCGCCATGGCTATGGGTTGTAAGTCCCAGGCCTCCTCATAGCACGATAAAACACTATAGTCTAGGAAGATAGAAATGTTCCAACAAAGGGGTAATATAAAGTATATATGTGATAGAAGACAGCAAGACGTTATACTATCTTTAAAAACAAAAAACAAAAACAAAACTTTTGATTGTCATTGAATGGCACTAAAAGAGTTAATAACTTAAACAAAAACAAAAGAAAAAAGACAGTCTTTCCCAATATATTTAGTATTATATTATACGATTATTCATTAGGCCTTTACCCTTGGGTGACTACTGGTCTAGAAGGGAAGTTCTGGCTATGATCAAGATCAGTTGTCATGCAAAGCCTAATCTGACAGCTTCTGCGGCACGCTTTTTTCCACACGTATTGGTGCTGCTAGCTTGCATCTGGTTTAAACAAGCCCGCTTAATAATGGATCATATTGAGTGGACAATTTATGGTCTCTAAAATACTGTCCAGACTTTCTGCAATGGGCAGACATGAATCTATTCCTGGCTTAAATTGTCTGTGATTCTTACCCTCTCTGTAGCACAACGGGACACTATTCTCTGTAAAGACAGAAAGGTGTGAATAATTATAATCTTTTATATAATACTCACGTCTTCCCAGGTAAAACTGGTCAACGGACGTTCCAAATTGAACAGGTCTACCAGGTTCTTCCCCAGTGCAGTTGGGAGCACATTCCGGAGTCCGGGCCCCACACTCCTGATCTCCATCTTCCGACTGAACACGATGTGAAACGGGAACAGCTCAAACAGCAGCTCAGGTCGAAGTGGAATGCTGTCCACGATGTTGTCTACGATGTGGGCGGCGATTTCTCTGAAGGCCTTGTTGTCAAACAGAAGCCTGAATTTGACATGTGTAGTTTGGGTGTCTTCATTGTAGTCGTTGGCCACCATGAAGATGTCCACGCGGGTGTTGTAGAAGACCTTCCCAACCTGCCGGATTTGACCCTTGACATAGTGCAAGAAGCCACGCCTCCTTGACCTGTAGGTCAAAGTCAGACCGTTTTTCGTCTCATCCTCCACGAAAAAAGAGGGAGGTTTGAGCTTAGGGTAGCTGAAACGCAGGTACTCGTGAAGGTTATCCAGACCATTGAGGAAATCTCGCATGTGGCGTCCCAGAACTTTGAGGATGCGATCATAGCCAAACTGACCAACGAAATTGACGAATTCCACTCCAAAACTGTCCATGATCGTGTCCAGGGTATCACCCGTAATCTAAATAAAGAGTCAGTACAATTAGTGTGTTGCAAATGTGACAGAAAACGCGACTAGATTTCTTCTATATTGATATCATATGGAGGTGCGGGATCACCAAGACACATTCAAGTACACACACTGAACAGGTAGCGTTTGCAATTAACACGGACAATGTCGACTCCTGCAAACAAAGAAATTATGGTCCTAAATCTGACTTCTGTGGTAATCAAGTGGTCAATCTCTCACTTAAGCTGGTAAGATGTACAGTGTACATAGATACACTTTGATATATGTATTAGCTCACTGTTTTGTGTTTCATTGTATGTTGATGTAACTTTGTCATTCCTGACGAGAAACAGGGAAATTTGGCCAGACAATAAGATGTGCAATGTTTTGTTTCTGTTCACAACATTTACAATAACTTTCCTGCTTCTTCCAGTTCTGAAATTATATTTTTTTTTTTTTTTTTATTAATCCTCTCTTATAGTTCTGTTAGGATTATTACTTTTATTTGCGGTCTTCTACCAAACCTATCAAGTGAAATTTTGATAACTAGTCTGTATGTTATAGTTGTGCATTTAACAGTTATAACAGCATTCGTTATTTGATAACTTGTGAATGTTGTGCAATACGTTAACATTTTAATTTCTGTTAAATCATGGCTATGTTAGAAGCGACCAGATGACCACTTGCGAATCCAGGGGACGTGGGTTCAGATCCGCATGCTCCCGGATTTTCTTCCCAAGCATGACCTTGGCTCCCAGGTCGACCTTCCCTTTAACTGTTGGCAGATAATGTAGTGGGAATAAAGACGGTCGGCGTGATTTTGACTACATCAGCAACTGGTCTATAAAAATATGAGTCTGAGCTCATATGTCTGATGCGCCTCTGGTGCGTAAATGGACCTTTACATTTTGTTTTTACAATTTAAATAAATCGGTTAATTGTCTTGTATTTTATTAATTCCTGTGTCTACTATATATATTTTGACCTGACCCTTTCTTGTGTAATATGCTGAGTCTATTGCAGTTCTTTTACCAATCAGTGGTAATTCTTTTAAATCTTACAGTTCTGTTATATTGACAATGTATGTTAATTCATGTTTGTTACCGTAACGTTTACATGATTATATTTTCAAAATGCATTTACAGGTTACAGTAATAGTGGCTAAATCAGTTAGGGTACTGCACACAGTAAAGCAAATTGCAGTAAAAAGTAATCACAATGCCAATAACGATATTGGAAACAGAAACAATTATTATTATTACCAGAAAAACGAAATGTGACAATAACTGTAACAATAGTAGTAATAATAGTAGCGAATATTCATAGTGATCAAATATTAACAACAAAAATAACCTATTATAATATATATATATATATATATATATATATATATATATATATATATATATATATATATATATATATATATAGAGTAGTAAAGTTTTTTTTTATTATTACATATACATATTGCTATGTTTAAGAAGTCGAGTATTTCTCTTGTAATTGAAACTAATTTTTTTTAATCAGCACAAAGTACTTAGAGAATACAGTTTAATTTTTTGTTTAAAAGCAAACACACACTCTCTTACAGAAACAGACACACTCTCTCACGCACACTCATTCTCTCTCACACACACTCTCTCTCACAGACACACACTCTCTCTCTTACAGACACACACTCTCTCTCACACACACTCCCTCTCTCTCTCACACACTCCCTCACGCATACACACGTCATCTCTCTCACAGACGCACTCCCTCTCTCTCTCCCCAACATATACACTCTCTTTCACAGACCCATACACCCTCTCTCTCTCTCTCACACACACTCCCTCTCTCTCACACACATTACTCTCTCACATACACTCTCTCCCACACATACACACCCTCTCTCTCCCACACACACTTCCTCTCTTTCTCTCAAACACACACACTCCCTCTCTCTCTCTCACTTCCTCTCTCACTCACACACACACACTCCCTCTCTTTCTCACTCACTCCCTCTATCTCTCTCTCACACACACACACTCCCTCTCTCTCACAAACACACTCCCCCTCTCTCACACACTCCCTCTCTCTCACACACTTCTTCTCTCTCTCACACTCCTTCTCTCTCACACACTTCTTCTCTCTCTCACACTCCCTCTCTCTCTTCCTCTGTCCTTCTCTCTTACACACACACACACACACACACACACACACCACAAGCAGTTGTTTACCTTTGCAGCAGCTGTAGCCATATCCAGCAACATACTATCATTGTAGATGTTATGAGTGGCGAATCCACTGAGATTAATATTGGCCTCCTTTCGTATCCTCTCCCAGGTTTCCTCTCCATATTTGCCCTTGAGATGATCCGCCGCCGACTGAAGAAGAAGTCCGTACATTGTGAACAGATATTTCGCAGTACAGATCAGCAGGTGTGTACTCGGGATAACAATGGAGCGGGCCTATGACATTTGTTCATCATTTATTTTACAAATGCTTCAAGTGCCACCTTTCTTTATAGATTTAGAGAATGTTCGCGATTCGGGTGAATTGTATCTGAAAATATAAAATTTAGTCAACATTAAAATGTGACTCAAAGACAATGTACCGGTTAATGATGAATGAAACATTATACATTTTGTTCCTGGCATAGTTTTAAGGTAGGTAGGTACTTGTACCCCATTAAGACGTAGTTGATCCCACCAAGACATCACACAAGCGATAAACACCCGGTGACACAAAGTGCCACTATGCGGATGAGTATCACCCGTGGAGAGATCCCTGAAACCCCTTTCAGCCGTTAGGTAATATTTATGTCCCGGCTAGATTAAGGGCTTCCGGAAGAAGAAAGGCGGAGCTTCAAATAAAAAAAAATGGCATCCTACAAAGGGACGACTTTTTTTTTCTTAATTATCACGGTTGCTCCCGTGCCCTTTAAGTGTAGATAGTTATTAGGTGTGGTTTTACAAGTTCTGATTATGTTAAAGTCAGAAAATAACTACACAATTGTCCAGATCTTTAGGCATATTGGGCGTATGGGATGACACTTACATTGTATAGACCATTCGGCACTTGGTGGGTGTTGTGGTCAACGTCAGGTTGGCCGCCTTTATTTCTCATAACTTTACTTGGTACCCATTTAAATTAAAGTTGAAGTGAGAGCCAAGATCATTTTTAAATAAACTCCGGATCCGCCAGGACCTGAACCGCGACCTTCGGATCGGCAGGCGACCGTGTGATCTACACAAACATAGGTCTTGTTTAATCTACTGTGGATGTGCCGGAGACGGGAACACTGTCCTTTGGTTAAGTCAACATTGTACACTCCACGCAACACAGCACCAGTTTTTAGTGTTATTTGCATACTCAATGTGAGTGTGATATATATATATATATATATATATATATATATATATATATATATATATATATATATATATATATATATATATATATATATATATATAGGTAACATAAAGTCACTAAAACAGCTAACTAGTACTTTCGAACTGAGGGAAGGTCTCGTTCAAAGTAAGCACTGTATAATGCTTACATCTGAGACTGAGCAGAACAAGAGATGAGCACAGGAAATAATCCCAGATTAGTGGAAGAAAGGAATAATTGTTAGAATTCCTAATAAAGGTATTCTTACAGACTAACAACAGGAGAGAAAATATCTGTTATCGGTCATGTCAACGACGCTTTGTAAAATTAGAATTAGATAGGTAGTGAATAAAGTCGTGAAAGATGAAAAAGCAGGTTTTCGACCTACAGAAAACTGCTTAGAACAAATATTTACTCTGAGACTTATTTTTGAAAGATTTATTGGGGGGGGGGGGGGGGGGGGGGGGGGGGAACTGTATTTTGAATTTCATTAACTTGAAAGCTTTTGATAGTTTACATAAAACATCATTAGTGGGAAATTTTTTTATGTTTTTTTATTTCAATGAAAATAATAAATATTATTAATTCAATGTAGGAAGGTTCAGAGTGTGCAGTGCGAACAGACGATGGTTTCACGTATTGGTTTAAGGTTGATACTGTTGTGAAACAAGGATACATTCAATGGCATCTGTGTTTTTTTTTTTTTTTTTGGCATAACAACTCTCTGAGTGAGAAAAAAAATTATTGGAAACCTCGGTATTGACTAAGTGGACAACACAAAGTTGGAAGATCATGGTTTGCTGATGATTTTGTTCTGCTAAGTAAAAGCAGCAATGACATGCAGAGAAAAACTGATAAATTAGCAAATATAGCATCAAGGATAAGGACTACAAATAAGTTATAAAACGACAAATATAATCAAGACAACTAGAACAGATCAAGCAGCTGTAACACTAGAAACAAGAGTAATTAAAGTTAACAGATCAGTTTACTTATTTAGATAGTAATTTTGATTGATAGTAAAGGAAATAAAAATAAATAAATTATGACACACATTGGTAAGGCATCAGCAGCTTTTAAAAGATTGAACAAAATATGGAACTCCAAAATGTTATAGTTTAAAAATCAAGTTATGTATTTTCAGTTTTAATGTTTTTTCAGTTTTAACATATGTAAGTGAAAGTTGTAGAACCATTAAAGACAAAGAATGAAAGTTAAAGGCTTTCGAAAATGTCTGAGGAAAATCATGAAAGTACAATGGGGTGAATTCAAAAGGAGTAGAGTGATAAGAGATATGTCTGGGCTACCACTAGAGATATGTCTGGGCTACCACTAGAGATATGTCTGGGCTACCACTAGAGATATGTCTGGGCTACCACTAGAGATATGCCTGGGCTACCACTAGAGATATGTCTGGGCTACCACTAGAGATATGTCTGGGCTACCACTAGAGATATGTCTGGGCTACTACTAGAGATATGTCTGGGCTACTACTACAGATATGTCTGGGCTACTACTAGAGATATGTCTGGGCTACCACTAGAGATATGTCTGGGCTACTACTAGAGATATGTCTGGGCTACCACTAGAGATATGTCTGGGCTACCACTAGAGATATGTCTGGGCTACCACTAGAGATATGTCTGGGCTACTACTAGAGATATGTCTGGGCTACCACTAGAGATATGTCTGGGCTACTACTAGATATATGTCTGGGCTACCACTAGAGATATGTCTGGGCTACCACTAGAGATATGTCTGGGCTACCACTAGAGATATGTCTGGGCTACCACTAGTATCAACAGTCATAAGACAGAGAAGATAGCGCTAAACTGGACACATCCTAAGAAGAAACCAACAGATAATAAATCACCAAACAGGCATTAACATGAGAAACAAAAGGATTAAGAAGACGAGGACACCAAAAAGAAACCCTAAGATAAACATTGATGAAAGAGGCCAACGCTGCTTTACTGGATCCATGCATTAAATTGAACTTGACTGCACAGTTATAATAAAATTTAAAAATGGAATGTGAGCCCTATTTGACATATAATGGGACAACAGGATAATTCATGAATAATCGACAAGAAGCTCGCATATTGATATATATTGTTGTTGGTATTGAGTATGCTGTGCCGAAGCCACCATGAAAACTGTAAAATACAACGTTTGTAACAAATGCAGAGTAAATTCAACATGCAAATTGTGGAAACATTTTTATTATTAAGATTGTAACTTGTCCAGTGAAGGTGGGTGTGAATATAGTATACCAAGACCATTAAATAACTTCACAGCAATATATAAATATATATATATATATATATATATATATATATATATATATATATATATATATATATATATATAATATCTCTGTGTATATGTGTATATATGCATGCGTATATACACATATACACACAGCATCAGTGGGATTAATCAGCATCACGCCGGCCGCCTCTACTTCCCAGAACTCCACCTGGTACCCATTCAAGGCTTTGTCACCTAGAAGCCAAGGACCCTTAAGGAAAAATTTCAGTCCCGTCGGGACTTGAACCGACGGGCGTCTAGCCACTACACCACGGCGGCTCCCGTATAGCCATATAAGACAGTTACATTGGGCCACCACAAAACATTTACGAAGTAACTTGTAGTAGAGTCAAGGCGGGTTTGAGTCTGTCGTTTCAGAGTAACTCGTAGTCCAGTCAAGGTGGGTTTGAGTGTGTCGGTTAAGAGTATCTCGTAGTCCAGTTAAAGTGGGTTTGAGTGTGTCGGTTCAGAGTAACATGTAGTCGAGTCAAGGCGGGTTTAAGTGTGTCGGTTCAGAGTAACTTTAAGTCGAGTCAGGGCAGGCTTGAGTGTGTCGGTTCAGAATAACTTGTAGTCCAGTCGATGTCGGTATGAGTGTGTCGGTTCAGAGTAACCTGTAGTCCAGTCAAGGTGGGTTTGAGTGTGTCGGTTCAGAGTAACTTATAGTCCAGTTAAGGTGGGTTTGAGTCTGTCGTTTCAGGCTAACAGGTAGTCCAGTCAGTGTGCATTTAAGTGTGTCGGTTCAGAGTAACTTGTAGTCCAGTTAAGGTGGGTTTGCGTGTGTCGGTTTAGAGTAGCTTGTAGTCCAGTTAAGGTGGGTTTGAGTGTGTCGGTTTAGAGTAACTTGTTGTCCAGTCAAGATGGGTTTGAATGTGTCGGTTTTGAGTAACTTTGTATCCAGTCAAGGCGGGTTTGAGTGTGTATGTTCAGAGTAACTTGTAGTCCAATGAAGATAGGTTTGAGTGTGTCGGTTCAGAGTAACTAGTAGTCCAGTTTAGTTTTGTTTGAGTGTGTAGGTTCAGATTAACTTGTAGTCCAGTGAAGGTGGGTTTGAGGGTGTCGGTTAAGAGTAACTCATAGTCCTGTCAAGGTGGGTTTGAGTGTGTCGGTTCAGAGTAACTTGTAGTCCAGTGAAGGTGGGTTTGAGTGTGTCGGTTAGGAATAACTCATAGTCCTGTCAAGGTGGGTTTGAGTGTGTCGGTTCAGAGTAACTTGTAGTCCAGTGAAGGTGGGTTTGAGTGTGTCGGTTAAGAGTAACTCATAGTCCTGTCAAGGTGGGTTTGAGTGTGTCGGTTAAGAGTAACTCATAGTCCTGTCAAGGTGGGTTTGAGTGTGTCGGTTAAGAGTAACCTCTAGTCAAGTCAAGGCGGGTTTGAGTGTGTCGGTTCAGAGTAACTTTAAGTCGAGTCAGGGCAGGTTTGAGTGTGTCGGCTCAGAGTAACTTGTAGTCCAGTCGAGGTGGGTTTGAGTGTGTCGGTTCAGAGTAACTTGTAGTCCAGTCAAGGTGGGTTTGAGTGTGTCGGTTCAGAGTAACTTGTAGTCCAGTTAAGGTGGGTTTGAGTCTGTCGTTTCAAAGTAACTTGTAGTCAAGTCGAGTCAGGGCAGGTTTGAGTGTGTCGGCTCAGAGTAACTTGTAGTCCAGATAAGATGGATTTGAGTGTGTCGGTTTAGAGTAACTTTGTATCCAGTCAAGGTGGGTTTGAGTGTGTATGTCCAGAGTAACTTGTAGTCCAATGAAGATAGGTCTGAGTGTGTCGATTCAGAGTAACTAGTAGTCCAGTTTAGTTTTGTTTGAGTGTGTAGGTTCAGATTAACTTGTAGTCCAATGAACGTGGGTTTGAGTGTGTCGGTTCAGAGTAACTTGCAGTTCAATCAAGGTGGATTAAAGTGTGTCGGTCTAGAGTAACTTTTGGTCCAGTGAAGGTGAGTTTGAGTGTGGCGGTTTAGAGTAACTTGTAGTTAAATGAAGGCGGGTTTGAGTGTGTCAGTAACTTGTAATCTAGTCGAGGGAGTTGAATGTGTCGGTTCAGAACAACATAAAGTCCGGTGGAGGTGTACTTGAATGTGTCGGTTCAGGGTAACTTTTAGTCCAGTCGAGATAGGTTTCAGTGTGTCGGTTTAGAGTATCTTGTAGTCTAGTCAAGAAGGGTTTGAGTGTGTCGGTTCAGAGATCGATTGATTAGTTTGTTCCCTTGAGACTACTACCCAAACATTTACGCCATCATCTGGCAAACCAATAAAGTAGATCCCAGATATCGGGTTCAACCTCCAAAGAAGTTATCACTAAATCATTTACAACTCCTGTACCCTGAAGCTCTACTTTGCAATTCTCTGCGAACAGAAGTTTTGCAAATCAGATGTGGCACATTAGGAGTAACCGGCCAGGTCAGACAACAAGACACTCCGCTGGGAATACTTCACCTCTAACTTTGGCACACAGACAAATGACACCTAAATTACCACAGACACATACTATAGACAACATAATATTACAAGAGGACCGAGTGAGTGAAGTGGGTCTACTGAATGGACAAATGAGTTTTAAAAAAAGACAATCAGAATCAAAACATCGGATAGTAGAAGACACATATAGAGATATTATTAATTAAAGTTAGTTTCGTATCTTTCACTAGACGTTGAAGAACCAACACTAGCATTTATTGCCTGTTGTGGTTCTTCTGAGCAAATTTACGTTTAGTAGTTTGTCATTGCTTAAGGGACGGTCGGCTTCTCGATACCACTATCGAAACCAACGCAAGGCGCAAGGCCCGCAGCTGAGATCGAACCCAGCACCCCGGCATTACGAAGCTCGTTCGCAACTTCTAAGCCAATTATATTAGGCCAATAAATTTGGCACAGAGAAAAATAATTTCATTAGCAGACCACACAGAAACACACAGAAACTACAACTTATGAGATTTAGGCAACTACACATGGCGCACAAAAACTAGACGACAAGTATCACCAAAAGCTGCTAAACAGTTGATTGAAGGTGGTCGTATGTTTCCTTCATCAAACGAGAGAGTACAGATCAGTCTAAAAATATGTGGTTGCCATAATAAACTTAGCACGTCTCAGTGGCATGAAAGGAATCCTTTTCACTCTTTGTCTGAAGCTAAATAAGAAAGAAGCCGTAAATAACGTTTATCTCAAAATCAAATGTTATCTCGCGCATGGCGTGTTTGATCTACGGATGATTGTCCGGGTAGGAACACAGAGACGTATTTAACAGCATCGAAAAACTGTACCTCAGTATAAAAGCAGTTTCTTAGTCCATATCAAGTCGATTTTATGTTTAGGAAAATCTGCAATGAAACTTTTATTGGGAATCTATCATATGAACTTTTATGTAATTGAGATGAACTAATATCACAGAACACGGCACGTTCCCAGTTGTGCTCTGTTGACATCGTATTCAACCAATTCATTTCCTCATCCCCTTGTGGGATGCAACTTTTAGTTATTTTGAGGCCCCGCCCTGGCTTACGCCGGGTGACTTAAATTTAGCCGGGCCAAATATATGGCCTAACCGCTGAACGGGGTTTCTGGGATCTCTCCATGGGTGATCTTCATCCGCCTTTTGGCACTTTGAGTCACCTGGTGTCTATCGCTTTGTGTGATGTCCTGGTGTGGTACAGCTTGCTTACTTACTTACGTGTGCAACCAGACAACCTAAGTTTCAAAACTTTCACAGTTGCGAGGCAAACGGTTTAAAAGTGTAACCTGTATATCGATGTTTAAAGAACATTTTATGCATTAAATCCATTCCATGGGATGTCGGAAGCAAGGATACTTTATAAAATCAATTGTAATTTATAGGTGGGAATTACAGATAGTCCAAAAACAAGCCAAACAATTCTTGAGGCTTGAGAAATGTGTTTTTGCGGAAGAATTCTTTGAATTCCCTGCTCTGTCACAATTTGCAACCCACATGTTTTAACAGAGACGAGGGCTCGGTAAAACCTGAAACAAAAAACAGCAGAAAGAGACAGGCATACAGTTTTGGTCATATTATGAGAAAATGTCGGGAACGCTGGAAAGATCTGAGGGAAAAGAGACAGGAGGACAGCGTGAAAAGATTCTTGACAGCTTTCTGTCAAGGCATGGGGGAATGTCTGCACACGAACTGATACACATTGTTGAAGATCGCAATTTTAGACAGGCATGATCAATCACCCACGCCAGTCGGCAAGACACGATGATCATGATTCTGCTCCTAACCTCTTGCTTGTCTCTTCTCTACCTTCAAATTACGTAAAGAACATGTGAGAGAGTTAGGTCGGTTAATGTCGCTGAATGGTTTCACACTCCTCTATTTATTTCAATTATTATAACAACCATCTTGTTATACAATGTCTTTTCATAACACTTTCATTTGATTGTCTTAAATTCCCGAAAGCAGTGTGACGCATTATTATGTATATACACATATGTAAACAAAACCTCAATTCAATTGTCTTCTTTCTTTTTTTTTTTTTTAACCCCGATTTCTGAGTTATATATTGTCAGAGATTAAACATAAAATAATGTAGGAGGACGCAAGGACATCCATGATAAAACTGTTGAAGAACAAACGTTGACGAGAGAAAGAACCCAGAGATGACGGACAAGACTCTATAAATGGTAAAGAGAAAATGCACAGGAAAAATGTCTGAATGAAGACATTACATGCGGATGTTGTTTTTGGGGAGAGAAATGAGAGAGAAGAAAAACTTACTGAATGTTCTAGAACAAATAAAATGATAACTGCAAATACTCTATTTAAACATCTCAGACGCCTTGGACTTGGAAAAGCCATAGATATAATTTTCGGAACCACATTTATCACATACTGATTAACAGCCGGGTCAAAAACAGTTTGTTGTCAGTTAAAACAAGAGCTAGAAACAAACTGTAAAAGTGACAATATGCCAGTCATTGGAAAACTTAAGGATAAAGCTGCAAAAACTATTTTCTTAAAAAAGAGCTCCAAGAAATACCAAGCTAGATTTGGCAATGCTTGAATCCAATCAAGAAATGAGTAAGAAATGCTGTCACCATTACTGTTCAAAATAGATGAAATGTTATTGAAAAGATAACTAGTATAGATGAATAATAGCAAATGCTAAAACATTTGACAATTCTCATTTTTAATGTATTGCTTATTTCTCTTGATGTCAGTAACTTTTGCCTGTTGTTGAAAATGTTTTTGGCCATCCCTATTCTTTTCTTGACTTCTGTTTCACTTCTGCCGTCACGTGTTATTACTTGTCCAAGATATAAGAAATTTTTAACTTGTTCCAATTTCACCCCGTGCACTGTGATATTCATTGTTAGCTGATTATTTTATTTGCTAAATATCATGGTTTTTGTCTTTTTCAAATTTATATCTAATCCAAATTCTGCACTCCTTCTGTTTACTTGCTCCACTAGGTCTTGCAACTCCTGCTAACTCTCTGCTTGCAACACTGTGTCGTCAGCATATCTCAGATTGTTTATTATTCTAACATTGATGTTCAGTCCTGGTAATTCTACAATTTCTTTAAAAATAGTTTCTGTACATAAGTTGAAAAGGCTAGGCGACAGCACACATCCTTGTCTTACTCCTCTCTTGATCTCTATCTGGGATGAGCAGATGTTGTCATATCTTACTGTTGCTTCTTGCTCCCAGTATAAGTTTCTAATAAGTCTGATATCCTTTCCATCTAGTCCTATGTTTTGAAGAGCTGCAATAAGTTGTTCATGTTTCACTCTGTCGAAAGGTTTTTGTAATCTATAAATATTTTTCTGAACTTCTATATATTTTTCAGTCAGCATCTTAAGACAAATTATGGCCTCTCGAGTACCACTGTTTTTACGGAATCCAAATTGCTCTTCATAAACTTCTTTCTCTATTTTATCTTAAATTCTTGCTTGTATTATCTTCAAGAGTTATTGACAAAGAGAAGGTAATTAGAAGATGTACAGAGTATTTACAAAAACTATACAATGATAACAGCAAACCGAACCTAGAGAGTCAGCAGTATCGGGAAGGACCGCCAGTACTGACAGCGGAAGAGGAAAATGCTATAAACCACATGAAGGAATATAAATCACCAGTGCCAAATACCATCACAATTTAAGAATTAGAGCTGCTAGTGAAATTTTCACTACGTACATGATGACCTTATGAAATCTCTTTTCATACCTTTGTCAAATGATCTGGTGCAGTTGAATCTGAATAACAGTGAACATTTAGTTTAATGAGTCACCTCGCATTGTAATGGGAACTTTTATGAGAAGAATAAGAGGCTAAATTACAGGAATTGAAGAAGAGCAGTGCTGTTTTGTTGAAGGTAAAGGCACAAGCAACGCTGTTTTTATCTTGAGAACACTTTCAGAAAGAATGATTGAAATGAACCGAGCTCTGTATTTGTGCTATATTGATTACACTAAAGCAAATGATGAAGTGAAGCATGGAGACATTACAAAACTTTCGGAAACCGTAAACATTAATGGTAAAGATCTGAGAATAACCCACCCACCCCCCCCCCCCCACTCCCTCCCCCAAATATACCGGCAACAAAAAGCAGCCATAAAGATTTACAACCAAGCTGAAATTTTTCAAAACATAACCAGGTGTTAGACACAGATGTTTACTATCACTCGATACATTTAGTTTGTACAGTGAAATAATAATAAGATGCATACGTGCTTTGCCAGGAATATCAGTTGGTGGGCACATCGTTAACCACCTACGACATGCTCAAGATATTGTTATGATCGCTGAAAATGAAACACAACTGCAAGAAATGATGAATATAATTGTAAAGGAAAGTGAAAACAAGGGTCTTAGTTTGAACAACAGAAAAAAGAAGTAGCTGTAATTACAAAGACAAATGACCCTCCAAAATGCAACATCGAAGTAAATGGGACACACCTCAAACAATTAGAAATATTAAAAATAGTTATTAAGATGCTATGAAAAAAACGGACTCTCGAAGAAAAGTGATTACCCACATCAGAAAGATAATCTATATTCTTTATTCATTTGATGAGAGGAAGAAAACTAGAGTACATCGTGACATAAGGACAGTTGGAGGCGAGGAGAGGCAGAGAGAGAGAGCTAGAGAGAGAGGGAGACTGAGAGAAAAAAAGCTGAACAGTTTGACATCATGGCATGGAAGATCATCTGTATCAGAGCTGACTGAAAGTACACGAGACAGAAAGTTGTGGACGGGCATGACTACCAACTCTACACGACATGGACTTTAAAAAGCATGCTGCCTGTTTATACCACATTTGAGAGGTAGTCGTGCAGCAAGGCTAGTTGGTACCTGATGGGGAACATTTCCTTTCACTCCTTCTCCGTCAACACACACACACACACACACACACACACACACACACACACACACACAAAACAGATATACACAAATTAAAAACATATATTTTTTGTCACTGTATCACTACCACTAGTCCCCGCCCCTTTTTCCCCAGAGATGACACACAGGGCGGTCCGAACATCCCGCAACCCTCTTCCTCTTTTTCAACGCAACTGAGGGGAGGACAGTGGGATCTCGGGTCTGACCATTTTATATGGTTTAAACAATGGATCAACATCATGGCACAAGGGTAGTAACCCATTACTGCTCCGTTCTACTTCTAACTCAAGCCTGAGTCCGAAGAATTTCAGCGCAGTTTCCCAAAGGTAGGTTTTCAAAGACTCAAGAATCAGGTAATCGCAGTTTCAACTTCATTATACCCGATAGCTGCTTCGTTCCTGCGCCAACGAATACCACATAGAAAGTCCATCACTGTACCTTATCCGAAGCTCACAGTGTGGCGCCGTGTACTTAACCCAGTAGCTGGGCGACAATACTAGACTCAAGAAGATTCGTGGCAACAAAGATTCTCACATCTTCTGATTGGAAGAAATTGCTTGTTTTATTTATTCATTCTAGCATGCTATTCCCAGAAATTGAAAGATGGATTGTTTCCAGACTACTCCTCAACCCTTCTGCCTCTCTCCTTGTTATTCACTAGTTGTTTACTGTCAACATGTTTTATTTTCCCTTATTTTTTTTTTTTTTTTTTTTGCGTTATTTGGTTCTCATAAATAAAATCAATAACAATGCCTGTTAGATTATTTGCTCCGTAAGAAAAGATGGGGATGAACATCAAGAAACGATCAATATTTGGCAAACATACATTATCATAGGCTCCCCTATGCTCGCGGGGCTCCGGTGCCATCGCTCAGCGAGCCTATGCGTTAAGACGGCCCTGAAGCAAAAGAGGCGCAGGCGGTTCAGCACTAGTAGTTGCCCCGGTGTCCTGATTTAGGAAGACACCTTAATTAACTCACAATTGCCAACACTAGGGCACGCTGCGATCAAGACAAGAACAATAGAAGATTTGACAGGTACAAGCATTAACTTCTTTTGTCAATAATGGAATGAGGGATAGCTATTGACTCAAGCTTGGCCCCAGAGCACTATAGGTTTTTTTTTTTCAGGTTAATGGTGAAGGAAAATGTTCTTCAAGCAGTCTAGAAAAGATATAAAAACCGAACAAACAGTATATTAGCAAGCTTCATAATATAACAAATACAAACAAAACGTGAACGTTGCGGCTATTGAGCCTTTATCAGCACATACAAATTAAGCAATACTACATAGATACACAAAATCCCTTAGCTGGGATCTCGATGCAGCCGGGTCGGTTGTTACTCAGCAACTTCAACCTGTCTACACCACCAGACCAGCAACGCAGGGGTAATTGTTTAAGGAACCACGTCACATTTACACCCCCTCCCCACCCATCGCAGCTCTCACACCCAACACCCTCCCCAAACCATCCTCTTTCCAAACTGTCCATACTTTAGCTACAATCTGTCTCGCTGGCTATGCAGCAACGTTGTGCCGAACCAAGTAGACACTGTATGAGTAATCACAAATAGCTGGGAGAGGCGTGGGCCAGTACGCGAGATCTGAGGAACAACTGCATAAAGAACACTGGCCAGTGAGGTTTTAAGGCCCCCCCCCCCCTTCCTGGAGACTAACTTATACAAAGAAGAGCACAGACACGATCCTTACATCTCCCAAAACTCACGGAGGTAAATTGAGGAAGAAGAAGAAGGAGGGGGAGAACTTTCCACACTCTATGGCGAATCTTACTTATGGCTCTAGCTCTATATCTGTACTAAATAATTAGCACTTGAGGGATGAGGTGATCCACATCACGTTGATCACCTTTACATCCTACGGCAGGGGTCAAGTGGTCAAGCCGTTTGCCCAGTGCTCTGAAGGTTGTGGGTTCGTTACACGGCGGTGCAGTTCAGTTTACGAGTGCAATGTTTACCGATATCCCTGAGGATCGTCGCCGGAGCTTCAAATGTCGTTCTCCCTGTATAAACTTTTGCACACTTCAATAAGGTGTTCGCTTACCCCATATCTTGCCATTATTTTCCATAATAATTGTCTGTCGACTCTGTCAAATGCCTTCTCCTGGTCTACGAATGCCACAAATAAGTTCTTATTGTATTCAATGTTCTTTTCTATTAACTGTTTAAGTGTGAAGATTGCATCTGTGCAGCTTCTATTTCTCCTAAATCCCATCTGTTCTTCTACCAGCTGTGGTTCTATCACTGGTCTCAGTCTTGTTTCTATTATCTTGGCATACATTTTGCCAACATGGCTTAAAAGAGAGATGCCTCGATATTGACCGCATTCTCGTTTGCTTCCCTTTGTTCTTCCACAATGGTATAACTATTGCATGTTGCCAATCAATAGGGGCCGTTTGTTGTACCCATGCTGCATTGAATATTCTGTGAAGCCATCTGATGCTGCTTTCACCTGCTGCTTGAATTATTTCTGTTGGTAATCTATCAGCTCCAGGTGCTTTACATATGGGAGACTGTTTAATGACTTTTTCTATTTCATCCATTAGTATGTGTGGTTCTAACACTGTTGCTCTGTACTCTTCAGTTGTTCTTTCCTGATGATCTCCTAGAGGATTAAAGAGCTCATTGAAGTATTCCCTCCAACTTTCTGCTATCTCGGGTGGATCTATCAATGGCCTTCCTGTCTTATCATTAATTATTTCAGTGGGGTTGTAGCTCTCATCTCTTTTCCGCATATTTTTAACTGCTGGCTGTTTTCTCATTTTCTGCAAGTGACTCACCGAAACGTTCCCAAGATGCTTGTTTTGCTTTCTTGACACTTCTGTTGGTTTCTCTCCTTTGCAGTCTATAGTTTATATAATCTTCTTCTTTCTTTGATTTTATCCACTGTTTATATAAGTTTTTTTTTTCTTTTTAATTGCTTCTTTTACTTCTTCGCACCACCAAGGTGAATATTTGTTTTTTCCCCGTCTGTTTCCACTCTTCCGTTGTCCACATAATTCTTCTGCAATACTAAGCATAGTGTTTTTATATATACTCCATTCTTCCTCATTATTGCCAACTACATGTGGAAGTTGTTTGAATGCTGTCTCTACTTTCTGTTGTAACTGTTCTTTTACTCTTTCCTGTTTCAGATTTGCTATCTCGATGAGATCCTTGTTTTTGGTTAATTTCTTTCTGTGTTTCTTTAATGTAAGATGTTTTGCTGTTAACACAACTATTTTATGGTCAGTGTCACATAGACCATTAGGGATTGCTTTTGAATCAAGAATTCTCCTTCTTCCTTGAACTCTGGTAAGTATAAAGTCAATCTGGCTCTTGATGGAGACATCATTCCATTTGTACCAAGTGTAAAGTTGTGAATCTCTATGGTCAAAGAATGTGTTCCAAAACTGAGTAATATAGGATAAAAAACGGTGCCATAAAGTCGATCCTCTCACCTTTAGCTTTACATCCTACGGCAATTCCCGGAATATATTTTAGGTTTGGTAGACGCGTGAGTCCATGTCAATCTTATAAATCTGCTTTAGTGCTAATTTAGACTGTCAAATCTATGGCTAGTGTATAAAGTTGACCTAAAAGGTATTTAATCACATAGTTTCAGCTTCAAAGTATTACCCTCTGGTGTCATGATCTGTCACGGTTGTAAGTGCCCTTCATAAATCTTGGCTTACGGCGTTTGACGCACAAATAAGTAAGTAAAAACATTCACCGTTACAGATCAGTTGTAACACAACTTTGTCATTAACTCATTCAGTGTGGTTCTGTGTAAGTAAACACATTTTCCGTTACATACCAATTGTAACAGAGTGTGTGGTTCTGTGTAAGTAAATACATTTTCCGTTACATACCAATTGTAACAGAGCGTGTGGTTCTGTGTAAGTAAACACATTTTCCGTTACATACCAATTGTAACAGAGCGTGTGGTTCTGTGTAAGTAAACACATTTTCCGTTACATACTAATTGTAACAGAGTGTGTGGTTCTGTGTAAGTAAACACATTTTCCGTTACATACTAATTGTAACAGAGCGTGTGGTTCTGTGTAAGTAAACACATTTTCCGTTACATACTAATACTAAGTTTTAATACAATTGAGCGTGTGGTTCTGTGTAAGTAAACACATTTTCCGTTACATACTAATTGTAACAGAGCGTGTGGTTCTGTGTAAGTAAATACACTCTCCGTTACAGAACACTTGTAACACATGTGTGTCATTAACTCAATCAGTCTGGGTTTGTGACTGACCGGGTTAACGTCACAAAGCAATTCTCAACGTTTACATGCATGTGATTCCCAATGTGGACTGTTTAGAAGCTTTCAGACAGTGGTAGATTTGGGCCTGGCTCATCACCTAATATTCACATATTTAGCAGTAGTTACATTGCAAATTTAGGACGGTTTGACTTGCGTTCTTTTCGACAGTTTTGATGAGAGGAAACAGTTACAAACTACTCAACGTAAAATGTTCTTAGTAAAACGACAGCAGCCAAAAAATGCTGGGGTTGGTTCTGCAAAGTCCTGTAAAGGATACGCAACTAACTTTTTATTTAAACATTGCAATCAGTGGAAGCCGTCGTGGATTAGCAGCTAGAGGCGCGTCCTATCGAAAAGGATTGGGTTCGGGTGCTGACAGAGCCAGACTTTACCAAAAATGACCTTGGCTCCCAGGTTGACCCAGTCTTGAGTGGGTATCTGGTACAGTCCTAGGAAGTAAAGACGACCAGTGTGGTGCTAACCACAGCACCCACCAAGTGCCAATTGGCCTATTAAATTTAGGTCAAATCCTGTATGTCAAATATGCCTAGAGGCTTGGTTAATAGCTCTTTACTCAAACTGCAGTTTAACTTCAATTGTGGGACATCACAATATGTCTCTATACACCCAAACCATTGCAGTCAATAAGCTTCATGGCGTCAGGTCGTTATTATTTTAGGCCATACATTTATCAGATCAAATGGCTCGACCATCTCGTTAGAGTGCAGCCACAAAAATTACCAACACAGACGCTACAAATAAAAGATCCGATGTCAAAGCAAGAAGTCAGTGTAACAGAAAATGGACTGATGTCATTAAAGACATTCTACACTGACATGGAATGACAATAGCCATTGCAACCCACAAAGCAATACAATAGATCGTCAGTTGTCTCTCCCCACGTTGCAGCAAAGGTGGAAGTTGATGGATGATAATGAGGATGATGGTGATAATGATGATGATGATAAAAACATCTTCAAAATAGAAAGCGTTAAAGTAATGCTTGCCTGTGATTGAAAGAATAAGCTGTTAGCTGTTTTTACTATATGAATCATTTTCGTAAATATGGATTGGCTTTCATGGATGCCAGGAGCATATAGATTATATCTAAGCATACTTTTCCTTTTTTTTTTAAATTAATGACAAGACTTTATATCTTCTTCTTCTTCTTCTTCCTCTTCTTCTTCTTCTTCTTCTTCAGGCATTGGTACTCTGAAAAATGAGTGCTTAGAAGGGTGGAATATCAGACTTGCATAGTTTGTAAACCTTTGAAAATAAAGTTTGTTCGTTCGTTAGTTCTACTACTACCATTGTTGCTGCTGCTGGTACTTCTACTGCTGTTGTTTCTTGTGTTCCTTCTTATTCTGAATTCATTCTTAAAATGGCGTCTGATACATTGTATTATCTTTTTCAGCTAGGATAAGACATCTACTCTCTTCGGCTAAACACATCCGATTTGAGTGAATTATTAAATTAATTTTTCACCTTTCACTACATGCTTGTAAAGGGGTTGCGGTCCTTTATTGCTTGCTAAACCTATTCCCTTATCGTTCACTCTAGTTATACATGGACAAAATGTCAGCAGAGGAATTATTCTCCGTCTTCAATTTTAGTTTCCATTTATAAAATAAAACGGCTAATATAATTAATTCCCTTGACAGCTAGATGTAGCTAAAAGAAAAAGCAAACATCTTAAAACGCCACACAGACGTCAGATGTCATCTCCCAGAGGTGCTATGAAGAAAATTAGCAGCCTGAAGTGAGGCAGGCCCCAGGATAGTCGACAGTAGCCAGTACCAGACCCACTGATACATAAATTAATTAAAAGCACCAACATCAAAGTTTCAGAAAGTTATGATTTTATAAGTCGTCATAGTGTGATGGTCTTTGACGTTTCTCAGCTGCCATTTGCTGACACTTGCCACGAAGCCAGAACTAAGTCCTTAGGTGCCATAATTCCTCAAACATTGATCCCTCTGATGGAAATCTTTGAGTTTAAGGACTCCAGTTCAATGGTTGCAGTTAATAATTAAGTTTATACTTAAATAATTACACGATGTCTTGATTGTAGGAATTTAATATTGTTTTCTTTCACCAATGCCCTCCCCCTTCCCCTAAACCGACCCTCCCCTTTTTTTTCATTCGCCCGTAAAAGGGCAGGTTTCATATTGTGTTTAGATTACGTGTAGGCTGCCTTATGTGTGCTATTCAACCCAACACATCCTTTTTTAGCAAAACATTAATAAGTTGACTTTAACGTCAAGCTTAATTGAGGGCGTCTGTGGCTTAGGCGTTGCGAACGAGCTTTGTAATGCTAATACGCGGTCCTACCGAGCCAAGTGAACGTAGCTTGAACAGTTGGAGATAAATTATAGGGAACCAAGACTACAGAGTTACAAGGCAATGATGACATTTTTAAATAACATATTTAGGTTTTTAAAATTCTTCATCTGCTCCTAACCTTTTCAATCCTCCTGTCTTCCACTTTTTTTATCCTTCTGTCTTCCACCTTTACATTCTCCTGTCTTCCACTATTACATCCTCCTGTTTCCAACTTTTTCAAATACCTGACCTCTTCGTCGCCTACATCATCTTTTTAATCGTCATCTTTCTTCTTACTTTTATCACCGTCATCGTCATTATCAAAATCGGCTTCTTCTTCTTCTTGTTGTTGTTCTTCTTCTTTTCTCCTCCTCCCCCTCCTTAACATCCTCTTCTTGGTGACATTTTTCCTCTTCCCCCTTTCGTTTTAAACCTTTTAGCCACAGT
>CAJHNH020003144.1:0-40000 GCA_905116865.2 Candidula unifasciata | reverse complement strand
AGGTGTCTAGCGACTGAGATATCGTGTATCCAGGGTTGTCATGATGCTGCATACATCTTCTGCCTTGCTATTCTTGATCATTTAAATTGATAAGTCTTTCATTGCACTACTACAATAGATCAAGCATTGTTTTCACGGCCTTCCCCTGACTCTAGGGTGTAGATCTTTCCGGGGGTCACTCTTTTCATTTTATGGAAAATTTAATTTTTTCTGACGTGAGGAAAAGTAAAATCCTCACCTGCACAGTTAGGGCGACAACACTAGCCATGCGGCTGTAAATACTCAGGCTCAAAGACCCCCCCCCCCCCCCCCCGTCCCCCCTCCCGTCCCCCCCAACCCGTCCCCCGTCCCCCCCGTCCCCCCGTCCCCCCCCCCCCTCCCCCCCCCGTCCCCCCCGCCCCCCCCCCCCACGACCCCCACCCAGCCCCTCCCCATCCCCGCTGTCCCCCCCCCCGTCCCCCTGTCCCCCCCCCGTCCCCCGTCCCCCCCCCCCGTCCCCCCCCCGTCTATACCGCAACAAGTGGTATAATAAAGTCAGTAACTGGCAGTTTGTGTGTGTGTGTGCGTGTGTGAGTGGGTGTGTGTCTGTGTGTTTTTGTAACCAAATAAAACTGTTATCCCTGTCTTACATCTAAGATAGTTCTATTGTCATTAGTTTTTCCTTGCCAATGTGTGTTAGTAATCACTGGCTGGCCAAGTCATTCGTAATGTTCAAAATCAGGTACCTTCTGTATACAGCCTCTTTCTAATTCAATAGTTCCAATTCAATACATCACCTGCCATGCAGCGTAATAGATTCGAGATTTTATTACTCTCTATTCAACGAACATTGTTTAAATCTTCTTTAAAAAAAACTCCACCCCAGCAACCCCCCCCCCCCCCCTCCCCCACCCCATCTTACACCACCTGCCAGTAAGCTTTCAATATCTGTCCTACATCTTCAAATTTGAGATGTGATTTCCCCTAGTATTTGAGTATATTGTCTTTGATTATCAAGAATGTTTCTTGTCTTGTATGCGTTGTGTGTAAGAGCCCTTTTCACACTAATGACGAAATCAGCGTATGTTGCTAGAGCTATAGTCTTTCTTCAATCTAATAATTGGCACCTAATTAGTGAGACCATAACATCACTTCGTCTCTATACTTATCAGGACATTTCCCAGTAACCATCTTAGGCCAGGTGAATAATACAACTCTGGCCTTGAAACGCAAGACCGACGGACAGACAGACAAGCGCCGAAGCAATAAGCTTCCGTGTCTCACAAAAGAAGACTACGGGGTGTTAATCATTCCCCCCTCTCCCCCCCCCCCCTCCGCCTTTCGTTTATTTGTTTTATCCCGCATGTCTGATGTAAAGATTGTTCCTAATGTATATCCGTCTCGCCTTTCCGTGGGGGCAAAGTCTAAACATCGACCAAATTCCCTGGTCACTTAATACAGCCTCATTTACCTCAGACCGTGATAATCGGGTTGCGCCTCAGCACTGTTCAAACGATAGGAAAAAAACACTTATAACATCTAGCTGGTCATGCATTAAAAATCACTACCAAACTGGTACAGAACAAGCGTGTCTATCTGAACAAGCGTGTCTATCTCTATATTCGTTTCACACCACACCGACATCACAAGGAGAAAGTATCGTGGGGTGAGCAGCCCACCCTATACAATGGACGAGTCGTGACTTTGACTTCCCTTGCGCTCAGTCAAGTTTCAAACTTAAACCCGTCCGGAAGGGTATATAGCCCCTTATATTGATATATACCTCTATCTGGTGATATATTCATTTCTAGACCCTCTAGTTGCTTTGATAAATCTTCATTTTCAAACTGCAACTGTAGGGTGACGAGTTCTGCTAATTTATTTAAAAATTCCTGTAAACCGGTTTACCCCTTGGGCAGGAATACAGAGGACTTCTTTCCTAGAGACGCTAAGTTTGATTTTGAAAAAAACATTCTTTCGCCTGATCCCAAAGTGTCAAGACGTGTATACAGTCTATGTAGAAATTGGCGCATTCAAAGTTCCATTTCTATCTTGGAAGATTTCCTAAGCTTAGGGTAAGTTGATTATAGTTTACGAGTACCATAATTGATGTCTTTTTAAAGTTGGCTACTGCTGCAGAGAGGGCATTGTCAGCTGTGTGATCGCACAGAGTTCGACCGTTCTTGATGTCCAGAGATCAGGCTCCGAACATCGGACCTTCCCCTGTACAGACTAATTAGTTGGTGCTCTACATAACCCACACCATTTGTAAAGATATTAAACCCTACAAGTAATTATTCTCTGACCAGTCAAACGAAGTTTTGGCCGCATAACAGAAATAAGGAATCTAGGTCATCTTTAACCGGTGAACTACTGTGCCGTCATGGTGTGTTTGACACAGATTCAGTGGGTGTGTAGTGAACGGCCTGTGGCGACGGAATATATATAGGTACAAACTATAAACATGGTATGTCTGCGAGTGCAGATGTGAGGGTGGAAAGAGGATGATCTATTTGTGGTATTGTCTATCTATCTCCACTATATACCTTGTTTTCTATCTGTTGCACTAGTTTACAGACAGATAAATGAAAGGAGACATTGTCTCCTGTTCTTGAGAGTTACACTCTGAGGAATGGAGAAAGGTGGCAGAGGTGGGAGAGAGCTGGTGTGTGAATATGGTTGATTACTACTTCTGAGTTCTTTCCTGACAGGATGATACCTCCTTAGAGATCAGGCAGACGAATCACAGTCCAGCCCATAACCACCAACCATACCATTCTGTGCACCAAGCGTATCCAAAAGTCCTATGTACTGTGCCACTACCTCAATATGGCAAGAGCTTGTTTGTGAGTTCCAGGACCAGTGGACCATTGCAGACACCTATGTCATCAATCCAGAGAACCAGTCTTCAAGAGCTATGTTGGGCTCTTATGCATTTGTTGTGTCATCACCTGTGAGACCGGCAGCGGGCATCACAGTCTCCAAGAGCTTTGGTGGGCTCCTGTGCAGTTCCTGTGTCCTCGTTTGTGACAGTCAGCTTGTACCAGATCAAATCAAGGCCCAACTACTGATTGAGTCAACTACAGTCGAATCACCATGGACTGAGGGGAGCATTGACCTACGAACTGGGCTAAGTGATCTATTATTCACATTACATGCTCTCTTCCCACAGCACCTTATAAGTCCGATGATGAACTCGTGTACACCTCAAGGCTAAATCTGGCTGGTTCAATCTCTGGGTGTCCCTGTTTCACCACTCTAACTGTCTAGCTTTGATGTTTGTGTGAGTAATAAGTGTTATCTGTGTTAACATGGCTATGATAGTATACTATCATAACCTGGGAGCTATCTTTGTAATCTGGTAATCTGGTAATCCTAGTTTTTGTATAGTAGTGGGGGTGTCTAGCCAAGTGTGCCTAGGAATATTATATATTTTGTAGTGCCAAAGCTTGAGTTGTCCTACTCCTGAAATAAGTTGAGTGTATATTGGCCACGGGGCATCCCTTAGACCAATACGACAACGACTCAACATAATTATTTCAGAGTGCTGTTGGTTCTTAAGGAGAAATCCTTAAATCAGGCTCGCGACAGGAGTGATATGAAACAGAAAGTAACCAGAGAACGCTAATTGCTCGGGACGTCTGTACTGATCATACCTATCCCTGACTTTCTCAACTTGTTTTGTAAGATAGTTACAATTACGACGTGTATACAGCTGATTCTCAAGCCTGAGTAAACCTGCAACGACTGCCTCCACCTCCATTCTAAATTTAGATGGTGTGTCATATGCCATAGTTTGTTGCACTAAGCAACGTCCTTTCGCTTGTTCTATTAACCCCCCCCCCCCCCCCACACCCCCTCCCTCCAATTCACCTACCTCTCAAAATGGAGCCTTCCGTTTAGAAAGTCAAACCACCAGGACGGAAATTATCAGCAATAATTTGCCGAACTTCTGATCGTGCAGCACCAGATAGCCAGATCCGGTCGTCGCGGCACTTTGGGATTCGAACCCTACACAAGCCTGCTTGTTGCTCAGACACTTGACGCACTCCTGTCCTCGCTCAGTATTATCAAGCTTGCGCACACATCTGGTTATCTCTGCGGTGATGTGTTTAGGCTGTTCAACAAATAATTAATGTAAGTAGTAAGGTTCCTATATAGCAGAGGCGCCGACACAGAAGAAAACATTGAAGGAGGGTCCCTTGACACATTTTCTAGATGAAGGGGTGGTCAAGAAGCCACATTGTTGCTTAATTAAGCAAATAACAGTTATTATTATAATTTGCTAAATTTTGAATAAATATAATAATTTATTTAAAATGATATGATAAGAATATATTAACATTTGAAAGACAAAACTTGTATACATACCCAACGGTGGGGGTGGGTGCAATCTAGTCCTCTTATAAATGTGGGGGGGGGGGAAGGGGTCGGGGGTGGGTGGATGGGGTTAAGCCCTTATTAAAAGGGTTCTATAAACCTGGGATCTAGCGCCCATGATATCCAATAATAAACTGTTGCACTTTTGGAAATCAGCAACATATTGCTCGCTCCCTCTGTTTATCTTATATGAGCTGAATATCAAAGCGACCATCTGTGTGAATTATTTGCATTAATATTTCCCACCACACTACTAAGAAATATATTAATATAAAGTACGCACTTGATACAATTGTCCCCGGCCTACGCTCGTATAAACTAGTTCTCATTATTAATTTCAACATGTGTTTACTTCTTTAAAGTTCCTAAACAAACGGTGTGATAGTTTGTCAAAGGTGAATGTCCTGTCCAAGTGGTTAGTGCAGTTATCTACAACTTTGTGTTGATGATTTGAAGCCTTAATGGTTACCGACTAAACTATGTAATCAATTGTGTTGCATGCCAAAAGTTGACGTATACATGACATAATGCTTAGTATAAAAACCACTTTAGGGTTACAGGCAAACCCCTGTACATACACACACATGTATATATCTCTCTATATATATATATATATATATATATATATATATATATATATATATATATATATATATATATATATGTATATATATATATATATATATATATATATATCTATATATATATATATATATATATATATATTGATCATTGCATGTATAGGTTTAAATGTATTAATCTACGTACACACGCATTTACTATTTATGTGTTTATATTTTTACTAAATATTGCTAATATGTACATTATTAATAAATATAATGTCTTAGTCAGTCTCTCTCTCTCTCTCTCTCTCTCTCTCTCTCTCTCTCTCTCTCTCTCTCTCTCTCTCTCTCTCTCTCTCTCTCTCTACACACACACACACACACACACACACACAAACACACACAAACACACATAATTTATACAAATATGTGTGTGTAGAAGGCAATTCTGAGGCGACATCTGAATAACATTAAATAGCATTAAACTCAGAGACATAATATACATTGCACTGTCCGACGAAGATGGGGACTGAGCACTTATGGCCCCGAGTGTTGAGATATAGGTTCGTCAATCAACTCAACTCATCTCAACATAATATATATGAAGAAAAACAGGTAATATTACCAGAAAATGTTATTTTATTTATTTCCACAAACGTGCATATTTTTATTACTTTTCTTGGTCTGTGCAAAATATAATTCTACCGTATTATGTATGTCCTATGCGCCACTGGCATAAACTTACTTTAATTACTTGCAGTTACCAAAGAGATATAAGAATATGAATCACTCCATGAATTGCTGCCTTTGCCTTCGATTTTTTTACCGTAAACATCTTTAACACAGCTCTGCTGTTATCAACGTACACTGAATAACGAACTCCCTTACTTCAGATCGGTCCCATTTACTTTGAATTAACATTTTGAAGGAAATTCTTTCTTTCTGGTTACAGCTATATCTGGCTTCTCTACCCCCCCCCCCCCCCGCCCCACCCACCCCTATCGCAACACACACACACTCATTTAGTAAAAACTAAATCAGTAAAGCCGCATCAAAAATATTTCAAAGCAAAGTCTATTTACATATTTGTTACTTTCAGTAATACACTTTTGTCTTTCTGTGCTTGCTGTTGCATACATATACACGCACACGCTCGCGCGCGCTTACTAACATGTAAATGATAAGCAATTAAGGCAGCTATATATATATATATATATATATATATATATATATATATATATATATATATAATATAGTTTTGAACACTTTGAACACAAATATTTCTTACAGAAGGTGTACTCACAATAATAGATTTAAATTCAATTTAGATTCCTGCCAATGTAGCTTTCATTACCTGCACGACCTTGAAACAACACAAGTCTAATCAAGCTGCGAGCTGACAGTACATGAAATGCTAAGAGAGCATTCACTAAACAAAATGTCCTTTTTATGATATGGATATACTATAATTACTTATTGCAATAGCAGTCAAGCTCTGTTTGCAGCCAGGTGTTGGGAAAACAGGATAGTTCACGTTCGCTCGTGAACTCAGTCTTCGCCACGAGACAACTCACACTCACGCGGCAGGTTTTCCTCACACGCCTAACAGCCCAGTTCGTGGTGGACACCCTGAAAACTGGCTACATTTAGCAAGGGCGATGGGGGCGTGATGCAGGCACGTGCAGTGATCTTAATAAATACTGTTGTTGCTCAGTTACTGTAATGTTTTTTGTGTAGTTGTTGTTTATAGACTTACTGTTGCCGAGAAAATATTCTTGTTTACGCTAATACTTTGTTCCTAAGACAATGCGATAAATAAACACACAATTTAATAAGATAAATAAGGTTTATAATTATTATACGAACATTTGTTGATAGAAATAAAAAGTAAAGTAAAGGATCGTTTTCCACGCCTTTAGGCGTATAGGGCATATAGGGCTAGACCTATATTTTTATACACCAATGGGTGATGTGGTCAGCATCACGCCGGCCGCCTCTACTTCCCGGGACTTCACCCGGTACCCACTCAAGGCTGGGTCGACCTGGGAGCCAAGGTCATTTTTGAAAAAAGTCCGGCTTCGCCAGGGAGCGAACCTACGACCTTCTGATCCGCGACGAGCGTCTAGCCGCTCGGCCACGGTGACTCCCGTTGGTGGAAATTTTGGTTTTAAATGTAACACTCATATGTCCGTGTTTCCAGAAAGCATAGTTACGTTTGGCTACATGGAGTATACATTCTCCTAATCATTAAGGTGTGGTTGGGGTGAGGGATACATGCTTTTGAGCTGAAATAATATAGAAAGATACTTAAAATTAGAAAGATTATTAGAATGGAACAAGCTTTAAAAAAATTGAAATACTGACAACAGAAAAGATCCGAACCTCAAGGAAAATTGCCTAGTAAAAAGCATCTTGTCTCGGAAACGAAAACACTTAGGTTATATGAACGGTCATGGTGATTTGGAAATAATAAATTGCTAAGGAGATGGTATCGGGTGAGTAGGACACGGAGCAACAAGTACGAACATGGGCATAGGACATAAAAGGCACATTGTGCTGGAAAGTGTAGGAAGCTGGAGAACAGGGGAGCGACTGTCTTCCGGGCAGGCTGTGATGGGAGCGACTGAGTGTCTTCCGGGCAGGCTGTGATGGGAGCGACTGAGTGACTTCTAGGCAGGCTGTGATGGGAGTGACTGACTGTCTTCCAGGCAGGCTGTGATGGGAGCGACTGAGTGTCTTCCAGGCAGGCTGTGATGGGAGCGACTGTCTTCCAGGCAGGCTGTGATGGGAGCGACTGAGTGTCTTCCAGGCAGGCTGTGATGGGAGCGACTGAGTGTCTTCCAGGCATTCTGTGATGGGAGCGACTGTCTTCCAGGCAGGCTGTGATGGGAGCGACTGAGTATCTTCCAGGCAGGCTGTGATGGAAGCGACTGAGTGTTTTCCAGGCAGGCTGTGATGGGAGCGACTGTCTTCCAGGCAGGCTGTGATGGGAGCGACTGAGTGTCTTCCAGGCAGGCTGTGATGGGAGCGACTGAGTGTTTTCCAGGCAGGCTGTGATGGGAGCGACTGAGTGTCTTCTAGGCAGGCTGTGATGGGAGCGACTGAGTGTCTTCTAGGCAGGCTGTGATGGGGGCGACTTTATGTAAAGGAGCAGTTGCGTGAAAATATGGAGATATAGAGTTACAGTCCACAGCTAGGGCGAGTGTGACTACCAAGGCCAGCTAGTGTTGAGAAAAGCCATTAAATAAGCAAGTCTGGACAGTAGTAGAGTAAAGGTCCCTTCTCCATACCTTTAGGGGTATAGGGCATATGGGGCCAGACCTATATTTTTATAGACCAATCGGCACAAGAAGGGTGGTGTGGTTAGCTTTACTTCTCAGTACTGCACCCGGTACCCACTCAAGGCTGGGTTGACCTGGGAGTGAACGTGATTTTTGAAAAAAAGTCCGGCTCCGCCATGGAGCGACCCCAAAACCTTCCGATCAGCACGCGAGCGTCTAGCCGCTAAACCACGATGACTCCCTGGACAATACTATAGAGACCTATTTATTCTCAAAGTTTGAAGTATTTCATCGTTAAATCAGTAAATTAATCGAACAGTCAGATGTCTACACATTTAATGGCTAACATGGATCGATGCAGTCTATCGCCATAACTGTTCACCCACCCCCCCCCCCCCCCCCCCCCCCCCCCCCCGAGCCTTGCTTTTTTTTACTACCCTCCCCCTTTTTCCCACCGCTCCCTCTAATGTTATCTTGTTATATGTAATGATATCCACCACACGCCTTATTTATTTATTTACATTTTTTTTAAACTCTTTTTCTCCGTGGGTTATGTCTTTTAAATTGTCATGAATACTGCACTTACCTTTTTTTTTTTAAATCACTTTCAACATCTGTCTTTTAATGTTGCTTTTGTTTATAGTAACACAGTAACTTAAATATAATTTTAAGAACATATTCCCCAGAACCTTTGTATTTGATTTGATTTCTTCTGTTTTTTAACTGGAATGACGACACGCTCTTCTGTATACCCCTAACGCTAGGCCAGCTTCGGTTGCATTTTATGATTACTGAGTTTCGGATATCAGGGAAATACATGTGGGTTAAACAGACGTTTATTTATTATCTCCTTATGTGTTTCCATTTTTATTGTGTTGTTGAAACTAAATCTGGCAATTCCTTTTCGCTTTTAAATTTCTGTTATTTTTTGCTACAATTTAATAATACACTTGCAAAATAGGAGAAACAAGTTAACTGTTCCAGTATCTTTTCATTAGTCCAGATGTGCGAAAATACACATTTAATCTTTCCTCCTTCGCTATTACCTGTCAGACAATAATCTAAAAATAATCTCGTTCTCTTTAATTAGTTGTATCAAACTTAGAGCTCTTATTATCATCATGTGCCCTGTCAACTGGCGTAGGCGTTCATGCATCTTCACAGATCATGCTTCCTGGTTGTATGGAACAGCTCTCTTGATGATATCCCTCCATGCCATCGTTTCAACCCATCCAGCATCTTTCTCTTGGTCTGCCTCAACGCATCCTTCTACAGATCTTTCCAGTAATCACAATGTTTTCCAACGCCTCTCCTCTCCTTACGTGGCAAAAGAACACTGTCTTCTTCTTACTGTTGTTTATAGACATCACTTTCATTAGCTTCTTTCAAACACTGAAGCTCTGCTGCACAGAAAAAGGTCTGAACTTCTGGGGATTGAACCAGGACCATCGTTTAGCAACCAAAAACACACATATGACTACTATGCCATGACAGCGTATACATAACGAGTTATAACACAAGTAAATGATTCACTCAATGAGTAATGTAGTCAACATCATGCCGGCCGCCTTTACTTCACGAAGCAGATTTAAACCCCAAACTATCGTGCTGGTACGTGATCGTCCGTAATGAAATCATACATACACAGTCATGAGAAAAAGAATGACACTTCAAAGCAAAAAATATACCAAAATGTTAGAATTCATGTTTGAATACAGGCGTATTTATTTCAATGAAAATTATAAAAAAACTGGCCAGATTATAAAACCAAAGTTAGTCGGTTGACAGAATAAACATCAATACGTAGAAAGCAATAGAACAACTCATGTTTCATGACATTGTTAAGGGCTTAGATAATACTTCCTACCTGGAATTGAGATTGGTCGGCGAACAGGGAAAATAATATTGGATCAAACAGAATTGTTAAAATCAGACCTGTTTCTTCAGGAAAATGTTGGATGTATGTAAAGAGTGCATCCAACAGCACAATAGAGTACATTCAGGGCGCTGAGTGGTCTCGAGGCATGGCGTCAGCTTAGAGTGCTAAAGTCCCGGGTTCAGGCCCCTATAAAGGCTGGGTTTTTTCACGTGGACTTATGATAATTATATTTCTTTCTATCTGTCTTCTTCTACCCCACTAGGACATCACACAAGCGATAAACACCCGATGACACAAAGTGCCACTATGTGGATGAGGATCACCCGTGGAGAGGTCTAAGAAACCGCTTTCAGCCATTGGACCATATTTATGGCCTGGCTATATTGCGGCCCCTGGCAAGAGCCAGAGTAGGGTTTCAAATAACGAAAAACTGCATCCAAAAAAGGGATGACAAGGTTAATTCTGATAATTCTCACTGGTCTCTGGGTAGTAAGACCAGACACCCATGTGTATTGTTGCGCACACACACAAATCTTAGCAGCTGGAAATTGAAAAAAATAGCCTAACGGAGCTGCCCCTGCAAACTTTTTGAGTTAAATACCAACCCAAAATATCTTAAGAGCCTCTGAGGCGCTACGGAGTTCGTGCCTGCGCTGAAAATTTTCGGACTCAGCCTTGAGTTAAAAGTAAAACGAAGCACTTATGGGTTACTACCCTTGTGCCATGATGTTAATCTGTAGTATAAATCAAACCACTCAGGGGCGCTGACAAAAATAAAACATGGGAACTCTGAACTCTTTGACATGTTCTGGTGGGATTGTTGGGGGCAAGGGGAATAGGTTATATATATATATATATATATATATATATATATATATATATATATATATATATATATATATATATATATATATATAATGTAATGAGAAAATGACCCTTTTCCATGCCTTTGGGCGTATTGGGCATATAGGGCCAGAATTATATGTTATAGACCAATCGGCACTTGGTGGGTGATGTGGTCAGTACCACACCAGCCGCCTTTACTTCACAGGACGCGGCTGAGTCGACCTAAAAAAAAAAGGCTTGCTCTATCAGGAACCGAACACTTCTGATCAACAGGATAAATGGCAAGTATATATAATATACTGAATTATATTAAATGTATCAACAGGATAAATGGCAAGTATATATAATATACTGAATTATATTAAATGTATTAACAAATGCTTAAAGTGAACTGCTTTAACTTTAGAGGAAGCTCGCTTTGTTTCCTACACGCCTCTCCCCGATTCCCCACCCCCTTTTTGTGTCCACCCACAATCCCAATGTGAAGGGTTTATGATGCCTGAGCGCCCAGGTGGCTACATGTATAGTCTAAGAGAAAAAAAAAATGCTACAGAGTGCATGGCATTGTGATACTTGTTGGAATAATTATTCTATCTTATAACGTTGACACCAATATTGTATTAGGTTTTAAAACGTTCACACACAAATTTACTCCCGTAGTTCCTCGAAGACCCATTGAATCCACAATATTTTCAGAATGTCTTTGCAATTGAACCCACCGGGTCAATATAATTATAACAAAAATTCATAGAAAGGGTACCTGCGCAGAACAGATGGAATTAAATGGTGTGATAGAAAAACTAATGTAGAGCTTTGGGAGAGAACTAAACAGGCTCCAATGGACCAAGAGGTGAGGAAAAGACACTGGCGTTGGATAGGACACAGACTGAGAAAACGTGAGAACATCATACTAGAATGTCTTTGCATTGGAACCCACAGGGGCATAGAAATAACGAAGGGCCAAAAAACACATGAAAATTAGAGTGGAGAATGAAGTTAGACATATGGGGAGGACATGGGGAGAGCTCCATGTAATGGCGAAGGATAGAACGACTTGACTTGAGTTGGTCGAGGGCCTATGCTCCATTTAGGGATAGAAATGCAGAAGAAGAAGTTCCTCGAAAACCCATTAAATCCACAATATTTTCAAAATGTCTTTGCAATTGAACCCACCGGGTCAATATAATTTTTACAAAATACACAGAGAGGGAACCGGAGAATAATGTTAAAGAGATGGGGAGTTTTGTCGCTACTGATTGCAATAATGTTAAAGAGATGGGGAGTTTTGTCGCTACTGATTGCAATAATGTAATGAGTTCTGCTTTTCGTTTACACGATCTTCTCACCAGTAACAGATTAGGATAACTTGGTGCGAACTGCAATAAACAGAGATTTTAATCGTGAGTTGCTTGTGGGCTATGCTCTTTTGAGGGACTAGAGACAGGAAAAAGGGAATATGCAAGACATTTTTTTATAGACCTAGGCAAAAAGCTTTGGAATATTGATGTAATTCATACCAAGCATTCGTCAAGCTATAAGAAAGTCGAACGATTCCATATCAACAACCGCTTCTTTTTATAGCTGCTGACCGCTGACATCGCCGTCGTGTACTTTTAACTTTCTTTAGCCTTATTTACCATGCTTTCTCAAAGCTGCGTACAATAAATACATCAGTAGGTTAGCTACTGGATCTTTCAACGGAATTAATCAATATTAACAGTTATAATGGAAACGTTTTGAACGATGCAAAATAAACCGTAGAAAAGAAAGATAAACGCAAACGCAGACAACAGGCACCTTTATTATTTTTAAAAGCACTGGCTGGTGAAGACGAGAAAGGGGCGTTGATATGAATGCCCGTTATTATATACCTATTAATAACTCTTGATCGAAGCTAAGATTGGTACAACCGGAACAGAGCAGCATTTCCAATGGGCGAAGAGGCACTTTTATCAACGCCCAACTGGCCAGTCAGTCAGTGCACTGTGCAGCATTTACCACAGAAGAGGTCAGTGAGCGAATTGGCGTATCTGAAATTAAAGGATAACATTCGCCACTTGACACAAGTGAACTACCCTCATCATCATCATGTGCCCTACCTACTAGCATAGGTGCTTATGCGTCTCCACAGATCACGATCCCTTGTTCCCTGGAACAGCTCTCTTGATGATATTCCTCCATGCCATCGTTTCAGCCCATCCAGCATCATCTCTCTTGGTCTGCCTCTACCCCTCTTTCCACATGTTTCCAATTGTCACGATATTCTCCAATGTCTCCCTTCTCATTATGTGACTAAAGAACAGTGTTTGTCTCTTTCTTATTGTTGTAAATAGAGAGCTACTTTCATTAGCCTCTTTCAAACAATCGTTGTTAGTTACTCTGGCCGTCCAATGAATTCGTAACATTCGTTTTAGAAACCACATCTCTGTTGCTTCTAAATTCTTTTTAATTTTTTCAGTGACCTCATGAGTTTACTTGGAAAAAAATGTAGTGGTTTCCCGTTGCCTTGTCGTAAAAGAAGAGTTTTTAGGGGTTTATTGAAGTCGGATGTCTTGGACCAAAAGTTCAGAAATAACAACCTAACTTTCATTGTCTGTTATGTTGTGCATTTGGGGGAATAAAAAAAAACAGATCCACTGCCTCCTCGCAAGCATTCAGATTGTAAAGGCTATTATTGTATTTCTGTCTCCTCACAAGCATTCAGATTGTAAAGGCTATGATTGTATTTCTGTCTCCTCACAAGCATTCGGATTGTAAAGGCTATGATTGTATTTCTGCCTCCTCGCAAGCATTCAGATTGTAAAGGCTATTATTGTATTTCTGTCTCCTCGCAAACATTCAGATTGTAAAGGCTATTATTGTATTTCTGTCTCCTCACAAGCATTCAGATTGTAAAGGCTATTATTGTATTTCTGTCTCCTCGCAAACATTCAGATTGTAAAGGCTATTATTGTATTTCTGTCTCCTCACAAGCATTCAGATTGTAAAGGCTATGATTGTTTTTCTGCCTCCTCGCAAGCATTCAGATTGTAAAGGCTATTATTGTATTTCTGTCTCCTCACAAGCATTCAGATTGTAAAGGCTATGATTGTATTTCTGTCTCCTCACAAGCATTCGGATTGTAAAGGCTATGATTGTATTTCTGCCTCCTCGCAAGTATTCAGATTGTAAAGGCTATTATTGTATTTCTGTCTCCTCACAAGCATTCAGATTGTAAAGGCTATGATTGTATTTCTGTCTCCTCACAAGCATTCGGATTGTAAAGGCTATGATTGTATTTCTGCCTCCTCGCAAGCATTCAGATTGTAAAGGCTATTATTGTATTTCTGTCTCCTCACAAGCATTCAGATTGTAAAGGCTATGATTGTTTTTCTGTCTCCTCACAAGCATTCGGATTGTAAAGGCTGTGATTGTATTTCTGTTTCCTCACAAACATTCAGATTGTAAAGGCTATGATTGTAGTTCTGCCTCCGGAAAAGAAAAAATAAACAAAGCCAATAACCTGCATGAGAATTTAGTAAAACAGGGCGCTCTTAACCACTCGACTTTTAAGCACAATTATTAAAAATAACACTGAGAATACAATGGGAGGTGGGGGTCTTCGGCTCTGATGTCTGCCCGGCCTCAGAAAATGTGTACCCAGCAATTTTACGTATTTTCTAGAAATACTCATTTGAAAAAGAGGGCTATATGAAACCTTTTGCAAAAGAAAGTTAACAACTTTTTTTTTTTTTTTTTTTGTAATGACTAATTTGTGACCGACTGCAGAAAAATTGTCTGACAATCTGCTTTTAATAGTTTTGTAGCGACAAATGCGTTTTGGAGAAACTTGCTCTGAAAACATAGGCCCTGATACTCACAATGGTAGAGTGGTTAAAATGAAAAATCACACTGCCTAATAACGAGTGTGCTCTTCTACGGCATTATTCATAGCTCCATACCGGTGACTCATTAGGGGGATTTATTTCAGGATGCAGATGATGGAAGCTGACTCCCATTCAAAGCATGTGTGAGTTTATTTTCAAGTCGTAACATAATTTTAGGTTGATTTTACAGGTTTTGTACATGGGTGTTGAGTATGTGCCATCTATGCTCAGTAGGGTTAAGATCAGGAGAATTAGCTAGCCATAGACGAAGAAAGTTAATGGGGTGCTGTGCAAACAAATGCAGTAGCAGACATGCTCGATCAAGGGTTAGCTGCATTGTCATGCATACAAGTACAGTCTTGGGAAAATGGGACAATATATGATGTCAAGACATTGTGAATGTATTGCAACAAAGGGATGTTCCCCCAAATTTGTACCAGTCGGTTTCTAAAATTCTCTGTTATTACTCCACATACGATGATGCTGCTCTCAAAGTTCAAAGCCTTGCAGATGCCGTTATGAGCAGATCGTTTATGTGGATATCTGCACACTCTGATTCTGCCAGTAAACTTTCCAATCCTTAATCTCCACTCGTCTGAGAACATGGCAGACTGTCAGTGTCTTTGAGACGATCTGACGTGAACATTTGCCGACTGAAGTCTTTTCTGGATGTGGCATGGCTTAAGTCGATGGCGTCCTACATGGGACTGGACTATATTTGCATCTCTAAAACCAAGTAAAAACAGCTTCCAGACAAAGGTGACTGTTATTTAGTAGTACTTTTATGTGTGCGATGTCATATGAGCTGAAACGATTTCGCAAAAAAACTCTGGGGATAAAGCAGTGCTGACTTTGTATGGTCACCCTTGGTCTTCTTGGTCTTGGAAGGTCTCTGATGACGCCAGATACCCCAAAACTTTGTTGCAGTCTTTAGAAATTGGAAGACATAAAATGTCCTGGCAAGACTTGCCATTCTAGAAGTGACTAAAGCTTGCCGAATGTATGATTTCTTTCTGAGTCTGTGCGGTATAATGACAACACAGCAATTAATTCAGATTTTTTTTTAGAGGTTAAGACAACAAGTCAACATCATGGCACAAGGGTAGTAACCCGTACGTGTTCCGTTCTACTTTGAACTCAAGTCTGAGTCTGAAGAATCTCATCAGCGGCGAGGATCATAAAAAAACTTTGGGTAGATTTTTAAACTTCACATTTTGCCCGGGCTGTGCCGTTAGGCTACACTTTTTTTTTTTATTTCCAACTGCCATGGGATATTTTTCATGTGCAACAATACACACGGGCGTCCGTACTTACTAACAGGAGACAAGGAAAAATTACTAGAAGTAAACGTTAAATAATTCCTTGCCTTAACAGGGTGCCTGAACGCCATGCCTCGAGACCACGAAGTCCTCAAATCAGATCGAACGACTGCGAATATGGCGAAAGAATATGTCTTCACAAGAAGTTAGAAATATCGATATCAAGCTTATTTATAGGTCAGAAGTAAAAAAAAAAATTTTGAAAAAATCAAACCCACTCAGTTCATAAGATTTAACAGTATAAACTTATTATTTTAGCCATATTTAAGGTGAGTACTGCCCATGAAATGCGAAATTGACATCGAGTATGAATGCGTCGTTTTCAAAATATAAACTTTTCAAAAGTCCTAAATTCTCTTGCAAGAAAGTAAACACAATCTTCCTAAAGTAAATGCAAAGGAGATCTGCTTTATGAGTTTAAAATTAAACACCACCCCCCCCCCCCCCCCCCCCCCCCCCCCCAAAAAAAAAAAAAAAAAACTACGCGTTTCGTAGATAGTAAATAAAGAGCAAAAGCTTCAAGTGGGAATTTAGACCTTGACTTCTTACGAATGTGTCTTGGTCAAGACCTTAGTCTTTGTCTGAGTGGTAAGCTGACATTGCCCCAGTTTCAAGGCGAAACTGCTTCAAATGAAATGTCGTTATGAAGGCGGTTATATCGTCAGAAGTAACAAACTACAAAAGCAATCCATCTCAATAAAAATAAAAGGTATTTTTTTTAAAGCTACGCCATCTCCATAATGAAGGTTGGCTATGGAGCACGCACCGCTATGGTGTTTAGACAGGTCTCTCCATCAGTGCTACTCTAGTACAACTTGTCATCAGAGAAGTTGGTCTTTATAGGGAAACTGACCGGATAATTGAATTCCTAGAGTTACTATCAGGACGCCACAAGAACTTATTTGTTCTTAATTAACTCGACATCAAGGAGATGGAAAAAATCCACGATACGACCAGGAATTTGTTAAACGCATCCACTAACCACTAAGTCACACAGACGGACAACATTAAAAACACATACCTTGTCTGTCCACAACTGAGTGTTCCTTCATTGAAGAGCTGTTCATTAAGGTGGCAGGTCTTACTTCTAGAATTTCTAACACCTGAAATGTTTATATTGTCCATCTATGTCGCTACCGCAGCTAGGGGATTATGTATATTTATCATTCTGCTTTTTTAGGGCGTCAGTCCAACTGCAGCGATTTGGCAGCAGTCCGCTTTATTATGATTTCAACAAGGGAATATGCGTCAAAACATTAAACACATTAAAAGTAAATTACTGTTCGTGTGTCTTGTACAACCACGAGTATAAAAAAAAAGAGAAGTTTTAGGGCAAAAAAGGGGGCGGGGGGGGGGGGGGGGGGATACGCTGAGGTTGGTTTTCGAAGTATTGAAAGTATAGGGAACTGAACAGTCGGCAGTCTAGTTTGACTTATCATCTGTTCCTCTTTCCTTTCCGTCTGTAAGTGGCATTTATTAACCGTGAATTTTTATCTAAGAACCAACTCTACTACACGTCCTACTAAAATAAAAATTAAAACAACAGGAATTCGCACGAGCTGCATGCAATTACACAATTCTTAGAAAACAACAGGTCAAACACACAATTGTTGTCAACAGCAAATAAAACTGCATTAGAGTTCAAGCTGTAAAAATTCACACACTGAAGATCCGTCATTCCTCGAACAGTCGACGTCTTTTGTTAGATTTATATTTATGAGCCATAGGGAGGTTATCCTATAATCACACTTTCAGCAGACATGGTCTACCTGCCATCACGCCTGGAGCGAGTGAGCCACACACAAGTGGAAACTAGTCAGGTGTGAACAGCTGGTGTTGTTGTAAATGTCCATGAAGTATACGGTTTAAATACCTTGATGACGACTGCATGACTGCTGAAAAACAAATAGGGTGAAAGCAAAGTAGTAAAATTCTGGAATAGTATTTTGGGACATTCATAAAGGGACAGTCATAACACGATGGACGAGGTGTGACAGAAATTAGGAGGAGAATTGGACAGAAAAAGGTAGCATTTCAGAAGATGACAAGTATCTTATGTAATAAACCACTCTCATTAAACTTTAGATAACTAGTACTGAAAAGTGCTGTCGAACCTTTTCTGTTGTATGGAAGTGAATCTTGACATGTGGACAAACAAATTAAGAAGAGTTTGGAGGCATCTGAGATGTGGTTCTTGAGAAGAATGTTGCGAATACCTTGAACTGCGAGAAAAACAAACAATGATTGCATGGAAATGGCTAATGAAAGAAGAACGTTATATACAACAATAAGAAGGAGAAAAACAAAGTGCTTTGATCATGTGATGAGGAAAAGGGCACTAGAAAATATCCTGACAACTAGAAAGATCACTGGTAGAAAAGGCAAAGGCAAACAAAGAGAAATGATGTGCAAGGCAACTAGTATTTCAGTGCACATTCACAAATGTTGGTTTCAAAAATGCATTTTACGTAAGCTGCATTGGACATTGAAACATTCGGTAATTTCTCCTTCACGTTCACCGGCTGTAAACGCCGTCTGACAATCCTTGTTATCTGTCCACGTCAGGACATCAATCTTGCTCCAGAATTTGAGTTTGTTTTGCGTGCGCATCCGTTTTTGCAAATCTGGCTCATTTGTATGCAGACTGCTGCATCTTTGTTTTTCAAGAGGATGCACTCCGACGTTTAGTCGAATTTTACAACACGCTTTTGGGGGCAGTGGGTCGATTCTTTTGTCTTCCACACTGAGGCCCCAAGACAAGTGGGACTCTATAGTTTACAGCAAGTGTTAACATTTAAAACATTGCATTTAACATTCACAGCGTTTAGTAGATTTTTTAACACTGTACATTTCCACTGTAACAGGTTAAATATTTCGGCAATCTCAATTTTACCTTCACGGTGTTATGTCTCCACTGTGAAGAAAGTTAGCGTAATGGAGACTTCAAAACAATAAAAATGACGCCATTGATACAAATAAGAACAGCAGACTATGAACTTACCGCGTCACATTCAAGGTAGAATAATTGTGTTACATTAACATCAACATGATATCCATCAATGTCCGGGGCGACGACACAAACAGCTCACTGGCCTAACAGGTCGGAGGGGAAGGGAAGGTGGGGGGGGGGGGGGTAAGCTCCTTATACATTTTCTATGGAACAATGGAATCACAAATTAAAAACCTTTATTAAATACGCAACAACGATGGTGATAATATTAATAATTACGACTAATTCCACCAATATCATCACTGCTTCAACCACTAATTTCATGTTTATGCGCTGAATGGCAAACGAACATAATAATACCTAATAATATATTTGAAATAATGGGAAATATTTAAACACATATATCAAACGAGAGTTTCTATCCCCGTGTGAATTCTTGGGCTCTATTATCAGCGAAAACAAGAATCAACCCAATGCCTTTCCTAAACAGGCATGCCAGAAGTGTCCACTAAGTGGGAGCTTCTTTTGAAATTGGAGTGCATTGGCCTGAGAGGCAAGGAACCAACAATATGCATACAAATAGTTTGTATGAATCTGTAACATAGATGTGCACGCAACTTTCCTGTCTCGGAACAAGACTAAAGCCTAGAGATGGACGAACAGTCAGAGTTTTCAGCTGGAGTTTACAGCCAATGAATGCAAAGAAGAAAAGGAGTCCGCCCCTAGACATTTGTTGGGGAAGTGGTCTGAATGTGACTGAGCTCCAGCTTCTGCCGCCCACGGTTAACGTAATCCGAGCCGTGTGCTGCTAATTATTTTACTTACTCACCTCGGGTTTAGATGTACACAGCTGGTATTTTAAAAAAAAACTAACAGCTTTATTGTTGAGTTGCTTCACAGTTATTTGGAATATTGTTAAAATGAAACGTACTGGTTAAGTAAAGTTACGAGCATTTATTTATTCAGGCCATTAGTGTTTTTTTTTTTGTTTTGAGTTTATGGGTTTAGTCAAGTGAAAAAAAAATGTGTATCATATGATCTCATACAGATCCTCTGGTACTTTGTGGTGTCAAGGGGAAGAATGATTTAAGAGACAGTGGTCGTTTATGTGCATCGTAAATGGGGATTCCCATTGACTGTTATTTCCTCGTTTGCAAGGTCGGCCTCTTCTTCACTTTCCATTTGGTGTCATCTCCAAACTGAAGGTTTATGGTAGTGCATGTACTGTAGTCTTTAAGAGTATTACTTGTGAGGTTACAATCTCTTCAACAATAAAGTAACTGACTTGAGTCTGAGTTAAAATATTACATCCTAGCACTAGGGACATTCCCGTAAGTGCTCGGTCATCATTTCGATTATACCAGTAGCAGTCTGACTGTATGTCCTTCTCGTCTTTCCTTTGGCTAGTGGCCAGATCCCAGTGTCACTGCCCGCTGCATCCTTCTCTTCAGACCGTAATGATCTGTTTGTGCATCCGCACTGTTCACTCGCTCTCAAATATTCCTATAGGGGGCTGCGTGATCTCGAGGCATGATGTCCGCCTCGAGTTCTAGAGGTTCTGAGTTCCATCCCCGGTAAGGGCTGGGAGTTTTTAACGTGGACTTGGACATCTAGTAATTTCCTCTGGTCTCTGGGTAGTGAGATCGGACGCCCGTGTGCATTACTGCGCACGTAAAAAAATATCCATTGGCAAAGTATTTCAGGATTATTGCCGGTGCTACAGAGTTCATGCATTGTGCTCAGCTTCTTCGGACTTAGACTTGAGTTAAAAGAAGAAAGGATCACTTATGGGTTGCTACCGGTGTGCTAAGATGTTGATCCGTTGTTCAAAATCTCAAATCTCAAAGATCCCTCACCTCTAGCTGTCCATCGGTTTAACACGCTAAAGTAACGTGAAGTAGTAAAACGACATTAGCTCCGCATCGGGTCGATGGGGTTAGATATGATTTTAATGACTTTCGATGGGCGATGCGGACCCCATCCAGTCGTCTGCCTTTGCTTTTCATGACATTTCCAGATATCCATTTAAGGCTAAGTCGAACTGGAAGCAACGAATTTTTTTCCCTGTCAAATTCGCTTCTACCTAGGATTCGAACCCAAAACCTTTATAGACGATTTTCCCCCTAAAGGTTAAGAACTAGCTACACATGCCTATTTTACATTCTGCTCTTCTGTCCTCACCCCATGCGCACATTATTCCATTCATACCTCATGTTAGCAAACAAAAATAATATTGAACACCATTAACACCAACTAAGTCTCAGTTACAAACGTTGCAATATGCTCTCAGTACACATATTGTTTTTAAACAATAAAATATGAAGTATTAAAACATCTACAGGGAATCAACATTGAGTCTCTCGGGCCGACAAGCGGGCGTCTAGCCACTACACTACTGCCAATCGTCCATGGTTCAGGCCCAATTTTCAGAAAGATAAAAAGGCTCTGTGTGAATAATGCGGGATGTACCACGAGGTGAACATTTCCGGTAAATATTTCAGGCTGGGGGGTAACAGAAAAATAATGCTTTAAAATTGATTTTAATATAATGTTGTGTTATATTATCACAGTCGACGTCACTGCATACTGGACATTCCCATGAGTGCTCAGATCTCCGATGCAGCAGCAACTGTAAAGAACCTCTGCCTATTGTCCATGTGAGGAGCTGGTTATAATGTCTTCTACCTCGTTCTCACAGGCGACAAAGAGCTGTTTACAATCCTTTACTTCCGGGTTATGTAATCGCGTGGTTGTCATTTGATTTGATTTGATTTCATTCAAGAACCGACATCACAGCACTCGGGGCATTCCCATAAGCGCTCCGTCCCCATCTTCAGCAGCCAGCGAAGAGTTCCGTCACTCCCCGCTGCATCAATCTCACTAGACTGGTGATCCATCTGCTCCTCCGAACTGTACACGCTCTCCCACAAGGCACTAACCACGTCTGCCTCATCATGTATCAGTATTCCACCAAGTTGTGCAGAGCCAGCCAGTCTGTCCGCGTGTTCATTTCCCAACACACCGTCGTCCTATGAAAAAAAATCCAGACAATACTCCTCTCAGCTGTGTCCTCCGCAGCGAAGCATGCCCCTCTGCACGAAGCATACATGTCCTGACTTTCCTCAGCATGCTTTCTGAATCAGTTACAATCACAATCACCAAACTTGTAAACTCTCCCCCTCTCTCTCTCTCTCTCTCTCTCTCTCTCTCTCTCTCTCTCTCTCTCTCTCTCTCTCTTTCTCTCTCTCTCTCTCTCTCTTTCTCTCTCTCTCTCTCTCTTTCTCTCTCTCTCTCTCGCTCTCCCTCTCTCTCTGTTTCTGTACCCCACCGGCACATCATACATGCGATAGACACCCGGTGAGCGATAGACACCCGGTGACACAAAGTGCCACCATGCGGATGAGAATCACCTGTGGAGAGGTCCCATAAACCCCTTCTAGCCGTTAGACCATCTTAATATTTTTATGGGATGCCTAGTTGACCATGTTCTTAGTGCACTTGTATCCATGGCAAGGCACACGCCGTCTGAAGGTGACAGGTTCAATTCCCGGCACGGTAACTATAGCTTTCGATGTTTATGTTGTCTAGTGTGTTCTTCTATCTACTTCTTTTTATGAGTGCCGTTCAATGTATTTTATGTTACTTGAATAATACATAATATTTAACGGCCTCCAAGGTTACCCCCCCCCCCCCCCCCCCCGTTTTTATTTATAGACATGACCATATTTATGGCCCAGTTTTATTCAGCGCTCCCGGCAAAAGCCAGGGTGGGGCTTCAATTAACGAAACATTGCATCCCACATGGGGACGACTACGTGTAATAAACAACACTCGTTAACTGAATAAGAAGGCTTCCATAATCGAGCAAACAGGACAACAACTCGTAATATTTTAGCACTGAAGCATGTGAGTTTGTCGCCAAAGGCGATGGAAGGGAAACCATTTTTCTGGTAAAAATGTTTTGAGATTTATTTCACCCGTTCTTCGGTGTGTAACAGTAATCCATTGTGTGTGTGTGTGTGGGGGGGGGGGGGGGGGGGTGTGGGGAGACCACTGCTTCTAAAAAGCATTTGTCAGGAGGGGACTAATAATTAAATCGTTCCCATATTTGATGCAATTTTTTTTTATCAGAAACCCCACTCTACCTTTTGCCCTGAATACAGCTTGGCCACAAATATGGCCAAACTGATGTCAGGGATTTTTGGGACCTCTCCACGGGTGATCCTCATCCGCGTGGTGGCACTTTGTTTCACAGGGTGTTTATCGCTTGTGTTATGTCCTGGTTGGGTACAACAAGCTAGAGAGAGAGAGAGAGAGAGAGAGAGAGAGAGAGAGAGAGAGAGAGAGAGAGAGAAGCATCCATTGATATCTTTCCGTCTTTCCAAACGATAGTGTTATGTTGCGCTATGAGGAGGCATGAGACTCACAGCCCATGGCGATGGCGAGTGTGACTAGCAAAACCCGCCTGTAAAGTTCCTCCTCTCCATAGCACAAAGCCTGTGCAGTATTGTAGAGACCATTTGTTTCCCATGCATCATGATCCCTCTCTCGACCTGCCTTGTTTACTCCAAAGGAAAGGTTAAACCAGTACGTTTGGAACGAGGCAGGTTGCAGAAGCTGTCGGATCAGAAGAACAGTGCTCTATCTGTCCGCCTGTCGGAGCTTCCCTCCTAGACCAGCTGCTAGCCAAGGCGAAGGGCCTGGTCTGTCCTGCCATAACACAAAGTTTTCAGGTTGCATTTCTTCTTCCTAGGATAAGGCTAGTATTCTACCCAATGCGCTCCCCCGCCCGAAGCCGTTGGCATAATATGGAATGTTGGGTTAGTATACGCCCAACATTCAGCGTAACAGAAGACAGGTGGTACAGGCTACTGTTATACGGTACCTCAGTCATATCTGACCAAGACCTGACATCTCCTTCAAGATGAAGAAAATACCTACTGGATAAAAAGTGCGTTATAGTATACTATATTTTATTAATTATTTTAAAATAGGTTATGTTATTTTATATTATAATAAGTTATGTTATGTTCTAATAAATTATATTATATATTGTGTGTGCGCGCACTGTTAACATGATAGGCTATACACCGTCCAGTTATTTCTTTACCAGAAAGGCATCTCTGATTATTAGCCCTCGTTAAATAAGTTGAGAGAACGCTTTCACTAAGATTCGCTATAATTCTCTTAGTATTCGACAATTCCTATCCATCCATTGGCTGGCTATCTGGGGAGCCGATTGATTTCTTTAGTCCATTTCGATCCAGCTCAATAACTTTTCAGCGATCACTTATCTCTTGCGAAAGATATTTTCTTAGACCATGTTGACGCCTAACTAACCAACTTAATGTCCGTTTTTGAAACAAATTTATTGCAAAACACTTAACGAATGCTGCAGTTATAATACTGTCCGTTTAAAAACAACATAGGCCCCGCTTGTTTCAATTATGTGTGTATGTTCGTCTGCTTATTTCAGCAAGCAGATATGTATAATGTTTAAAAAAAAAAGAAACCCATAGTTATCTGATGGCGCGTTTTTATTAGTTTGTAAAAAAAAAAATCGTACTCAGGTATGTGAAAAGCAGACTCAAATGTTGTTGGACATGTGGGCGTGAATTGCGTGGGTTTTTGTAATCGTAACAGCACAGTTTTTAATGCCTTTTTTGTAAGCATAGCTCACGATGCGCGCACAAGAAGGCAACAAAATTTCCAGTGAACACTATTCACTGCTTACGCAATTGAAACCCTAAAAGAGGATAACGCTACACAAAAACGATCAGTTCATTTTCAAGCAGTCACGAATGGCGACACATGTCCTTCCACTTTGGGATGCCAACATATATCTTTTTCAACGGGACAACGACATACCCATTCTACACAGCTGACAACGCAGCTCCTGACGGCCTGTAACATTCAAACCCTTGCCTGACCATCCCTGTCTAGAAACATAAGTCCGATTGAGCACCTGTGGGATGAGCTGCAAAGACGTGTTTGTCGCCCAAACGTTGCTTCAGACAATGGTCGTGATCTGTTCCAGGCCCTCCAGGAAGAGTGGGCAGCCATCCCACAGGTCCACATTAGCCATCTCAGATGTTAGTCACTGATCCACGCAAGAGGAGGCCACACACCATACTAAAGGAAAAGGCCTACGCTTAAAAACTGTCGTGACCCAGATGCCAAAATAGGTGTCAATTGATTATTGGAACCCTAAGGTATTCTTGTGAGAAATTTGAGTAATTTTATTAACTGCATTACAAAGATGCAAAATGTCAAAATTTTAGTTTTGTTTGTTCCTTTCACTAACGTATAGATTTAGACATGCGCACAAATAGGTAGGAGTCACCGTGGTATAGCTGCTAGACGCTCGACTGCGGATCTGAAGATCGTGAGTTCGGGTCCTGACGGAGCGGGATTTTTTTATTTTAGACCCTGGCTTTTAAGTATATCCAGCCTTGACTGGGTACCAGATGCAGTCATGGGAAGTAAAGGCGACCGAAGTTGTGCTGACCACACCACCATGCAAAGGGTCCTTTGCTTTTTCTTTTTTAACTTTTACATAAATAGATAGGCGGGTGAGTTTCGAGTAGTCAGGTTTTATTTAAATTTTTAGTATCCAGAAGCCATGAGTTGTTTACCCTTAGGCTCGGTATTATGGATATCGCAACCTTTCGGCCTTGATTCCATTGTAAATACCATAAATCTGGGAGAAATGTGGCTTTCCTGCCTACTCCAGGATTGAACCCGGACCACAAGGAGTTCGTCACCCGGTCTCCGCGCAATCCGCTTTAGCCAACTACGCTAGAGAGCCGAGCCTAAGTATAGACGTTTACTGGTTGGCAGGCGCAGCTTACAACCTCCATTTATTTTTTAACTAAATAAGATTTGTAAATCTGTTAACTGACCTCCCTAGCTATGTTAAGTCTTTACTTTTTGTTCAGGTATTTATTTAACTATATAAGATTTGTAAATCTGTTAACTGACCTCCCTAGCTATGTTAAGTCTTTACTTTTTGTTCAGGTATTTATTTAACTATATAAGATTTGTAAATCTGTTAACTGCCCTCCCTAGCTATGTTAAGTCTTTACTTTTTGTTCAGGTATTTATTTAACTATTTATTTGTATTTTATCAGATGCAGTGTTATATATATATCTATATCTGAGTGGATTTTTATCATAGCATTGAGCGTCGCAGGTCGACCCAGCCTGACACGAATACCAGGATGTATGTCCTGGAGAAGTAAAGACGGCCAGCGTAATGCTGACCACATGACCCACCTAGTGTAAAAATATGAGTGCTCTTCCCATATGCCTGATGCGCCTAGAGGCGTGACAATGGATCTTGACATAAATATTTGATAATATATTGTTATGTAGGTATTAAATGATGAGGTAGGTCGATGAATAGGTGGGTAGAAGAGTAGGTATTATGTGTGTATGTATGTAGATTAGTCGCTAGGTTTGTAGATAGACAGATGTGTAGATCAGTAGGTAGCTGGATAAGTAGCTAGGTGTGTGGAGTAGTATGACAACGAATTGGTAGGTAGATGAGTACTATGTAGGTGGATAGGTATTAGAAGAGTAGGTTGATAGTAAATATGTAGATGAGTAAGTAGGAAGGTAGGTATGTATGTAAATGCGTAGGTAGGCTTCGCAAATACGCATTTATATAAAAGTACGTCCTATTTTGCAGAAATGAAGAAAAACAAATAACGAAAATCTCTTAGAAAAAAAATCTGGGTGGTGGTGGCGGTGGCGATGGGGGTGGGATGATTTCGTTTTTTTTTTTTTTTAATTTTTCATTTTGGCAATAGCAATGAAGTATACACAGACTTTAAAGAACACCCCCCCCCCCCCCCCCCCAATATGATAATGTAAACAAAACAAGGATATCAAACTAGATACTGTGATAGGTGAGGACATGCTTAACGAATCCGATAGAAGGAAATAATTGAAGGTAGTCATATCATAAGGCAAGAGATGTCTGTCAGAGATAATGATGAAGATAAGCCAAAAACACGTTGTATTTAACAAAATGATAAATAAGTGTATGTGAAACGTTACTGTTATCAAATGTCAAAAACTGAGCATTCGCATGCTACTTCGAACTTATTAGGGCATTGGATCTGTAGCCTTGTAGTTTCATAACTCTGACATACCAGCTGTGATTCTGCAGCAGTTGATTCAGCAGCAGGTCGTTTGTGTTGATTTAGATAATGTTGTGAGCGTCGAAATGTCCAGGAAGCAATGGCAAACTATTAAACGTAAAAACCGGCTAGTTAAAAAAAATATACCCAAAAAAAAGAGCTTTGGAATTAAGATGTTTCAGAAACTATTCAAAGCATATCCTACAAACACAACATCAACTGAGCAGGTCTAAGACATGCAACCATGAAGTCAGCCACATCTGACCGCCATAGGTGGAAAGAGCTGAGCAGACATCCAATAGCAACTGGTGACCCAACGACACTCAGTTTACTAGATAATGATGATGAGTGGAGGAAAAGTTAATAAATTCAGGGTTTACTAGATAATGATGATGAGTGGAGGAAAAGTTAATAAAAACACGGTTTACTGTATGATGATGATGAGTGGAGGAAAAGTTAATAAATACAGGGTTGGTTTCGGACATCCTGTTCTTTTTCGAAGTTATACAACACCTGCCCCAGAGGCGGGAAACCAAAACTGTATACAAGTTAGCATGATCCTGAAAACGGATGTGAATGAAAAACATGTCTTCGAATATGATCCAAATCCAGACAAGGGTGAGCAATCATAACTTTCCGTTGGATTTTACAGCCAGCAAATGCAGAAGAAGAAGAAGATGACGTCAAAGAAAGGAAATGCATCAACCTTTACGGTCTTTGAATATGAACGGGCAAATTAAGAAGAGCGTGCCCGTCATGACTGTGTGGCTTCCGTACTGGATTTTGAACATATCCTAGACAAATTGAGTAGCTAAAACGGCGTGATGTAAATCAGCCGAATCGACCTCAACATTGTTTAGCGGAGAAACTATAAACTTGGTCCAATGGGGGATTAACCAAGGTCATCTTAACACATAAACACCATGTGCAGTCGCACGGGGGTCTACTAGTAAACAGGCCTCATTTTGATCTTTGTACATACCATATTTAATACTGCCCAACGTCGATACAACCTTGAGCTGGTACAAGATATGCATAAGAAGTATTACTGCCCAAAGTCGATACAACCTTGAACTGGTACAAGATATGCATGGGAAGTATTACTGCCCAACGTCGATACAACCTTGAGCTGGTACAAGATATGCATGGAAAGTATTACTGCCCAAAGTCGATACAACCTTAAATTGGTACACGATATGCATGGGAAGTATTACTGCCCAAAGTCGATACAACCTTGAATTGGTACACGATATGCATGGGAAGTATTACTGCCCAACGTCTATACAACCTTGAGCTGGTACAAGATATGCATGGGAAGTATTACTGCCCAACGTCGATACAACCTTGAACTGGTACAAGATATGCATGGGAAGTATTACTGCCCAACGTCGATACAACCTTGAACTGGTACAAGATATGCATGGGAAGTATTACTGCCCAACGTCGATACAACCTTGAACTGGTACAAGATATGCATGGGAAGTAAACGCAGCCGGTGTGATGTTGAGTACAACGCCCACAGATTAGTCTATAGAATGTAGGTCTAGCACTATGTAACCAATACACCTGAAGGCGGCAAACAGGTCCTTTTGTTTAAACTTCTGACAGTGATTGGGAATGCATTGCCTTGTTCCTAGATGTATAAGGGTCATTTATCGTCCTTGCAGGCTGACCGGGCTATTTGGACTCTACCTGATTGCTCTGCCGTCCAGAGATTTTTTTTTAAAATCTTTATTAAGTATCCAAGAGAGAATAAACTTACCAATCGATCTATGAGGCTGTTTGTTAAACCGTCGGGAAAATCTCTAGTCATCCCACAACCAAAATAAATTTACATATTACACCTGATCTATGAAAACGTAATGGTTTTTTTTTTAAATAGAATTTAGCAAACAACCCCAGCACTTTTTATTCAATCTTTCCTAGACGATTTTACATTTAGCAGTTTGCCATTGCTTATTAAACCCCTAAAGCTTTATACCATTGTGGAAATAACCCAAATCAGTCTGTTGCCAAAACTCAGGCAGCTAAAATGAATTACACATGCCACCATTAAACAATATCTCCTAGTGTATCGGAAATCTTTCCACCCACCCTTTCATCAAGGATGGAAAATCTCAACTCTTTATTCTTCTTAAAGGCCATGCCGTGTGGCGTTGGTAGTTATGTCCTTATCAGCAATCTCGTGTATTTTTAATAAACCCTGACGCAATGATCCATCAAACTATCCAGCATCTTCTCTCTTGGTCTCCCCCTGCCTCCCCTCCCCTCCAACCGTACTCCAGCCTTCTCCTTCTCATGACATGAGCAAAGAATTTAGATTGTCTCTTTCTGATGTGGGCAATCTTTTCTATTCGTGAGGTAGTATCATTCAAGACATCGTCATTACTTTTTTTAAATGTCAAAGACATTTTCATCATTCGTCTATAAAACTAGATTTCAGCAGCTTCCAAATAATGTTATTCTAATCTACCAACTGCCCATGGGTCACTTCAATATTTTAGGATAAGATTTATGTAGTTTTTAAGAAATCTTTCTTTGTCTCCGTTGATAAAGACAGATTGCATAGAATATATTTCCTTTATGACCTAGTAAATCAGGATACTTTTCAGGACTCTATTAGCTGATCGGTTTTAGCAATTTTCTGTCCTCTTTCCATCTGTAAAATTTACTGGTTATATTCCGGTTGTACTGTATTATTTGAGCCTGTTTATACATTATCTGGGTTCCCATTCTCACTCTGATGACACACGTCGCACTAAAGGTTAAAGGTTATAGTCGAGAGGATTGACTTCATGGCACAGGGTTTTTCCCCATATGGATCGCTCTTTCTCCGCATACGGGTAGCGCCTGCCGAAAGCGCCACACAGAGCACACAATCTGTAGCCCCGGCAACGATTCCCCAGGGATCTTCTTACGAATTGCGTTCGTGAACTGAATGGCGCTGCCGTGAAACGAACTCAAAACGTTTAGAGCGCGAGGCAGAGAAACCCACTTGACACTACAGCAACCTTCATAGAGTCCCTTGACCTTTCCATCTGAAAACAGAATGTACGAAATAAAAAGAAGATATATAATTTATATGAACCGTTAAATGTACTAAACCACTACACATACTCACTTTAAAACTCTATCATTTATACAGAACAGAAATTACTGCTGATAGCTGTTAGCTGGTTCTAAAACAGAAATGCATTATTACAAATCTGGAACATATATATTTTAGACAAGTCGTATTTGTAACCGCGTTACTTACGCAGTTTGTTTGTTTGTTTCTATCGGAGACTAATTTCCCCACTCATGTTTCTCACGCGGCCTCTCTTCTATTAAGTCAATAGTCAGCGAACATTTAGGTCACTGGCCTGGCTCAATGGAAGTCTGTTTTCTAAATATAGTCTGGCAATCGTATATCCGACGTTTACACTTTTATGCGCCAAATAGACTGTAAACAGGAAATACGAAAATGCATGAAAGAACACATGATTACGAATAAGGTTGGTGATAGGATTTGAGGCCTAAAAAGTTCAGGCTGATGAAAGATGGGTAATAACGGTTGTAAAAGACATGTTGAGTTATTTGAGATTATTTTTTTTTAACACTTGTGTGCACATTTCTTGCATTTATGATTCCATCGCCGTTTTCCTTCGAACCGTTTTATGCCGCACATAGCTCTTAGTCCATTCCTCCTATTCTCTCTTTCCTATGCAATCCAGTCATTGTCGTGGATGGAGTACAATGCGACACGCATGACTGCTGTCGAGAACGTGAGCCGTAGTATCTCTCTGTGTGACTTTTTCGCTTCCTCCGTCTAATTGATTCTCATTTCAGTATCTGTTTTATAAATTTGTATCTGCTCTCAGTAGCGCTGCAATATATCGCCATCTTTTTTTTTTTTTTTTTTGGTCTTCTCATATTGTGTTGATAGCAGTATCTCTACAATCTCTTTTTCTTTGACTTGTATGAATTACTCAAATTTAATGTTCATCAACAATTTGGTATTTGTTTCCTATGTGTTTATTTTTCATTTCCATGTCTCTAGTGCTTCTCTAGCTGTTAATGTAAATATCAAGCAACGCTGAAATTGAATTTAATTAGATAAAACAAACCCCAATAAAAAAAAACTTTTTAGTGTAGAGCATAGTATTTTCAAAGTTTTTAAAATCTGACTGTTCATTGCCAATCGTGATATTATTTTTGTAACTGTCGCAAACGGATTTTAGTTTATGCAGGTGTCGTTTAAGTAAATGAATAATTACGGTGTACAATAACAGTAATATCAAAAAAGAAAGCAAACTGAGGCACCTTGGTATCATTTTAGAATAAAGTATGTCCTTCAAGGATCATGTGGAGGCAGTTGCGGTGAAATTCAAAGAAAAGGACTCAATGCTCTCCAGATAATGGCAGCAATATTCACGGAACAGGGAATGCTTTTCATAATCTTCCAGCACGTGATCCTGTCGGTGATATCATATAGGACATGGAGTGCTTACCATCGCAAAGAGTTAGCTGATGAAACTTTAACGTATACAGAATGAAGCATTTGGGGGTAATTATGGGATGTAGTATGTATGCAAAATATACTTGCACTGCCTACTATTATAGATAGGCTGATTCTAAATTCAACATTATACAATGCATACCAAACACTGTATCAAACCTTAACCGGACACTCTCTCAGACTGTTGTCCTCGGTTTCTTGATAACATCCTTCCCCTTGTACCACAGTTTACATTTTGCTCGCTTGCCTTCTCTTTTACCTGAGTATAACTTTGGTGAGAGTACTGCTTTAAAAAAAAATGTGGTTTAATTAAGGCGAACACAAACTAGCGAAAGGAAAGAGACCCTTCTATTAAAACCTCAAATTCTCCCAATAAAGAAAACAAAACACACACATTCATTAAGATCCCAGGATATGGGAACATCAATTTTCTGTGCTTATTACGATGAGCATAAAAGCACGCAAGTTAGGTTGATACAAGCACTTTCATTGTTACTTTACTTGGGGGAAAGGGGGGGGGGGGTGCATTTGATCTAAATGAAGTTCTTCTCGGTTCAGCCTAACAAGAAGTTGGAACAGACATAAATCCGCGAAAAGAATTCTTTGTGTACATAAAGGGACACAGAGAGTCCACCAACACAGTTTATTCTATGTATGTTTGTGATGTATCCCTTCAATCGCCCACTCACCACCAGACCTTGACTAAGAAATATTTTTTTTTTTTTTTTTTTGCTAGAGATTCCACGCAATTTAGATTTAGTCAAATATTCCACGCATTTTATACCGAACACAAAGTGTAGCGTTGTTCCTAATATGTGTGTGTTTGTGTGTGTGTGTGTGTGTGTGTGTGTCAAAGCACGTGTTTTAGAGCGTGAGTGGGGAAGTGTTGAATATTTTTTAAATAAAACAACACATTTCTAGTTTGATGGAATTGACGCATTGCCACGAGACGACCTCAGTGGTTCCAGAAGTTAGTACTTGTAATAAGTTCTTCTGGTTCTAAAGAGAGAGGATTATATTTACTCTGCCCTTTACCCTAATATTACTTTAAACCAAATTGATTTAAATGTTTCCAGTCCTACTCTGAGACAAAGCCACTGCGCTTTGTTTAAAATTACATAACACTACGTAATACAGCCCGCTGGTTCAGACTAGGAATGTTAGGTTTGATTCTCACGCCAGTGTCAGAATGTTATCTCCTGACCAGACTGTAAAGACTGAGTGGGGCCCTTTTGAACAGGGGAATTGAGTGGACTCTAGACATTGTGGCGACGGGAGGTTGGAGTTTCGCAAGTCAGTGTAATTCTTGGCAGAACAGGTGTTTGGCAATTAGGACTGTTTGATCTGGGTCAAGTGGGAAACACAGTGGCTTCACTGACCGTCTTTTAACACCCGCCAGTTAGATTTGTTGTAAACTAGATTGGGTCACTTAAGAATTTACGCTCTAGGGATGTCAGTCCAGAATTGACTGACAGGCCACTTGTTAGCTAATTTGATCTGATAGGTACTTCAGAGGCGTGGCTTAAGTCATCGTCTTGAGGGTTGGGTAGAACCGAGAAAAGGGAGGAGTTTAATTTGGACAATAGATTGATACTTATACTGCGAGCATTGTAGATTTACCTCATAGTGCCGCCAGCAGGCCACAGACTCAGTCTTACCGTAGAAAAGTATTTTCTCACTGGTTAAGTCGTGTTTGGCATTTGCTGGAAAGTTCCCAGGTGAATATTAATTTTAATCTTGTATACATAGGTTAGGGAGTTACGCTTAGTCTATACTACCTTTTCCTAATTTGTCTGCACATTCTGCTTGAAATAGTTCTTTGTGAGTATTAGGTATCTCAAGTTAGGGAACTGCTAAACTATTCCTATTTCTTGTATGTTTGTGTCACATGTTTTTCAGTGTATGTTTTCATGTGTATAAAATAAGATGTGAACAATGACATTTGCTATAATGAAATGTAATTATATTGTTTCATGGTCAACCCAAAACATGTGCTTGGATTGTGGGAAATCATGCCCATATGCGCAGAGTTTTTATAGCTCACCATGTGCTCTCTGGAAAGACAATATTCCAGACATCATGCACATATAACATGGTGGGAGTTTTCAGCACATATTCTGCTCCACGTGGTCATGTAATATTAATGTCAGCCAGTTGGAAGTCTGAGTGATGACGGACAACAGACTTAGAAAGTCAACTATCATGACATAGCATGAGAGGAAGGCAGGATATGTGACGTCCCTGTAAGACAAAAGACCTTCAGACTAGACTGGAGAGAATGTGGAATATGAGGAGGAGTGATGGGATATATTTTATTATTATATGTTACAATAATTGATACATGTATTCTTAGTGTAAGTCAAGATACTACACGTATGTGTTTGTTTCCATGATTACAGCGCCCATGTGACGATCAGTCCATGAAAGAGACTACATTGTGTTAGACTCGGCTAGCTGGGAACGAGATGGGGGCGAGGAGGAGAAACAAGTAGGGAAGAAGCTGGAAGAGGAGGAAGAGCTTGACAGTGCTCACGGCTGTCAGAGGTTCAATGAAACACAAGTTATGTTCATAAATTGTTCATACTTTATCACCTTCATCACACCACTCTAATCCCAGGTGCTGTTCTCGCGCTGAAACAACCCATTACTATCATAACTTTCGCTAGTCACTGTTTGTGTAAATCAACAAACTGGGAATTGCATTGTTAGTAAATAAAGCTGTATGTCAAGTTTTATACGACATTGTCTGTTAAATTCCAAATGAGTCTGTTCTTACACGTTTAACTAACTGTTAAGGTAGAATACCATTTGGTGGTGGCTCAAATAATATAATAATTCTTTAATTATTCATAATAACACCGGGAGAAGGTAGATGACGGAGGAATCATTTGCCCTGTCTAATAATTCATTAAGTATAATGATAGACATCTAAAATTCCTTTCCCTCTCTTGTGGGTACCAAGTTCAGCTAATGTTAATGTACTTAACGAGCCAATATGGCTGTTTTCTTGGGTATCCAGGACTTTATCTGAGAGCAACATAGCTCAGAGTTTAGTTCGGTTAATCTGGTGGAAGGAATGTGTTGAGAGGAACATCCCTACTCAACATTATAAACATTTAATCCACGCGTCACGTCACACGCATGTACAGATTTTATAACGTACCTGTTGTCCCGGGTCGACCAAGTTTAAAATGTTCCTTAGGAAATGTTATGTTAGTGAGTGAGTGAGTGAGTGAGTGAGTGAGTGAGTGAGTGAGTGAGTGAGTGAGTGAGTGAGTGAGTGAGTGAGTGAGTGAGTGAGTGAGTGAGTGAGTGAGTGAGTGAGTGAGTGAGTGAGTGAGTTAGTTAGTTAGTTAGTTAGTTAGTTAGTTAGTTAGTTAGTTAGTTAGTTAGTTAGTTAGTTAGTTAGTTAGTTAGCTAGTTAGTTAGTTAGTTAGTTAGTTAGTTAGTTAGTTAGTTAGTTAGTTAGTTAGTTAGTTAGTTAGTTAGTTAGTTAGTTAGTTAGTTAGTTAGTTAGTTAGTTAGTTAGTTAGTTAGTTAGTCATGTGCATATCCTTTACAAGACGTTGAAGAACCAACCTGGGCATTTTTTAGCTGTTGAGTTTTTTCTAAGCACAAAATTTACGTTCAGTAGTTTGCCATTGCTTTCTGAATTATCAGCTCTCGGTAAGACTACCAAAACCAACACAAGACAAACCGTCCTCAGCTGAGTCCAGACAGACAGACAGACAGACAGACAGACAGACAGACAGACAGACAGACAGACAGACAGACAGACAGACAGACAGACAGACAGACAGACAGACAGACAGACAGACAGACAGACAGACAGACAGACAGACAGACAGACAGACAGACAGACAGACAGACAGACAGACAGACAGACAGACAGACAGACAGACAGACAGACAGACAGACAGACAGACAGACAGACAGACAGACAGACAGACAGACAGACAGACAGACAGACAGACAGACAGACAGACAGACAGACAGACAGACAGACAGACAGACAGACAGACAGACAGACAGACAGACAGACAGACAGACAGACAGACAGACAGACAGACAGACAGACAGACAGACAGACAGACAGACAGACAGACAGACAGACAGACAGACAGACAGACAGACAGACAGACAGACAGACAGACAGACAGACAGACAGACAGACAGACAGACAGACAGACAGACAGACAGATAGATAGATAGATAGATAGATAGATAGATAGATAGATAGATAGATAGATAGATAGATAGATAGATAGATAGATAGATAGATAGATAGATAGATAGATAGATAGATAGATAGATAGATAGATAGATAGATAGATAGATAGATAGATAGTTAGTGACATGGAGAAAATTATACATAAAACATCCTGTTGTGCAGGGAGGTTTAAAAAAAATACAGAAGTATTTTTTTTTTTAAATAAACAAGGGAGGATTCAACACATTTATGAAAATCTTCAAAGTACTTTTATAGTTTTTGCGAACATACAAAGAGCTGACTGCTTTAGAGTTATGCACCTAATAAAAATGTTCCGATCAAAGGGCATATTCTTATCTGGTTAGCATCACATCCTAACATGGTTTAGTAAAGTTTCTTTGAAGCAAAAATGGTGCACTGTGTGCATTAGTCTTAAAATCTATCAATATTGAAGTCACAATAGCGTGCACAGTGTCTTATACATTCCCCTACGCCTAGCTCTTTTTTGTTTCATAAATTACTTTCAGGTAATGCTATCTTTTGATGCGTAGTAAATCAGAGATATTCCTCATAAATACCTTATGTTACCAGCAACTTATCGTGTGCAATCAGCTAATATGCATGGGTATTAAACAAAGCATGCATGTTATTAAAGGTTAAATTCGACCCATGCGCTCTATAAAAAAAAAATTGCTTCGTGTATTTTGTATTTCAACATTCAGTAAAATTTATCTAGGATTTTTTGAGGTAATAGATTAAAACATTTTCTTATTTCAATAATTTTTGTTTCGGCTCTTCAGCAAATGATCTGGGTTGGAATACTAAGTAAGTAGGTGAAAACATATTTTGGTAAGGTAAAAATGAACACAAAACAGCACTTTTTTTTCAAAAATGACCTCGACTCCCAAGTCGACCCAGCCTTGAGTGGGTACCGAGTGCAGTCCTGGGAAGTAAAGGCGGCTGGCGTGATGCTTACCACATCACCCATCTTGTGCCGATTGGTATAAATATAAGTCTAGCCTTGTATACGCTACAGCCTAAAGGCGTGAAAAAAGGGAGCTTTACTACTTTTTTTTTTTTACAGTGTACACTCTAACGTGCACAGTTCGTGATGACTACTCTGGTCACAGGAGCTTACCCGTAAAGCTCCACCCGCCCGTAGTCTAGCCTACACCGCCCTCAAAACTGGGAAATACAGGCAGTAAACACTTTTCTTAGAAACAACGCATCTTGCATTATCTACTTTACTTTGATATTAGCCCACTACAGATGTCTCTTTTTTATTTATTCATTTGTAAAAATATTTTTAACTGCAAAAACAAAGAAAAAAAATGTGTGCCTGACTCTGTGTGATGACAATACGGTTAAATATTGTTGTGCGAGCGTTTGTGTGTGTTGTGTGTGTATGTGCGCGCCCGCGCGTGTGTGTGTGTGGTTTTTTTTTCCACTGGGGCTTTCATATCTTAATATACAGCAAAGATTAAAAAGGAAGTTAGGTTTATCTTGCACAAAAACCTGCCCAAATAAGACAAATACAAATCTACAAAGAGAGTTAGCTTGTGTCCAGAAACATAAGTTTAGCAAATGAACGATGTTTGTAAATATACCTTAGCGAATTATTTCTCCCGTAGGAGTAATAATAGGTCATAAAAACGTATCATCTGTATAAATCACTACATCAATGACAACCATGCATATTCATAAACGCAGTATAAATGAAGGCATTGTTATAAAACAGACTGTCATTGTACTGCTCACAGCTGCACTATAAGGAGTTTTTGATGCATGAATCTTTTTTACAGTGAAAATAACCAGGCGTGAGATAACTCGTAGTAATAACAACCACATCAAACGAAAGACGTTATACAGATGGATAGTTTTGATATTCGTTTTCGGAAATGAAAGCGTAAATGTATTATTGCAAGACATTTGCCAGAAAGTTTGTTACGCAAACTCTTTTAAACGATTAACCAGTATTTTATATTTTACATTTGCAACGACAAAAGACAAACAATAAAACACCAAAACAAAAATGTGTTTCCGTTTTGTATAACGACGTCACATTTCGCAATAATCGATAATATTCAGTGTGTTTACCATGGAGCATGAGGATTGAACGTTTCTGTTTGCCACATAAACAGTTTAATATTTGTTAAGGTTGTGTGATAATCGTGTTGTGGTGTAGGGCAAAGAAAGAGGAATAGTACCTCACGGTGAGTGGCAGCCATATCCGTATGGATAGTCCAGGATCCTATTTGGTTCTCATCTCTTTACCTAGCTCATGTATGGCTCCACGAATACCGCTTGTGTACGGCGGTGGCCACACCACGGGCAATAGTCTTGGCTGACTGGCTAAACTACACGAGTGAAGTGGGAGTAATGTCCTACTAAGGGAGATGTCCATCCCTAGTACACAAAGACTGGGACGGTAAGCAAGGCGGAAGAATCTAATTATATAGATCAAAGGCTTGCAAAGCGAAACAGCAAAGTGTGTGGCACACATGAGGCGTGTTGGGACACGAAGGAAAACATGGCTGGCCATCGTAGAAAAGATTGGGACCTTACCACGTAGCACCCAAAGACAGCAATGGAAGCACAACAAGTTAGAAAAAGCGATGCAGGCACATCTTGGCCCCCTGGAGTAATGCCTGTTGTAAATACAAACAGGGAAGAGACAAATACTCTGTTGACTAGGGTAGAGTATAATGACGAGTGCGCCTCAAATTCTCCTGAAAGGACACATTCTGACATCGCATATCTGAAAAGTAGAAAGAGATGTCTTCGCATTGGCACATGGAATGTTATAACGTTATATCAAGTCGGAAAATTTGACTGTTTAATTTCTGAGGCAAAGAATATGAATTTATATATTTTGGGAGTATCAGAAACAAGATGGACAGAAGCTGGCTGCCTAAAGAGAGATGATTACATATTTATTAATTCTGGAGGAGAACATCATGAACGTATAGTGGGATTCTTGATAAAAAGAAATTTGAAGAAGTTTATCAGCGGGTTCTGGGCTCACAATGACAGAATTATATTGATCAAGATCAAGGCAAGACCTTTTGATATTGCAATAATACAGACATATGCACCAACAACTGACTACAGTGATGAACAGTTTGAAGAATATTTTGAAGAACTACAACAAACACTGAAAGTTGTAAAACCATCAGAGGTCCTAATAGTTATGGGAGACCTGAATGCAAAAGTGGGGAAAAGAAGCAAAAACATAGTGTAGGGCAATTTGGCATGAGATCAAGGAATGACAGAGGAGACAGATTGATACAGTTTTGCGAAGAGAACCAGCTCATTATCTGTAATACATTTTTTCAACATCCACCTAGAAAACTGTTTACGTGGAAGAGTCCAGGAGATATAAATAGAAACCAAATTGACTATGTAATGATTAGAGACCGAGTCAAAAACAACATAAAGAACGCCAAAACATACCCAGGTGCGGATATAAATTCAGATCACAACCCTGTGGTAATAAAAATACAAATTAAACTTAAAAACGCAGAAATAAAAACGCAAAGGTCACCCCACATAGACATATCAGCTTTGAAACAGCCAGAAATAAGCCAGCAGTACCTAGTGGAGGTTAAAAATAAATATGACAGATTAATAGTTGAAAGCATGGAAAAATATCGACGGGAGAATCCAGAGGACAAAATTAATACAAAATGGGAATGTTTCAAAACTAGTATAGAAACAGCTAATGCCATCTTACCAGTGAAGGAAAACGAGAAAAATCAAGTATCGATGACTGAGGAAATTATTAACAAAATGACACAAAGGAAGAAAGCAAAAAACACTCCAGAATATTCATTAATAGACAAAGAAATGCGAAATATGTGTAGAACTGCTAAGGAAACATGGATTCAGTTAAAATGCAAAGAAATAGAATATCTTGAAATTAAACACAGAACCAAAGAAATACATTCATATATAAGAAAACTTACAAACAAGGAAAACATTTAACAGGAAATGGTTGTATTAGGGAGAAGGATGGAAAAATTATTGTTGATAAGAAAGATATAATAAAAAGATGGACTGAATACACAGAAGACCTGTTTCGGGAC
>CAJHNH020003143.1:77500-81327 GCA_905116865.2 Candidula unifasciata | reverse complement strand
CACTATAGAGCCTAGATATTCAAAGTTTGTGTGATATCCTCGCCTTGATACTTTATTGATATTTCCAGATGACAACCAGTTTTATCTGTAGGCATTATTTTTGTTTTCTTTAAATTCAAGAAAAGTGTTGCATCTCACGGTGTTTTTGGCCAGCCATGATTAAATTTCCGATTTCTTTTACATTGTTCGAGAGGAGGACTGTGTCATCTGCATAGCGAAGTTCCGGAATAGGGTTGCCACCAATTATATATCATAACTGTCACAGGTCTGGTCATTTTTTACATGTCTCATTATGTTTTCTATTACATATTTAATAATAATAATAAACTACAAACATTCATTAACTGGTGCCTGCGCAGAATAGAAGGAATTAAATGGTATGATAGAATAACTAATGTAAAGCTTTGGGAAAGACGCTGGCGTTGGATACGACACACACTGAGAAAACAGGAGAACAGCATAACTAGAACGTCTTTGCATTGGGACCCACAGGTGCATAGGAATAAAGGAAGGCCAAAAAACACATAGAGAAGAGAGCTGGAGAATGAAGTTAGAAAGATGGGGAGGACATGGGCAGCGCTTCATGCAATGGCGAAGGATAGAACGACTTGGCGTGAGTTGGTTGAGGGCCTATGCTCCATTGGGGCATAGAAAAGCAGAAGAAGAAAACATATTTAATAGGTATGGTGAGAGAATGCATCCCTGCCTCATTTCTTTTTGCACCTCGAAAATCCGATGTTTTTCACCTGCTGCTGTAATGGCTGCTTGTTGCTCATGAAATAAATTCTCAATTAAATGCACCATATGCGCCAGAAACCCCATATTTCTCATAATAACACAGACTCTGATGTTGAACACAATCAAATGTCTTGCTATAATCAATGACACAAGCATAAATATCTACGTTGTATTCTCCAAATTTTTCTAAAATTATTCTCATGTTAAAGATATGATCCCTAGACCTTCTACCCTGTATACAACCCGCTTGTGCTTTATGTAGCTCATACTGTAGTTTCCTTTCAATCCTCTTCATGATAATTCGTAAGAAGATTGTGCTAGAATGACTTAATAATGGGATAGTACGGTAGTTAGAGCATAATTTCAGATTTCCTTTCTCTGGAACAGGGATATATATTCTTTTCTATGTTTTAGGCCAAATGACGCTGTTCAAGATCTTTGGTGCAGCGTGCATTTATATAATACAGTGGGTATTATCCGGTGGGCGAGAACGCAGTCTTAGTCTTAGATAAAACATGAAATATTTAAACAAATGATTTTAGTTTTATAACTTACGGCTCCTCCACTTGCTTCATTTATTTTGGAGTCTTCGCAATCAGCCATCTTTCGTCTGTAGGCAGATTGTTTCTGATGACAAGTGATGTTACCACGTCTTCCGGTATGAAAACCGCTCACCAATAACTTGAACATTTATGCTGAGCACAATAACAAACGGTACTGGTTCTTTCCATAACTCGCTTTCTGACGAATGGGGTAATCATGTTGTTTTATAACGCCACATTTTCTAGCGCTGTATTTAATTCATTAACTGAAATAGCATTGATGCTGCATATGCAAAGTAGAGATAACTTTCATGCCATTGGCGAACTGGGCATTTGATGCTAGATTCGGCATGTGGTCACCATCAAACTAGCCGCCTTACTTCTCATATTTCCTGGTAACCGTTTTGTAATATGAATCCTTTATTTTTCGAATCTTCATTTCGCTGCCCCCAACTGGACTAACTTGCTCCAACTACAAGGCAGAGCTCTTAGCCCTATTGATGGCAGCACAGTATATGAACAAGGTGCAAACCCCTGCAGGCAGGTATTTTTTCACAAATGCACTGTCAGTATAGAATCTCTGAAGGCTAAAATTACTGACAGCATACTAAAAAATTTAACAAATGAACTTGCTTTTGTCAATAACAACAAAGGCAGAAACTCGCCTGCAGTGGATTCCATCTCACTTTGGCATCAAAGGTAATGAAAGCGCTGACGCTTTAGCCAAGGAATACAGTAGCAAACTGCAAATTTACCAGCCACTATCTTTGTCAGAAGTCAAACCCATAATATGAGAAAATCAGAAACATACAGAAAAACAGACATCTGTTATAAATATGAAAGTGATTTCCTCAATTACATAAACGGGACAAAGTCAAAAAAATTTTAGCTGGACACTGCAGACTCAACAAACACTTATATAAATTAGGTATGAGCCAAACAGCTCTCTGCCAGTGTCTTCGTGCTGAACAGGCTCCAGAATATGTCTTACACGATGTCTTCTTCTTGAAGAGCTGCGAAGCAATATGTGGCCACACCCGGTAGACCTGACAACTAAGCTTTAGAGAAACCTAGGAGACCTTCAGATGGAATCAGTTTAGGGTGCACAGTTTAAGCGCACGACCAGTGATCGCTAAAAAACAATCATCATCATTAAACCAACCCTTTCACCTTTTTTTCATTAGCGACTTTTTGTTTTCTGGGAGATACGATTTTATCAACAGTCGCTGCTGTATAGGGATTAGTGTGCTAGCTTATCAACAAATAGTTAGCAACGCAGAGCTAAAGAGTACAGTTTCCTGCAATAAAACACGAGGGCACCCCCCCCCCCCCCCAACAACCCAACCCCTTCCTGAAAGTTGACTAGGAAAGGAAAGATGGCAGATAGTCAGTTAATCACACCTCCTCATGATACCTAGTATTAGTGAATGTCTTATTTTCTCCGGTAAGAAGGCACATTTTTACCCTCAAATGCTGTGTAACGCATTCAGAATGAATGCTATGGGGGGGGGGGGGGTAATACTAGTATATACAACAGATAATCCCGGTAGTGTGTATACCATATATACTTGCACTGCCTACTATGGCTGATAGGCTCAATTCTGCAAGCACAGTCATGGAGTAGCTGCAGACAAGAAGCACCTCCTGCATGAAACCCTGGGTAAAGCCACATCCGGCTTTAACTTTAAATTTATAGCTAAAGATGGCCGTGGTAAAGCTAAGGGTCAAAGACTGAAAAGAGGAAGCTCTTGGATGGCGCAAGCTGAAGACACAATTAGACACGTGCGAAGGCTTCACAAATTTGGGCACGGAGAGAAGTGGGTCAAAGTGTCTGAACAAGTTTTGGACATGTAGGGTTCTAATCACTTTAGGTCGTTGAGTGCAGGGCCTGGCCAGCCGGTGCTGCAGAATCAGAAGTTCAACAAATGATTCATGTGTTGAGGAACAGATGAAGTGCATGGGGTTTTATAACAACAGCGAATGGACTTCGCTCAGTGCAACAAAGCCTGGCACACACCACATCACGTCAAGTTTGAGAATGGAGGTGGAGGCAGTCACTGCTGCCTTCTGCTTGCTTGAGAATAAGCTGTATACACATGCTCTGATTGTAACTGACTCATAGAGCATGTTGAGAAAGGTGGAGACAGGCATAGTCCGTACAGTGTGGCAAGCATCACTTCAGAGGTCCAGGGTAGTTAGCATACTTTGGATGTTTTCTTCAGGTAATGCCGGTGTGTTGGGAAATGAGCAGGCAGATAGACTGGCCGGGGCCTCACCACTTGGTGGTGAACTGATGTATGACAAGCTAGATGTTGTGAGGGCCTTTTGGGAGTGAGTGAACAGTGCGGAGGTACAGATAGACCATTACGGTCTGAGGAGAATGGCACTGCGAGCAGCTACCAGGGGATTCAGCCGACACTCAACACTCAAGTGAAAGGCAAGACAATCAGACAGTAACTGGTACCATCAAAACTGGAACTCTTCATTTGCTGCTGAAGATGGCGACGGGGCGTTTACTTGAGTGTCCGAGTGATGTGATGTTCATTC
>CAJHNH020003143.1:40000-72500 GCA_905116865.2 Candidula unifasciata | reverse complement strand
TCTGCCTCCTTACACCACTCTGTTACTCCAGCCCATGGACCAGCAAGTTATTTCTAACTTTAAGAAGCTCTACACTAAAGCACTCTTCGGGCATTGTTTTCAGGTGACTAAAGGGATCAACATCACTCTCAAAGAGTTTTGAAAGAATCACATCCACATCATTGCCTGCCTCAAGATGATCGACAAAGCGGGGCAAGGGGTTACCAAGAGAACCCTAACTCTGCTTGGAAGAAGCTTTGGCCTGAGAGTGTTGTCGATCTGTGACCATCACCCTCATAAGGAAGCGGGCTATGCGCGTTGTAATTTTATTTAATGATAAGCTGGGTCGAATTTTCGCCAACTTTTGAAGCGTCGGCAAAGGCAAATGTTTCTGGATAACTTTCTAGTTAAAAAAATAAAAAAATAATTAGCTATGTATCATAATTATTTCGACTTTTTTTTTCTGCAAATCGAATTCCCATTCCAGGTGGGTTCGTTTTGTGTTTGAAGAAAAGATGAAGATGATTCACTCTCCTTAACAATATGTATATAATTTTTTTTGAATAAACGTTAAACATATCTGCTGCACTTTCACGAATGCCGATGGAGGATCGGTCGCATGACAAGATAAATAAAAAGACAGTTTTTAGCACACTGCCGTTGGCACTTTATGCAGTTTGATACATTTTGAGTGTGAAACAAGAAAAAAACTTTTTCCGACAGCGGCGAGGAAAGACAATGTAAATTTTAACTTTTAAGTATGTTCATGCCTTCTTTAATAATGTCACAATTTATAGCCAACTATTCTTTATTTTTGCTGCAGCACCCCTGGCATACGCACTCAGTTTGAGAACCTGTGTTGTTATGCCTCAGGCGAGTCAGCAGGCAAAGACCTTGTCAGCTGCTGTACCATGCAACCAGGTCCCAGTTTCCCCCGCTACGACAGACTTAGGCAACAGCAACTATTGTGTTAATGGGAGAGTTATTTCAGTCCATCACAGTGTAGGCAGAAATCACTATTCGTATTCGGCCCGACCGCCACTATTCGGCCGAAAACCGAATAGCTATTAGATCCACTATTCGGCCCCGAAGGGAATACGAAACAAATATTCGGTACAGCCTTAATATATACACACACACACACACACACACACATATATATAAATTTTTTTAAACATATATAGTAAAACTTCATTAACATGAACTTATTTTAGGTAGAACATTTGATTAAAAAAAAAAAAATACTGGTCCTATGAGGGATGTATTACTGTTATTAGTCCCCGTTTAGCATACAAAAATTTTAAACACTAACCAGATTTTCGCTCCCTGGAAATTTGTGTTAACAAGCGTTTACTGTTTCAATTATTTGCGTCTCTTTTTTTCTTCCCCAAAATGCAGCCCTCAACCCTCATGGGAATATCCAGGGAAAAATAGTTTTACTATCAGATTTAAACAGAATCATCACACAAAAGATCCAAAGTTAGCCACAAGACAAAGGAAACAATGAACTTACCCAAAAATGCTGCATTACATCCTCTCGTAGAAGGAGGCATGGTACTTGAAATGAAGGTGATTGCTCATTTTCTGTTTGGGCGGTATCCGCTGCATCATCTGCTCTTTAATAAATAACTTTCTTATCCTAGTTTTGGCCTTTGTTAAAAAAAAGGCAGAGAGATAAGGCTAACGTCTGCCGATACCCTCATGTAAGCCTTGACCTGTGCCACTTTGTATCTGCTAGTCATAGTCGGCAGACCCAGGATATAACGCATGGCGTTGCAGGAGGTGTCTTTTGTGCAGCCGAGTATGAGTCTCATGGCCTCATTCTGTACTCTGTCCAGCCTTTCTAGCTGGGTTTTGCTGACAGTGAGGAGGCCAAGACCATAGTCAATGACGCTAAGCACAAGCCCTTGATAGAGAAGGAAAAGTAGACGTTCAATATCAGCTGCTGCTAGCACCTTGAGTGCTGTCAAACCTTTCCTGGCTCTAAGTATGACGTTGTCTACGTGGTATTTATATGACAAGCATCTGTCAAATGTCATGCCCAGTCATGGTGTCAGTTCTCTCGTTGTCTACACCACAGATGCTTACGACTGGCGTTGGTGTACTAATGATGTGGGTATTCAGAGAGAACCATGTTAAGGAGGCTTTGGACGGGTTCACCTAAGCTCTTGATTCCCGGCACCACTCACTAAGTCTGTCTAGTTCGTGTTGTAGTGTGGTTGTAATTTCCTGCCTGTTTTTACCTCGACGGTAAACAAGGATATCATCTGCATACGACATTGTTCTGCCTAGGCCTACGCGTTGTGCACTAGTGACTCCTGCTGTGTACACATTGAAGAGCACAGGCGACAATGGTGATCCCTGGGGCAGACCCATTAGGACGCGCTGAGGTTCGGATGCCCATTCACCACATCGAAGCGACACTGTTCCTTCAAATAGCGCTGCTGCGATCCAGTTGACCAAATTTGTTTCTATCTGCATATCCAACAGCAGTCAGATGAGCATGTTGTATGGGACGCTGTTGTACGCATCTTCTAAGTCAATAGCGGCTGCAGCCGTTTCTTTTCCCTCCTGGAAACCCTCGTATGTGTCGTAGGCAAATACTGCAGCATTGCACCATGTATCTCTTCCTGGTCGGTACTCACCTAGTGTAGCGGGGAATAGGCCACCCGACTCCAATATTTAGGTTAACGTTCTAGCAACGATTTTTTCCATGAGTTTTCCTACAGTATTCTGGAGTGTGATGATTCTGTAGCCATTTATTCTCGTGTGGTCTTTTCCTGGCTTAGGAACCGGTCTGAGGTAGCTGTGGAGCCAGTCATCAGGAATAATGCCAGTTTTCATGGTGTTGTTAAAAATCATGGATAGTTCGTCAATATCTGTCGCCTCGAGGCTTTTGAAGTGGCTGTATCTAATGCCATCAGGCCCTGGATCTGTGTCCGGACAGGTCTTCAGTGTTGCTCTGATGCAGTCCGTTGAAATGTATACTGTATCATCGACTTCCTCCATTTCAGCCATCTGGATATCATATAAACTCTGTCTCATCTGCTCCCTCTCTTTCCTATCTTTCTTTTCCGTCTGCAGGAGAAATCTGCAGGAGAAAAAGAAGACATCAGTTCTAGGGTAGGAGCATCCCGTTATAATTAGAGGTAACATTTGGCTCAAACAACATCCTTGATAACTGAGATGGGGGGGGGGGGGCGTGTTTAGACCATATGTCCCATAACAAGACTGTCATAAAAGGCAACTAAACAGGAGTATGCTGAAATCAAAAGTGTTGGGCCAAAAGGCAGATATTGCAGCCCAGCTGTAAACCGCAACACAAAGTAAAAACCCCCTTTTAAGGGTGATAAAAGAAGAAATGTTCCAGTTACAGGCAAGATTATAATAAAGGTTGACACAATAAAGTGGACAGAACATCCTGTTAAAGCTGGCATTAGAAATGTTACCATCCCAAGTAACACACAGTATGTGATCACCTGTATTCACATATAGCGAGCTATGCATGATGTGGTCTAATGTGTAGAAATTTGAGTCCTTCTTTGAACAGAAATATGGCAACTTCTTGAACCAGGTATGACTGAACCATCTTATAACAGTAGTCGGGTACAACTAGAAATGTTGGAGATTGATCCTGGGGGAAAAGGTACTATTGGCAGCCCTGCTCAGCAGTCGAAGGTGGCCAATCAACTAAAAATAAATTTGGGCTGGCAACGACACAAATAATGATTTGATTGTTGCTGGAGCTACGTCGTTCGTGATTTGTGCAATTTTCTGACAATAAATTCCACTTTGAGTCAAAGGCAACGTTGTGTGAAAATTTGAAAGCAATCGGGTCAGTAGTTTCTGAGTTTAGAGTTAACAAATTCGGAAAAAGATGATCCATTATATATATATATTGTTTAATTATAAACAAAGTAATAAAATATTTTATAAAGCTATTTATAAAACAAAAAGCCCAAGACATTTTTTTGAGTTTTTGTTTTTATAAGCAGTTTATTTATCTACAGTTAAAAATAGAATTAATATATAATAAGACAGGCATGTAATTATAAATTAAGAACACATTCTGATCAAAACTTATCTCACAAGTATCGGTTTTCCTTATTGCAGAATCTACTGTCTTCCTCTTTTTAATTAATCACATTTTGTTATGTTTGCAGAGGGGGGAAAAGACCTGCAGACCTGAAAAAGGTTCAAGACCACTGTTATTGAACATAGAGGTACTGAGTAATGCCCCAGTGCAAAAATACCATAAAGGAAAAAAGGAAAACAGAGATGCTTCAGGGCAATAAGGCCATAGAGCAATAACAACACACACAAAAAGCTCTCAGAAATGCCCATAGAGTGAGAAACAAGACATAGAGTAGTGCCATATAGCAATAATGCCACAGTAATACCATAGAGCAAGAAAGATGGAGTAATCCAACAGAGCAAGAGAGTCACAGAGTAATACCACAGTGCAAGGAAATCACAGAACAAGAAGGAAATAACAGTCAGGTCACAGAGCAATGAAGGCCATACAGCTATGCCACAGAGAAATAAAGGCCAAATAGCAATGCCACAGAGCAATAAAGGCCTTACAGCAATGCCACAGAACAATAAAAACCATACAGCAATGCCACAGAGTAATTAAGGCCTTACAGCAATGTCACAGAGAAATAAAGGCCTTACAGCAATGCCACAGAACTAGGCCATACAGCAATGCCACAGAACTAGGCCATACAGCAATGTCACAGAGTAATAAAGGCCTTACAGCAATGTCACAGAGAAATAAAGGCCTTACAGCAATGCCACAGAGCAATAAAAGCCATACAGCAATGCTACAGAGCAATTAAGGCATACAGCAATGCTACAGAGCAATAAAGCCATACAGCAATGCTACAGCGCAATAAAGGCCATACAGCAATGCTGCAGAGCAATAAAGGCCACAAAGCAATGCTGCAGAGCAATAAAGGCCATACAGCAATGCTACAGAGCAATATAGCCATACAGCAATGCTACAAAGCAAAAAAGATATACAGCAATGCCACAGAACTAGGCCATACAGCAATGCCACAGAGCAATAAAAGCCATACAGCAATGCTACAGAGCAATTAAGGCCATACAGCAATGCTACGCTGCAGAGCAATAAAGGCCATACAGCAATGCTACAGAGCGATAAAGCCATACAGCAATGCTACAGAGCAATAAAGGCCATACAGCAATGCTACAGAGCAATAAAGGCCACAAAGCAATGCTACAGAGCAATAAAGGCCACAAAGCAATGCTACAGAGCAATAAAGGCCATACAGCAATGCTACAGAGCAATAAAGGCCACAAAGCAATGCTACAGAACAATAAAGGCCACAAAGCAATGCTACAGAGCAATAAAGGCCATACAGCAATGCTACAGAGCAATAAAGCCATACGGCAATTCAACAGAGCAAAAGAGCCATACAGCAATGCTACAGAGCAATAAAGCCATACGGCAATGCTACAACGCAATAAAGGCCATACAGCAATGCTGCAGAGCAATAAAGGCCATACAGCAATGCTACAGAGCAATAAAGCCATACAGCAATGCTACAGCGCAATAGAGGCCACAAAGCAATGCTGCAGAGCAATAAAGGCCATACAGCAATGCTACAGAGCAATATAGCCAAACAGCAATGCTACAAAGCAGTAAAGCTATACAGCAATGCCACAGAACTAGGCCATACAGCAATGCCACAGAGCAACAAAAGCCATACAGCAATGCTACAGAGCAATTAAGGCCATACAGCAATGCTATGCTGCAGAGCAATAAAGGCCATACAACAATGCTACAGAGCAATAAAGCCATACAGCAATACTACAGAGCAATAAAGGCCATACAGCAATTCTACAGAGCAATAAAGCCAAATGGCAATTCTACAGAGCAATAAAGCCATACAGCAATGCTACAGAGCAATAAAGCCATACAGCAATGCTACAGCGCAATAAAGGCCATACAGCAATGCTGCAGAGCAATAAAGGCCACAAAGCAATGCTGCAGAGCAATAAAGGCCATACAGCAATGCTACAAAGCAATATAGCCATACAGCAATGCTACAAAGCAATAAAGCTATACAGCACTGCTACAGAGCAATAAAGGCTATACAGCAATGCTACAGAGCAATAAAGGCCATACAGAAATGCCACAGAGAAATAAAGGCCATACAGAAATGCCACAGAGAAATAAAGGCCATACAGCAATGCCACAGAGAAATAAAGGCCATACAGCAATGCCACAGAGCAATAAAGGCCATACAGCAGTCACAGAGCAATGCCACAATGAGAGCAATAAAGGCCATACAGCAACGCCACAGAGCAATAAATGCCATACAGCAATGCCACAGAGCAATAAAGGCCATACAGCAATGCCAGAGCAATAAAAGCAGACAGCAATGCCAAGCAATAAAACCATACAGCAATGCCACAGAGCAATAAATTCCATACAGCAATGCCATAGCAATAAAGAAATGCCACAGAGAAATAAAGGCCATACAGCAATGCCACAGAGCAATAAAGGCCATACAGCAATGCCACAGAGCAATAAAAGCCATACAGCAATGCCACAGAGCAATAAATTCCATACAGCAATGCCACAGAGCAATAAATGCCATACAGCAATGCCACAGAGCAATAAATTCCATACAGCAATGCCACAGAGCAATAAATTCCACACAGCAATGCCACAGAGCAATACAGACCATACAGCAATGCCACAGAGCAATAAAGGCCATACAGCAATGCCACAGAGCAATAAAGGCCATACAGCAATGCCACAGAGCAATAAAGGCCATACAGCAATGCCACAGAGCAATAAAGGCCATACAGCAATGCCACAGAGCAATAAAGGCCATACAGCAATGCCACAGAGCAATAAAGGCCATACAGCAATGCCACAGAGAAATAAAGGCCATACAGAAATGCCACAGAGAAATAAAGGCCATACAGCAATGCTACAGCAAAAAGGCCATACAGAGCCACAGAGCAATAAAGGCCATACAGCAATGTCACAGAGAAATAAAGGCCATACAGCAATGCCACAGAGAAATAAAGGCCATACAGCAATGCCACAGAGAAATAAAGGCCATACAGCAATGTCACAGAGAAATAAAGGCCATACAGCAATGTCACAGAGAAATAAAGGCCATACAGCAATGCCACAGAGAAATAAAGGCCATACAGCAATGCCATACAATGCACAGAGGCCATACAAGCAATGTCACAGAGACAGCCCATACAGCAATGCTACAGAGCAATAAAAAGAAACCATACAGCAATGCTACAGAGCAATAAAAACCATACAGCCACAGGGAAATAAAGGCCTTACAGCAATGTCACAGAGAAATAAAGGCTTACAGCAATGTCACAGAGAAATAAAGGCCTTACAGCAATGTCACAGAGAAATAAAGGCCGTACAGCAATGCCAAAGAGCAATTAAAACCATACAGCCACAGAGTAATAAAGGCCTTACAGCAATGTCACAGAGAAATAAAGGCCGTACAGCAATGTCACAAAGAAATAAAGGCCATAAAGCAATGCCACAGAACTAGGCCATACATATAAATGCCTTACAGCAACGTCACAGAGCAAGAAGACCATACAGCAACGTCACAGAGCAAGAAGACCATACAGCAACGCCACAGAGCAAGAAGACCATACAGCAACGCCTTTAAGCAAGAAGACCATACAGCAGTGTCACAGAGCAAGAAGACTATACAGCAGTGTCACAGAGCAAGAAGACCATACAACAATGTCACAAAGCCAGAAGGCCTTGAAGAAATTCCACAGAGCAAGAATTACAGCAGTGTCACAAAGCAAGAAGACCATACAGCAACGCCACAGAGCAAGAATTACAGCAGTGTCACAGAGCAAGAATTACAGCAGTGTCACAGAGCAAGAATTACAGCAGTGTCACAGAGCAAGAATTACAGCAGTGTCACAGAGCAGGAAGGCCCTGAAGAAATTCCACAGAGCAAGAATTACAGCAGTGTCACAGAGCAACAATGGTCGTGTAGCAATGCCACAGAGCAAGAAGGCCATACAGAAATGTTACAGAGTAAAAAATTCACATTGCATTTAGCAATGCCAAAGAGCAAAAAAGCCATACAGAAATTCCACAGAGCAAGAGGACCACATGGTAATGCCAGAGAATGGCCATCCAGTAATGCCACAGAAAACAGTTCTACAGTTATGCTACAAAGGATGACCATACAGTAATGCTACAGTGAATGACCATACAATAATGCCACAGTAAATGGCTATACAGTAATGTCACAGTGCAAAGCCATACAGCAAAGCCACAGAGAATGGCCATACAGTAATGCAACAGAGAATGGTCCTTTAGTAGTATCACAAAGAATGACCACACAGTAATGCCACAGAGAATGACCAAACAGCAATGCCACAAAGAATGGTCATACAGTAATGTCACATATCAAGGCCATAGAGTAATGCCACAGAGCAAGGTCATACTGTAATGCCACATATCAGGGCCATAAAATAATGCCCAGAGCAGGGCAATAAATCAATGCCACAGAGCAAAGCCATACAATAATGCCACAGAGCAAGACCCTACAATAATGCCCAGAGCAGGGCAATAAAACAATACCACAGAGCAAGGCCATACATTAATGCCACAGAGCAAAGCCATACAATAATGCCACAGAGCAAGACCATACAGTAATACCACAGAGCAGGGCCATACATTAATGCCACAGAGCAAAGCCATACAATAATGCCACAGAGCAAGACCATACAGTAATACCACAGAGCAAGGTCATACAGTAATACCACAGAGCAAGGCCATACAGTAATACCACAGAGCAAGGCCATACAGTAATACCATAAAGCAAGGCCATACAGTGATACCACAGAGCAAGGCCATACAGTAATACCATAAAGCAAGGCCATACAGTAATGCCACAGAGCAAGGCCATACAGTAATACCACAGAGCAAGGCCATACATTAATGCCACAGAGCAAGGCCATACATTAATATCACAGAGCAAGGGCATACAGTAATACCACAGAGCAAGGCCACAGAGCAAGGCCATACAGTAAAATCACAGAGCAAGGCCATACATTAACGACTCAGAGAAGAATGGCCATACAGTAATGCCTCAGAGCAAGCATGCGACAGTAATGACACCGAAAATAATGGCCTTGCATTAACAAGCATATAATAAAACAATATGGTTAAATAATAAAACAATGCCTCAGAGTTAACAGAGCATTAAACAGAGCATTAAGCAATGTCTTTTAACAAGAACGCAATACAGCACATAAGCCCTACAGCAAGCGAGCCATGGAACACGCTAGATACAGAACATCATGTTCAACATGCAAACCATAACGGTCATAAGAAAGCCACATGGCAAACAAGCCGCGAAAGTAGCAAAGCAAGCAAGCCATGAAAGGTGAGCTGAATTAAGAACCGACATGACAGCATTCGGTACATCCCTTCAAGCGCTCCTTTGCCATCTTCAGCGCAAGCCTTGAAAGCACGCCACAGAGTGAGCAAGCAGTAGCCATTTCGCAAACACGGCATGGACATTGAAAACCACGCAGTCGCAAACAGAACAAGTTATCTGAGGAGAGCTAGTTACCTACAAAATGTCATTTGGTTAACATTCAACATTTTAAAGATTTTAGAAATTATGCTTGCCTTGATAGAAAAATTGTAAAACTTATCTGCGGACAACAATTTTGATGATACAATTCTCGCCATGTCTGGCGGCTAGCCCAGTCTGGAAATGGCGGTAGCTTGGAGAAATTCAGCCCGGTCGCTCGTGACGTAACGTTTTCATTTATAACCTGACGTATTGCAAATATTTCGATAAAATAAAACTACTATAAAACAGCAATTGTCTAATTACCAGCAAGCAAAATAATATAAACCTTACGAGAAGACTGCTTCCATCCTAATGCGACAAAATTTAGAGGCGGCAAAATACCAAATTTTGCAGACAATCGTCTGCAAATTGAAGCAAAAGTAACGGCGGCACTTGCAGAGTGACCCGGATGTTCTAACCTTGGCAGCGCGGTTCTACTCAAGGTTGTCTGAGAATTCATAGTGTGTTGTTTTTTTCTCTACTCCAGGAATGCCTCGCACCGTCAGGACAGGAAGAGATCTCTGGAACAGGCCCTTCTGTTGGCTTCGTATACTTTTTGAAAAAGTAGTATGCGATAATAACAACATTTTCGTGTGGGCAAAGTTAAGTGTGGGTCAGACAAAAAGGGACACATACAGGGCCTGACTAAGACTTGATAAGGCCCTAAGACAGCCATAGTAATTTTCAGTCTCAGATAATTCCGCGGTCCATTTCTGCGCGGTCGACTCCGGTTCTGTTACTGCTGTATCTGTACACATTTGCTCTCTGTGGTGCCCTGTTTGTTGCCAATGTTGTTATATTCATTCATTCAGTAGCATGTCCCTCGCGGAACCTCGCTGCCATAACAACCCTCCGGAAAACCTTCCTATCATGAGCAAGATGTCCTGCGTCTGATACACCCATCTGGAGATCATCTGCCACATCCTGCACCCATCTTCTCCTTGCCTTCCTCTTCCTCTCTCCCAGCATATACCCCTCCATTATTGTTTTCTCTCTAGACCTCCATGACGTTTCAAGTGACCAAATATTTCAATTTTCTTTGTTTTATTGTCTTTACTAGCCAACCCTCTTCAATATTCAGCTCTTGAAGTATGGATGCATTTTGTTCTTTTCTTTACCCAAGATATTCTTAGAACCTGTCTGTAACATTTATATTCAAATGCATTTATGCGCTGTTCCGCTGTTTAGTAAGTGTCCAGGTCTCACAGGCGTATGTTGCAATGGGAAAGATGCATGCTCTTAAAATCTGACCTTTGTAAATTCTATCTGTACAATTCCATAATTTATTCAGTTGTTTTAGTCTTTGAAGAGCAATTGATAGTCGCCGTTTAATTTCTTTCATTGTGTCACCATTGTTGGTAACCAGTGACCCAAGATATTCGAAATTTTCCACCACTTCCAATCTTTCCTCATTAACATATATTTCCTTCTCCATGGCAGTTTTGTTTGTATGCATTATCTTTGTTTTTGCTGTGTTAAGAAATAAGTTATGATTTTCACTATTTCTTTGGAGTGAGGTAAATAAGTTTTCTAAACCATTTTGTGATGTTGATAGTAACGAATTTCTGGTATTTCATGACCACCGATGTTTAGGGCATCATATTGTTCCTTGTTTATATCATCTCTCACATTTCTCATTATATTTTCGGCGTACAGGTTGAACAAATACGGTGACAGCACACATCCCTGACGGACTCCTTGCTTGATGCCAAACCAGTCTGATGTCTCTCCATCTATTCTGACTGCTGCTTGTTGGTCTTGATAGAGCATTTTAATGAGCTGCACTATATGTGATGGAAAGCCCATATTCCTCATGATTCCCAAAGCTTCTGATGTTGTACACAGTCAAATGCTTTTGAATAATCCACAAAACATAAGAACAGATTTACATTAAATTCTCTACACTTCTCTATTATTAAACGCATGTTAAATATATGATCTCTTGTTCCTCTTCCCTGTCTAAATCCAGCCTGAGCTACATTAATCTCTTCTTCCATTTTCTTTTGCAGTCTTCTCATTATAATTTTTAGTAGAATTTTACTTGAATGACTGATCAGGGCAATAGTTCGATAGTTTGTACATAATTTCAGGTCACCCTTTTTTGGTATTGGAATGAAGATAGTTCTCTTCCAGTCTTTTGGCCAAATACCATATTTCCATATCTTTTCACATAATGCATGATAGATTTTTATGCTTTCTTCTCCTCCCGCTTTAATCAATTCAGCTGGTATCTCATCACATCCAGGTGATTTACCATTTTTCAGGCTCCTTATTGCCCATGAAATTTCATCTAATGAAGGTTCAGGTTCTGCCTCTACTGTTTCTGGTTCATGTATATCATTCATATCCTCACTGTCATTCATATCATACATTCCGCTGCAGTATTCCTGCCATCTTCCTAGAATTTGTCTAGATTCTGTTAAAGTATTTCCCAACTTGTCACAAATAACATTTAACTGAGGTTGAAAATTTCTTGTCAATAACTTCATTTCCTTGAACATTTCGTAATCTCTTCCATTTTTATGATGCTGCTCTATTTTAATACAGCAATCTTGTACATACTGATTTTTATCCTTTCTTGTGTACTTTCTTATTTCTCGTGTTAAAAATTTATACTTCATCCTACTGTCATTGGTTTCTCCTTTCTTTTTCAGTTCCCTTCGTTGTTTTTATTAGTTCTAACGTGTATGGTGTGATCCATGGTTTATTTTGCTTAGTCCTGGTGGGTATTAAGTCTTTAGCTGCTGTTATCAAGATATCCCTAGCTTGTACCGCCAGTTCATCAGGTGTCATTTCCTCTTGTACAGACATCAAGACCTCAAAACGGTTCTTCACTTCTACGTTGTATGCATCTGGTATTTTTGTGAGATCAAATCGAAATGGCCTTGGTCCTCGGGTAAGCTTTTTGAGTTTTAATTTCAGATCTGCTTCTAGTAACTGATGATCTGTATCGCAATCTGCACTTCGCATGGTTTTTGCAGATGTTATGCTCGATCTCCATCTTCTTTGTATTAAAAATGTAATCTATCTGATTTTTGGTAACACCGTCAGGGATGTCCATGTGAAAAGCCTTCTAGGGTGTTGTTTATAAAGTGTGTTAGCTATTGTTAATTCATTTTCTATGCAAAATTCAATCAATTTTTCTCCTGTTTCATTTCTATTACCCAATCCAAATTTTCCTAAAACGTGTCTCTCATTTTCAGCTCTGCCTGTACCTACTTTAGCATTAAAATCTCCCATTATTATTATTATATCATTCTGATTAATTTTATTTAATGTGTCTTGCAGTATGGCATAAAAATCTTCAATTTCGCCCTCCTCTGCTGTTGAAGTTGGTGCATATACCTGCATGAAAGTTATGTTTTTTGGACGGCCTTTAAGTCTGATAGTTAGGATTCTATCACTAACTGGATTATATCCCATAATAGCTTTTGCTGTTGTTTTATCTAAACAAAATGCCACTCCGCTCTGGCCTCTTACATCTCTACCAGAATATACGAAAAAGCTTCCATATTCATTGATAAAATGTCCCTTGCCACTCCAACGATGTTCACAAATTCCTAAGATCTGAATATTTAATCTTTCAATCTCATCACATACTACTTTAAGCTTTCCTTCATACAGACTTCTCACATTCCACGTTCCTATTCGCATTCTGTTTCTTAGTCTGACACAGTGGATTTCCTTGGTAACACAGTCAGGATTAACTCCGTCATCACGATTACTAGTACTGACCCCTGTATCACACTCTTCCCCAGTGTTATCTGATCTGCCTGGCCTGGGGGTCTCGCCACCAGATCTCTTCTGTGTTATGTTTTCTTTCATGATTGTTATGGGTTCTTGGCAAAATTTGCAGAAGGTAGTTTGCCGTTGCTTTCCTCCTGAGCAGTGACTATACTAGTCGGTGGCCATAGCCATTGTCTCTACTGATGAGATCATCTGCCTATCGCCGCAGAGTGCAGACCATAACCAACAATACCTGTCGGCTGCTCTTACACTCCATCCACCACCTGCTTCCATGGCTTCACGTAACCCTGATTGGGGGGCTAAACGGGTACTCCACCTTGCCCAAGGGTGTCCCGTAGACTAGCGGAGGAAAGGAGGCGTCTTACTTCTCCTTTGATAGGGGATACCCCTACCCCGCTAAATGTTGTTATATGGCCTAACCATTTAATCTTTTTTAGATGACCTTACTTGGCTAATGGAAACTAATTATTAATAGGAATATTGTAAGCTGTACATTCACAAACAGTATTATTTCCTTTACTGTAACGATTGAGTCATCTGCAGGCTTTCGTTTAAATGACAGTGCAGTTTTAAAAAGCTTTAAAAAGCGATGTGATGCAAAAGGGAATCCGCCTATGCACGCCAATGGTGTGTAGGACATATGGTGCAAAAACTCATAATTGTGTCAACAAATCAGCATTCGACAGGTGATGTGGTAAACATCCCGCCGGCCGCCTGAACTCCTAAGAATATTTTCTGGTACCTATTTTATTCAGGGTGGGCTGGAATTAGTTTTTAAAAAAAGTAAAGTAAAGTAAAGGGCTCTTAAGGTGGAGATTCTGTAATATTGTCCGTTTTGGTCATGTAGGGCTATTCACTGTTGAGTCGTGGGCCAAAATGTTAGAAAATGGAAATCGTCGCGAGTCAGAGGCACGATCCCTAGCACAGAAAGATCATTAATAAATACAACAAGGGGGTGATCCGTGGGTCACTTGCTATGTCTCCGCTGGCCATATTTGGCTAGCAGCCAGGGGCGGCAAAACCTGGAAGTTCAGCCGCAACCCTAAAATGTGCCGCTTCTGACTGCTAGCACGTTTGCAGGTCGACCAGTGGTTACAAGTTCCCAATCCTCTGTTTAAATATTGAACTAGCTTACCTGTCAATCCAACATTAAATAGCTTTTGGAAACATTCTGGAAAGGAAAGTCTATTGATGTGATATATGTCACATAACCAAATGAGTACAATGACCCTTTTCCACGCCTTCAGATGTATTGGACACATATGACTAGACCAATCGGCACTTGGTGGGTACTGTTGTCAGCATCACGCCGGTTGCCTTCACTTCTCATGACTTATCTGGTACCCATTTAATTCTGTGTCGACGTGAAAGCCAAGGTCATGTTTTGATACCACTGTCGAGCAAGTAATGAACACATCCCTTAGCCCCTCCCACCCGACCCACCTTTATGGCCTTGCTCTGTGTCATTACTTTCTTGCTCTGTGCCATTACTTTCTTGCTCTGTGGCATTACTTTCTGCTCCTGTGGCATTACTTTCTTGCTCTGTGTCATTACTTTCTTGCTCTGTGGCATTACTTTCTGCTCCTGTGGCATTACTTTCTTGCTCTGTGCCATTACTTTCTTGCTCTTTGGCATTACTTTCTTGCTCTGTGCCATTACTTTATGGTCTTGCTCGGTGTGTGGAAAGGGAGGAGGAGGGGGGGGGACTAACTTGTATGGGATGTCCAATTTTCAGATCGTGATATTATGGTCACCCTATCTAGGACTGCAGTCTGTACGATTAACAGCCCATGGACAAGAATCAAATAGAAACATACAACAAATATAATTCCCTGAAACCCCGTGCAACCCTATAGCCATACAGCACAGTTATATAGAGGCACCACAAGACGGTTAAGAAGTAACATGTAGTCCAGTTCTCCTTTAGTTGGTTGTTAATACGCATGTCTGCATTCGTGCAGACTGCGGGATCAAAAATAATATAACTTGTAAGCGTTTGCAAAAAAGAGCGGGAAAATAAAGGCACTCGCCTAAGCAGTTCCTGCCTGTACCCAACTGGGCGCGGAAAAGATTTCTGTAAGAAGACAGAGCCGCTTTTTCGCGTGGTCGGTCGTCAGGCAGTCTAACGCTAATTCGCAGGCCTTGCTTAGAGTAGATCACGCGTCACGTGGTATGTCGGGGCGGGTCTTTGCGCACACAACCTGAACTCAGCAAAGGGACACAAACTTTGACGGCACATACGCTAAGCTGAAGCAAGTGAAGACGAGCTTGGTTAAAGATAGTTACCGAGAAAAGGCATCAGCGAAAGTACTTTGAACTGACTTCTGGTAGATTGTGAACTACACTTAGTTTCTATTAGGACCCCTTTCCAAGTCTTCAAGCGAATTGGACATATAGTTCTAGATCTACATTCGTTAGACCAGTCTCACGCGGTGGATGGTGTGTTCAACATTATGCCGGCCGCTTTTACTTCCTAGGACTTAACCCGGTCCCCACTCGACTGATTCGACCCTCGGAGCCAAGGTCATTCTTGGAAAAATCCAGCTTTCCGGATTCGAATGCACGACCATCGGATCCTCATGCAAGTATCTGACCTTTTTTTCCCCAGTAACTACGCTGTCTTTTGTTGTTCTGTTCGAACGCTTGCAGCGTTTCAGTCGTCGGCTTGTTTCTGTTTCTGAGTCATTAAAGTGTTTATGAGCCATTTTCTGTGATATTTTGATATTTTAAATATAGAAGAACGTCACTGGGAGCCTCCGTGGTCTAGCGGCTAGACGCTCGCCTGCAGATCGGAAGGTTGTGGGTTCGGTTCCTAACGGGACCATACTTTTTTTTTTATAACCTTGGCTTCCTGGTGACTCAGTCTGGAATGGGTACCAGGTGCAGTCCTGGGAAGCAGCGGCGGCCGGCGTGATGCTATCCATATCACCCACCAAGTACCGTTTGGTCTATAAAATATACGCCTAGCCCTATATACCCAATACGACTGAAAGGGGGTGGATAAAGATCCATTACTTTACTAATAGAACGTCAGTGGTTGACGGTGTTCTTAAAAAAGTGTAATCGTAAAGTAAAAAACACCGATAGTCTTCTTAGGTGATTGTGAAATGCTCCATGACTATGGTGACCATAATATCTTGAACTAAAAACGGGATATCATACTAATGTTTAGAGCAGAAAACGTGACATCTAACCGATATATTGCGCAGAAAACGGGACATCCCACTAAAATCTTGAAATATGAAAACGTGATATTCCACTAAAGTATCAGCTGGCTCATAACCTCGCACACCTGAACATCCTGGACAGAAAATCCACGATATGCTTCTGGTCTTGATCTTATAAAGTGATACAACCCACTCTGCGTGCATGAAGCCAGTTCAATTATCCGAAACACGCTCCGTGAGTCCGTTAGAATTACATCATGTTGGGCTGTGCTGCTGCTCTCTCTCTCTCTCTCTCTCTCTCTCTTTCCTCTCTCTCTCTCACTCATCCACTCTCTCACTCATCCACTCTCTCTCTGTCTCTCTCATACACACACACATACGCACACACAGGCACTCATACACATTCTACAGTAAAAATTATCAGCACATTTCAGGCAAATGTATCTAAAATATTTAATTCTAATAAAGTCTACAGATATAACCGTAAGTTTATGTTCTATTCTAGAGCTAATTCCTAGATTTTTATAAAACAAGACAATTTTCTATTTTTGAAGTTTTAACCGCATTTTTTTTAAAGAGTGTAACGTTAAACCCACCAGAACCGCATAACAAACGATAAACTCCCGGTGATACAAAGTGCCATCTTTCGGATGAGAATAACCCGGGTACAAGTCATAGAAACCTCGTTCAACCGTTAGGTTATATTAGCGCTTTCGATTACAGCCTGACTGGGGCTCTCAGATTTAAAAAAAATGGCGTCCCGTATTCCAATACGTGGTTGTTTGTAGGTGGATTTTTATGAGTGACAGACGGTCAACCCCACCAGGATATCACACTGAGCGATAAACACCCAATAACACAAGGTGCCACCGTTCGGATAAGGATCACCCAGGGACAGATCCTAGAAAGGCGACAATTCGCCTGGAAGGAGAGGGGCATCAACCAGGTCAGATTTTATTCCTGCTCGCCACGCGACGGACCTAGCAAGGCCGCAGTGGTACATTTGACTGCTACTACTCAAGGAACATTGAATTGTGGATAAAACCTGCAAAAGGTTGAACAAATCCATCACTCAGGCCACCTGAAAAGACAAATACAGAAAACCACGACACTGGGTTACAATCTGATATAAGTGAGGTGACAAAACCACGACACTGGGCTACAACCTGGTACCAGTGAGGCAACAAAACAACGACACTTGGCTACAACCTGGTATCAGTGAGGCGACAAAACCACGACACTGGGCTACAACCTGTTATCGATGAAGCGACAAAACCACAACACTTGGCTACAACCTGGTCCCAGTGAAGCAACAAAACCACGACACTTAGCTACAACCTGGTATCAGTGAGGCAACCAAACAACGACACTTGGCTACAACCTGGTATCAGTGAGGCAACAAAACAACGACACTGGGCTACAACCTGGTATCAGTGAGACAACAAAAAAAGAAGAAGAGGGGCCAACATTTTGAAAATGGGGATCGTCACGGACCAGAAGTCCTAGCCCCAGCATCGAAAGATCAATAATACACTATAACTGGCAATGATCCGCAAGCCACTTGTTAGGGATCCGCGGGCCAAATTTGGTCCGCCTCCCGCCAGTTGAATAGCCATGGGATCGATTCTCGCGTGCGGAACTGAAGGTCGTGTGATTTTGGCCCCTGACGGAGCCGGGCTTTTTCAAAATGACCTTGGCTCCCAGGTCGGCAAGGCCTTCAGCTGGTACCACAGAATTAAAGGCGTTCAGCGTGATGTTGACCGTAAAATAGAAGTCTAGCCCTACATACATTCAGTTTGAACATATGACTGTGAGTCCTGGACAATTGGTAGGCAGGCCAAACAATTTATTGAGGCCTTAGAGATGTGGTTTTAAAGAAGAAAGCTTAAAATACATTGGACAGCCAAACGGAGCGACCAAGAGGTTTTAAAAGAGGCGGGAGTTTGAAGACAACTTATCACAGACATCCGAAGGAGACAGTCATCATTTTTGGGCCATGTTATGAGAAGAGGGAAAATAAAACATGTTGTGATTACTGAAAAGATCTGTGGAATGATTGACAGAAGAAGACACTGAGAGACGATTCATGACAGTCTTGTTGGATGGCATGGAGGTGTCTCAACACACGAACTGATACATGCTGCAGGAGATCGGAGATTGTAAATTGGCATGATCGTCCAAGCAGTCGGCAAGGCACATGACGATGATGATGAGCCCTATATGTACAATACGTCTGGAGGTATGGAAAAGAGTCCTGTAACATAAAAAAAAAAAATATGTGCCTAATACACCTGAAGGCGTGAAAAATGGGTCCTTTACTGAAATAGTTAAAATTGGTGACATTAATATTTGGTTAATATGTTGTTGTTTTTTTTAAGGTGACAGTGCTGCCTGAAAACGCAATATGCGGCAACACATTGTTTATGTGGGCGGAGTTTAATGAGGTTCTGACAAGGAGTGACGCGTGAGAGCAGCAGTACGACCTGCTGATTAACTAGTGCGCTAGTGAAACTTTTTATATCTGCTCCTCACTACCTTGACCGCGGGAGGCGATCTAACAGGGAGTACGCCATGTTTGCTGTGATGTCCAGATGTCCATTTCTAAATAAAGGTCAGGTGAAATTAAGTTCAGGAACAGATTTCAATCGACAGTGTGTTTTATGATAGACAGGATTCACTGTGATGAAATTTTACCTCGTAGACTGAAATCTCTGTAATGTTATTTTCAAGAATTAATTTAACTGTTGAAAAACATTATAGTTTGGTGAAAGATCTCTCTCTCTCTCTCTCTCTCTCTCTCTCTCTCTCTCTCTCTCCCTCTCTCTTCGGATGAAGAAAAAGAGGGGTTATTATTTCAGTGGTTTTTCAAAAGACTGTAATGAATTGATACTTGTATGCAAGCGAAACAAGGACACTCAGGAGACAAGCGAGTTAATTCGCGGCTGCAAGAATGTGGTTTCTGTCAAAAATACAGATAGTACAGTAAACGGACAGAAAAACAAACGAGACCGCCTTTCAAGAAATATGAAACCTACAACATAAGTAAAGAGAACAGAGCGCGAATCGAGAATTTTGAGACAGGTTATAAATATAAATACATTTTAAAACCTAATAACAACTGGCATACTAAAAGCAAAAAGAATACGACGAGCCAAAGAGATCAAGAAATCGATTGCTTGGCCACATAGCATAAGCAGGGCAAGAACGTAGACATGATTCGACACCTTTTTTAACAGTGTGAAATAGCGAATCACGCCTAAGATAAACATATTTATTTCTTCAGATGTGATATTCATTTTAAGAGCGGACATTGGGTCCCTTCTTGTGTCCAAACCCAGCGACAACATTCACAAAGCGTCCGTTTGTGCTTTGGCACGGCCAGTTCTCCTCTTCTTCTTCTCCTGTTTTTCAGCTGTTAGCGTCTGTCCGCGGCCTTGCCGGCACGGGCCAATCTACCGAGGACTTTGCCTCCAAGCAATCTCAGTTCAACACTCAATGTTGACTCGACTCTGAAAGCAGCCAGCTGGCATTCATCTTCCAGCTAATGAAACTGTACGTTATGGTGATGATTGTCATGTAAGTAGAAAAAAAAAGAAAGGTGATTTAAAATGTGTGAGAAGTAATGGCAATTGCAAGGAAAAACATTTACTCCAAAATGCAGTATAAACGCAAATAGACCAAGTGTGAACAAAATTCATATATTTAAGTACTCAGGTGTCCCGGTAACAGCTTATGGGAAATGTGTTAAAGAGGTGAAATATACAATAGCTTCAGCAATAGCAACCGTTCACAAAATACAGACTTTTTTTTTTAAAGAAATAGGTTTAGGTTTAGGTTTAAAAAACAGATCAACATCATGACACAAGGGTAGTAGCCCATAAGTGCTCCGTTCTACTTCTGACTCAAGTCTGAGTCCGAATAATCTTAGCACAGGGCACGAACTCCGTAGCACCGGCGAGGATCCTGAAATACTTTGGGTCGATTTTTAACTACACATTTTTGCCCGGAATTTTTTCGATTTCCAGCTGCTGAAAGATTTTTTACGTGCGCAATAATGCCCACAGGCGTCCCATCTTACTTGTAGTAGTAGTAGTAGTAGTAGTAGTAGTAGTAGTAGTAGTAGTAGTAGTAGTAGTAGTAGTAGTAGTAGTAGTAGTAGTAGTAGCAGTAGTAGTAGTAGTAGTAGTAGTAGTAGTAGTAGTAGTAGTAGTTGTACATTTTACCCCAACAGGACATCACACAAGTGACAGACAATCCGATGACACAAAGTGCCATCATGCGGATGAGAATCACCCGTGGAGAGGTCTCAGAACCGCGTTCAGCCATTAGGCCATGTTTATGACCGGACTATATTGACCGGCACATGGCAAAAGCCAGAGTGGGACTTCAAAATAACGAAAAATTGCATCTCACAAGGGGATGACTGTGTTAAGACAAGATGTTATGGTTCTTAATTTATAACGTACCCCAAACACGAAATTCCCGTGGGAAATCCACAGCTGACCTGACAGTCCATTATTTCAAGGGGTGCAAGTGTGCTGTTGTGTGGTGCTGTTTTTGAGTGTTCATCTAGTGTCTTCTAACCCTAATCCTTACCCTAACCCTAAACTTGGCTGTAGATAAATCGCGAGAAAGTACAACCTGATCACCCTATAATTTATTGGTCACGTCTCCCGTGACGTAATCGTTTAGTACCGATGTTACTACTCAGAGACCAGGTGAAATGAATAGAAGTACACTTTAAAAAATACCAGTCTTCACCGGGGCCTGAACCCGGGACCTCCAGCACTCGAGGCGGACGCCATGCCTTGAGACCATGCAGAAATGTTTATGTTATTACAGGCGATAAAGTTTTGTCCTAAGTTTTGCGCTATAAAAAGTCAGTCCTGTTATACAGAAGCGAATAATGCACAATCAGAGAAGTAGTGTAAACTTTGTGGAAACTAGCGATGGAGTTTTTTAGACAAATTGTGACAACGCCATGGACAGATAATAAGAATATTTTTTTTTTTCATGTTTACGAATTGTTTCCCCTTATCTGGCAACGTAACCAAAGTTGGTGAACACACTGTCCGACAATCAATAAGGTGCCGTCTCCGCAATGAAGATTGGCTGCAATTGATCTCCAATATTCGATATCTTTTGTCTTGGTTTTACACTCATATAATACTGCTTTTCGTCCATCTCTTGATGTTGTCCTCCATCTTGTATCGTTGTCTACCTCTTACACATTTCCTGCGACTTTTCTCTTCAGTGTGGGTATATATTTTAATGAACCCTAAATATTTTAATTGTTTCTTTCTCTTTTTTTTTAAAATTACTTTACACTGTCCATAAATAAATATTAAAAATGCCTTTTTTACTTGGTCTCTTGCTCCAGTGGTTACCCTACAAGACACAATCGACAGTACAAGAAAGGACGTTGTTCATCAGATCTCTTATGCTTAGGACCCTTTTCGCAGCATGCAGATACTGGGTACAGGGCAAAGAAAGAAGAGATGCCAGTCAGCTTCTACAGGATACAGTCAACATGGGGACCCCGAGTCCTGAGATGGCTGCCGCTTTGGATGATTGATGGCAGTGTTATGATATTGATTGCTGACAAGAGACAGGTAAAGCGCGACGCAGGTCTGGGAAGACAGCAACGAGAGAGCTTGTTTGAACGTTGGGGAAACCCCGTTTACACGTGTGCGACGCTATGACGACGAATCAGGAACCGATAAGCCATGACGTGGTATAGGGAATTCCCACAACTGTCTGCCATTGACGGGGCTTGTATAAATTGCAAGTTGTAGTTTGTACTTGTTTTCTTGAAAGACTAAAGTTGTAGCAGGAATACAGAGCTATGGCGTCTATAATTCTGAAACTTTTAATGATAGCAGCGACAGAAATGTAAGTTAACCGTCTGTAAATAGTTTGAACACACGCGGCGTGTGTATATGATTAGCAAATGTTGTTTTCTTCGTTCACTTTTATTTTTAAAATTAAAATTAGACGAGAGTTGCCTGGTAAATTTATGCATTTATTCAGTAAAAGTGATAAACCCTGCAAAGTCTTGGGTTCGACGAGTTAGTTTCCCAATAAAAGCTTCATGAATTTACCTTAACATTAAGTTTTCCAGCTTGTATTACTTATTCTTCGGCCCCTCTTCTATTATTTTACTACTACTACTACTCAGTAATTCTATTACTTCTTCGTCTTCTTTCCGCTACCTAAGTGAATCTAATCCACTTATACACTAATATAAAGGTAACCATGTCTTAGATTTTCTTGGTTTCAAGGTCGACCGAGCCTTGAGTGGGTACCAGGTGCAGTCCTGGAAATCAAAGGCTGACCACATTATCCATCTTGTGCCTTTGGTCTATAAAATATAGGTCTAGCCCTATATGCCCAATACGCATGAAAGGCGTGGAAAATAGTCATTTACTTTACTTATGTCTTAGATATTACAGCACGGGCTAGGGTTAGTTAGTTTTTATCCTTCACCTAATTTATGTTAAAGCTTTAAAACATGAAGGGGTTACCTTTCCTTATCGTCAGCAAGTTTTATAGCAAATTATGAAAATCGCCAGTTAACCAGACTGGTGTGGCTGGGTCGACTTAGGAACTTTAGCACGCTCAGATCTCGGAACTCATTTACATCCGGTCACAAATGAGGATACATTCGTATTTTATCGTCGCTTATATTTATAAAAATAACTGCCCCCGTCACTCCCCTCTTTAAAGAAACATAAAATTACCGCAGGTGTTAACCAATTGTGCATGTAGACAGGGGATCTTTGAGCAGGAGGATTTAGGACCACATAGATGGTGCAGTTTAAACGCACTGCGCAGGTTAACATGCTGTTTTTGATCTTGAAAGAGGAAAAACCAGCCCAACGTTCTTAACCGTTCAGCCAGTGGGGTTTTTTGAGTATCAGTAACACTTAACATAGCATGCATGTTGTTAGAGGTAGTTAAAGAGTGGTGCTGGGAAATCGACCCCCTCATCCTTTAGAATATTTTATTTGTAAAATACAATCAGTCGTGGACAAATCTGTTAGGATATGATTTTATTGAAGACCTATGGCTCCATTACAAGATGCAAGACTTATGGCTCCATTACAATATACAAGACTTATGGCTCCATTTCAAGATAAAAGGCAGAAAGTAAAAAGGGAAGGGAGAAATGACTGCTTTCACTGACTTAACACAACAGCTGCTTCAGATAGACTCTTCGGTAAAGCAATATGTTCAGTAGTAAATTTCATGCTACTCTGGCTTGAAAGTCAGTAAAATATCAGACACAGTTGCTTGTCTGTTTGATAGATTACCTCGTCTGTCTGTTTGTGTGATAACCTCGTCTGCCTGTGTGATTACCTGGTCTGCCTGTTTGTGGGATTACCTCGTCTGCCTGTGTGATTACCTCGTCTGCCTGTTTGTGGGATTACCTCGTCTCCCTGTGTGATTACCTCGTCTGCCTGTTTGTGGGATTACCTCGTCTGTCTGTTTGTGTGTTTACCTCGTCTGTTTGTTTGTGTGATTATGTCATCTTTCTGTTTGTGTGATTACCTCGTCTGCCTGTTTGTGCGATTACCTCGTCTGTCTGTTTGTGTGATCACCTCGTCTGTCTGTTTGTGTGATTACCTCGTCTGCCTGTTTGTGTGATTACCTCGTCTGTCTGTTTGTGTGATTACCTCGTCTGTCTGTTTGTGTGATCACCTCGTCTGTCTGTTTGTGTGATTACCTCGTCTGTCTGTTTGTGTGATTACCTCGTCTGTCTGTTTGTTTGATGACCTCGTCTGCCTGTTTGTGTGATTACCTGGTCTGTCTCTTTGTGTGATCACCTGGTCTGTCTGTTTGTGTGATTACATGGTATGTCTGTTTGTGTGATTACCTCGTCTGCCTGTTTGTGTGATGACTGAACAGCGATTTTACTGGAACTGTTCGAATTTTTCTGACACATAATTTTTTTGCTACGATGATAACTGCACACAAAGTAAACGCAGCATATGGTAACATTCTTGTCAAAGTATCAGAACACCCAAGTGGACAGTGCTTGCTATGCTAGTTTGCTAAAAACAACCTCGTGTTTTCCGGAAAAGTACGTAACCTGAAACGATTTGCGCCAAATGTTTCATAACATACGTGCAAGTTTTTGGAGTGACGTTATTGTTACCAGTCTCTGTATTTACAGTAAACTATTTTTTTGTCTAGTGACATAATAATTACATAGTCTACAATAACACACTGCAAGAAAACTGATTTACATACAAAACTGTTGGTGATAAAATCGCAAGGGCATATACAAGGGCATATTCTGGAGGGGGTGTGGGGAGGGGGATGTTGATCGTGAAGCATAAAAGCAAATGTTGCCAACTGGCTATTTTGGGTATCCTGTCATCTCCTTGTGAGATACAATTTGTCTCTATTTTGAAGTAATCAAGTAACAGAAAGTATTGTGAACGGCACTCATAGAAAGAAGTAGAAAGATAGAAGAACACACTAGACAACATAAAAATCGAAAGCTATAGTTACCGTGCCGGGAATTGAACCTGTCACCTCCAGACGGCGTCTGCGCCTCGCCATGAATACAAGTGCACTAAGATACATGGTCAACTCGGCACCCCCAAAAAAAGGTGTCTCATTGGCCATGTCTATCGTACAGCTTGAAATCCACGACTATGGAATACGGACAGAATTCATTTCAACCCATTGAAATGGCACCATAGGTTACAGAAATTTATATTAACGAAGCAAATGTCGAATAACAATCACAGCAACAATTTACGAACACAGTAAATTGTTGCTGTGATTGTAATACCCATACCACATACGACATGATTTTATAACCGGGTCTCCAGCAGAAAAAGAACGGTTTCGGAAACTAAATCCACGACCACCGGAGAGCGAGGTAAATGACCTAAAAACGGGCAGTTATTTAGAGTTCTATCTCAGTATGCACGAAAATAAGGTTTACTTTCAATTCATAATTTCTGTTTGTGATTCCTAGCCAACTTTACCCGAAGGTGGCTCCCCCCCCCCCTCCCACAACAACACCCCCACACCCCCCCCCCCAACAATTGTTGCCAGGGTAACCTTCTTACGGCCTACCGTTTGCAATGTAGATTGTTGCCCCTAGATTTGTATTGTGCACAGTTAGCGCACGACATCTCTTGCCCCCTTCCCCCCTTCCCCCTCCCCCCCCCCCCGGCTAGGTATACAATCTCATCCACCACTCAGAAAATATGAGAAAGGGGTGCAATATAAAGTAGTAGAAGTACATTTTACCCCAATAGGACGTCACACAAGCTATAAACACCCGATGACACAAAGTACCACCATGTGAATGAGGATCACCGTGGAGAGGTCCCAGAAACCGCGTTCAGCCATTAGACCATATTTATGGCCGGGCTTTATTGCGGATCCTGGCAAGAGCCAGAGTAGGGCTTCAAAATAACGAAAAATTGCATCTCGCAAGGAGATGACTGTTTATATATAATAACAATAAAGAAAAAACAACTGTTTTTGTCAAATGCCCGACTGTAAGCTACTAGTCGATTGGTTACTAGTCAACAAATTACTAAATGGTAACTTCTAACTCGTTAGCGAAGAGCACAACATCTCAGTAACATCTTACTAGTCGATTAGTTACTACTCAACACGTTACTAAATGGTAACTTCTAACTCTCAGACGAAGAGCACAACATCTCAGTAAAATTTTCCTTTGACACTTTTTTATAAAAAGTTGCATGCATGTTCTTTACAGAACAAACCAACCCCATTAGCTACAGGCTGTTGTGTGGATGAGCCTTGCTTCTGAACGGTGCCGTGCCCGTCATTCTTCTCAAGCTGTTGTGTGGATGAGCCTTGCTTCTGAACGGTGCCGTGCCCGTCATTCTTCTCAAACTGTTGTGTGGATGAGCCTTGCTTCTGAACGGTGCCGTGCCCGTCATTCTTCTCAAACTGTTGTGTGGATGAGCCTTGCTTCTGAACGGTGCCGTGCCCGTCATTCTTCTCAAACTGTTGTGTGGATGAGCCTTGCTTCTGAACGGTGCCGTGCCCGTCATTCTTCTCAAACTGTTGTGTGGATGAGCCTTGCTTCTGAACGGTGCCGTGCCCGTCATTCTTCTCAAACTGTTGTGTGGATGAGCCTTGCTTCTGAACGGTGCCGTGCCCGTCATTCTTCTCAAGCTGTTGTGTGGATGAGCCTTGCTTCTGAACGGTGCCGTGCCCGTCATTCTTCTCAAGCTGTTGTGTGGATGAGCCTTGCTTCTGAACGGTGCCGTGCCCGTCATTCTTCTCAAACTGTTGTGTGGATGAGCCTTGCTTCTGAACGGTGCCGTGCCCGTCATTCTTCTCAAGCTGTTGTGTGGATGAGCCTTGCTTCTGAACGGTGCCGTGCCCGTCATTCTTCTCAAACTGTTGTGCTGTTATACGCCACATAGACTCACAGTTTAATCCTCTATCCCGGAATATCCTGTGCATTCTTGTCAATATCATGTATGGAATCTGTTGCAGGGCCGTTGGCCTCTCTCAGCAACTTTCGTCTTAGGATTTCGCGTGGACGTCCTCTTTTTCCCTAATTCACATGTTTCTCATTTCAGTGCCCTTTTCTCTCCCATGTATGTCGGAATCTGAAACAGAGTTCACAAGCCCCTAAGCTGCAGCCGCCTACCAATTATATTTATTATGATATAATACAGCAAATAAAGAAGGTTTCTATATTTTCCAAAACAATGAATGCAGACTATTGTCTTGACATCGACCTGGCTGCCACGAGATAGGAAGATAAGTGATAATGCGTATTTGTGTAGTATTGTCTATTCTATGCCTGTCATAAAGAAAGCTCCATAGCCGAAACATTTACGTTTTGTTTGTGTTCGTTATATGGGGAAGCTCGCTAATTAAATTTTTCGTTCGGCTTTATATCTCTTTTTATTACGAATCGCGCTCATAGCTCCTCGATATGCTAGTCTTCTCCAATAGATCCAGCAAGCTGACAGTCAGCACAGTGTACCAATCCCATAGTACCAGCGTAAATCCACATATGTATATTGTATCATTAGCTTCTTTTTCTTCTTCTTCTTCTTCTTCTTCTTCTTCTTCTTCTTCTTCTTCTTCTTCTTCTTCTTCTTCTTCTTCGTCTTCTTCTTTTTCTTCCTTTCCTCCTTTTCCTCCTCCTCCTCCTCTTCTTCTTCTTCTTCTTCTTCTTCTTCTTCTTCTTCTTCTTCTCCTCCTCCTTCTTTTTTTTCCAGTTACCTTGACGAAGTGTTAGGTGGTGTCAAGCTAGCCCGCGCGCCTTTTCTAACGTGTTATATAAATCTGTATTCATTTTTTAAAGGTTGTTGTTGAGGCCGTCGTTCCATGTTTTATGTGGTATCCCCCTTGCTCTGTTTCCACTATATTTCTTGAGTGTCGCTCTCTGTGGCTGTTAGTATCAGGACATTCCCGCCAAGTCGGCCAAAACCACCTCATCTATCGCTTCTTGCTAGTGAATTGTATGTTTTAGTCATAGCCTCAGACAAAAAATTTACCAGCCATTGTCTTTTCCAGGAGTGAAAACCCTTATTTGAAGAAAATCAGAAACAGATTGGAAAACAGACATTGGATATCTTTTTTCTTCATGTTCACCAGCTGTAAACTCTGACGGAAAGTTCTGGTTGTTCATCCACTTCTGGACTGCATTCCTGTTCCAGAAACTGAGTGCTGCGTGTACATCCGTTTGACAGATCTGACTTATTTGTATACAAACTGCTGGTTCGTTGCCTCTCAGGCAGATGTACCCGACTTCGAAGGAAATTCCCAATTAGTCGACTCTTACGACATGCTTTTTGGGGTAAGCAGTTATCTATTCGTGTTTTTCTCATAATAGTATTAATAGGGCCTCGGAACCCACACAGGGAAAACAGGGAAAACACTGGATATAAAAAATATATCATTCAACATCTAAAGAGAACTGACGAAGTTATCGTTTTTGGTCTACACACAGGACTTGCAGACTCAACAGAACTGACGAGTTATCGTTCTTGGTCTACACATACAGGACGTTACAGACTCAACAGAACTGACGAGGTTATCGTTCTTGGTCTACACACAGGACTTGCAGAGCCAACAGACATAGGTAACTTAGAAATGAATCAGACAGCCTCTGCCAGTGTCTTCATGCTGAACAGACCATGGAACACGTCTTGAAGAGTTGTGAAACAACATGTGGACACATACAGTGTACCTGAGAACTAAGCTCTTGGGGAAAACCTGAGGGACCCCTCAAACTGAAATCCCATTTTCCGGCCCACCTGTGGATTAAACGCATGACCAGAGACCACTGAATGAAATGTGGAAGTGGTAGTCTTCTTCTATTTTTTCATTTTTAATGTTATCTCTTTCTATCACTCCAGTAGTATCATGTCTGCACTAAAATTATTTGTGGACTTTAAAAAAAAACAAGTACAGTGGACCAATAGTAACTCGCGTATGTGGTAGTTGATGTTTGTGTTTATTCGTAGAATATGAGGTAGTAAAGTGTTAGATCATATATTGTAAAGATTGTAGACCAAGACATATGGGTTGAACAACGGATCAACATCGTGGCACAAATAAGTGCTCCGTTCTACTTCCAACTCAAGTCTGAGTCTGAAGTAGCTCAGCGCTCCGTAGCACCAGCAACATCCTGAAATACTTTGGTTAGATTTTTGCCTGGACAGCGCCGTTAGGCTACTCTTTTTGATTTCCAAAAGGATTTTTTACGTGCGCAACAATACATACGGGCATCCGATCTCACTACCCAGAGACCAGGGAAAATTACTAGAAGTCCACGTGAACAGAAAAATTCCCAGCATTCACCCGTGACCTCTAGCATCCGGGGCAGACACCATACCTCCAGACCACGCAGCCCCTTAGACCAAAACATATAAGGATAGCTGATGAGTTTTCTTCCATGTCGCCTTTTCTTTGTAAGCATTATTATAATGTCTCCGGTAGTTATATTTTATAAGGCGGTGTCGACCTCAGAAAAGTAGATGTCGGGAAAATACTCCGCCTGTCCCCAGAATTGAATAAATTTCTCTCTCCAGGCGACAGTGTTGTGTTGTGTTACGGGAAGCCATTGCGGTGACGTATGTGAGTAGCAAGGCCTTCCATTATTAGAGCTTTTTTTAGAATGGCTGAGACCATCAAATGTATTTATTGAAAGCGTCAACCAACTGCTAATGGAAATAAACGATGGCAGAAAGGAAGTGAGCGGGATGTAAAGCAGTCAACATATTATTACCAGACAGCAATATTTGGTCAGCGTCTAGGGCATAGAGGCAATGAATGACTGGCATGTGATTTGGACGCAGTCCGCTGTGCGTTGACTTTGGCAACGATACGAGCAAAGAACCGTTCAGGATACAATGGTAAACTACTCAAAGTAAAATTACACAGCTACGCGTATTTGAACGATAAAGGCGCATCTGGTTTGTTACGTTCTATGAAAGATCACTGTGTTAAAAACATTTCGTTTTTCTAAGAGACAGTTAGAGACATGAACGTCAGTGTGGGAGCGTCAGGAGGAAACGAGAAGAACACAGAATGTAACGTAATTGGTTAAGTTACGTTATTTATCTTAACGAAACTTCTCACCCTGACGTCAAAACCCTGCACGCAACAAAACGACAGTGACGTGGTTTTAAAAATAGTCATCTATTTTTAATTCCTAACGCAAGCCGACCTTTCAACCCTATAGGTAAGCTTACATAATAAGACAAATAGACTTATGGTGCTAGAAATAGGACTGACTGTTGTTGAGAAGACTCACCGATCCATACAGTATTTTTGGTCGGTCAATCGATCAGATGCCGTCTCCACGGCTAAGGTTGGCTGCCAGGGATCTCCAACACGCCCTATCTCTTGTTCTGGTTGTAGAATCTCAGACTGCCGCCCGTCCATGTGTTGCCGTTGTCCTCCCACTTGGTTGTAAGTAGTTTCGGTAAGCACTGCTGAAGGCTGCAGTGCTGGATGCAGCCTATGCCAGTTTGTTATCTAGACCTCTTCCGATTGTCACTGGATGGATGTAATCCATATTTCTGAAGTATTTACTGGCGAATCTTGCAATCTAATTTATGCCAGCATTGACAACAATATATATATTTATGGCACATACTTTCGTTCTGTGAACATCGTATGGCCATATATAGGACAGTTTCGAATCGCTCTCTTTACATTTTAACAGCCTGCCTAACTATTTGGAAACGGACATTTCTGTCACTGCCAGTAAATCTAGCTCAGTGGACTGAATCACTCATCTTTCCTTAAAGAATCGCTCTATTCGTAGCTTAGACATTATTTACTTCAAAATGCTCCCTTGCTGTCTGTGGTCTTCAATTTTATTGAATTGTGTGTGTGTGTGTGTGTGTGTGTGTTTAATTGTTAGAAGTTTATTTGAACAACGCGGATCAGCATCATGGCACACGGGTAGTAACCCATAAGTGCTTCGTTCTTCTTTTAACTCAAGTCTGAGTCCGAAGAAGCTCAGCACAGTGCACAGGCTCTGTAGCACCGGCGAGGATCCTGAAATACTTTCGGTAGATTTTTAACTCCAAATTTTGCCCAGGCAGCGCCGTTAGGCTACTCTTTTCGATTTCCAACTGCCAAGGGATTTTTTACGTGAGCAACAAAGCACACGAGCGTCTGTTCTCACTAACCAGGGTCCAGGGGAAATTACTAGAAGTGCAAGTCAACCTGAAAATATCCCAGCCCTTACCGTGAATTGAACCCGGATCCTTTAGCACTCGAGACCACGCAGCACCCCTTTGTGAGTAGTTGTGTGCGTGTTTGCGTGAGTGCGTGCGTCCGGGCATTCTTCATTGGCATCGATATGCTTCCGCAGAAAGGAAGAAAGAACAGATACCCAATCACATCTCAGACCAGAGTTACTGACACTTTTCGAAACCGACTCGTTTTAATCGACTACTTTTTTAATGGGCGAAAGGGGTGGGCGGGGATATAAGGGAGGACTTATTGAACAAATACCAAGACTGAAAATAGTTTATATATGTACGTATGTGCGACGTACGTGGCTAAGGCGTAGCGAGTCCGACTCGTAATTCCAACGTATCGCGATTGAAACCCATTGCTGGCTGCGTGGATTTTTTATCATGGAATGTTGCGTCGCAGGGACCCAGCTTAAAATGGGTACACACAAACATTTTTAATGTGCAAGTTGTATCTCGGGTTATTGTTACATGGCTCGTAATTTGAGATGTCCTACCCTGAATCCGGCCTAGCTGTTGTTCCACCAGCTCTGTTTACCTACCTCTATGTTGCTTTTAGAAGGCTTGGCAATCTCTGCGAATTCAAGAGCCGACTACCAGAGCCAACGCTAGACACCGTGTACAGCCTCCAAAACAAAAGTTTAATTTAATGCACCCGTAACGGTCACACCAGGTACTGCATCGATAAATTTCAATCTTTGCTGGTAAGGTTTACCTCATCACATACAGAATCTGAAATTATGATTGTGTCTCTTTAAAACAGTCCGCTCTGTGGCTGAGTCGATGCGAACGCTTCGTAATGCCGGGATGCCAGGTTCGATCTCAACTGCGGGCCATGCGCCTTGTGTTAGTTTCAACACTGGTATCAAGTTATTCGACCGTCTAGAACGCAATGGCAAACTACTGGATGTAAATTTGCCTATAAAAACCACACAACAGCCAGGGGCTGTTGGGGTTGGTTCTGCAACGTCCTGTAAAGGATACGCAACTAACCTAACCTCATTAAAACGGATCGATCATTCGGTTTATTAATGTCGGATTACTTTAACGCTTGCCTGCTGCATTAACTCAGTGGCCAGAATGCCTGTCTGGTTTATCTGTCTTTAAATCTCCTTCGATGATTATAAAGGCAAAGATCTCTTTTTGTGACATGGGGTGCTTTGACTGTGTGATGGAAGTAAGTATACTCTTCTTTTGTCTAATCCCGTTCTGCCTTTCAGTGTCAAGTTTTGAAGAAGAATTGGGCGTA